>JALAZF010000159.1:12047500-12532500 GCA_022829125.1 Lathyrus tuberosus
TTATATCTCAAGGTGGTGTGGAAGTGGATCCGTCGAAGGTAGAAGCAGTGATTAATTGGGAGAGATCGAGGAATGTTTCAGAAGTTAGAAGTTTCTTGGGATTGGCAGGTTACTATAGAAGGTTCATCAAAGGTTTTTCTCAATTGGCCTTACCAATGAAAAAGCTTACTCGGAAAGATTGTGTTTATGAGTGGGATTCGGGTTGTGAGAAAATCTTCATGAAATTGAAGGAAAGTTTGACGACGGCTCCTGTGTTAATCATTCCTGATCCTAACAACTCTTATGAAGTATTTTGCGATGCTTCTAAGATGGGATTAGGAGGTGTTCTGATGCTAGGAGGTCAAGTTGTAGCTTATGCTTCTTGACAATTGAAAGTTCAAGAGAAGAATTATCCAACTCACGATTTGGAACTAGCAGCAGTTGTGTTTGCACTGAAGGTGTGGCGTCATTATTTGTATGGAGTACACTTTGAAATGTTCAGTGATCATAAAAGTTTGAAGTATTTATTTGACCAAAAGGAGTTGAATATGCGACAAAGAAGGTGGATGGAATACTTAAAGGATTATGACTTAGAATTGAAGTACCATCCAGGAAAAGCAAATAAAGTGGCAGATGCATTAAGTCGGAAGATGGTTCATGGTGCCGAATTGATGATATTGGAGTATGCCTTGTTGGAAAAGTTTAGAGATCTTAATCTTCAGTTTGTGTGGACTCCGAATGGTGTAATTATGGGAAATTTGAATGTCAATTCTACTCTAAGAGTTGAGATTCAACAAGGACAATTATTGGATGAGAAGTTACAAGAAGTGTTGGTGCAACCGGGTTTTGTTCAAGCTACCGACGGAATTATTATGTTTAATCAAAGGATTTGTGTTCCGGATGATGCGGTGTTAAAAAGAAAGATTTTGGATGAAGCTCATAAAGGTACTTTTACGATACATCCTGGTTCTTCGAAGATGTATCAAGACTTAAAGAGAGATTATTGGTGGTCCGGAATGAAAAAGGATATTGCGGTGTGTGTGTATAGGAATGTGCAGTGTGCCAACAGGTAAAGATTGAACACCAGAGACCGGGCGGTTTACTACAACCTTTAGAAATTCCAGTTTGGAAGTGGGATAGTATTTCTATGGACTTTGCAGTAGGTTTACCCCGTACGCAAGGTGGTTATGATTCAATTTGGGTGATTGTGGATCGACTAACGAAATCTGCGCATTTCTTAGCTGTGAAGACTACTTTCAAAGCAAGTCATCTGGCAAGGTTGTTCATTGCTGAAATTGTGAGATTGCATGGTGTTCCCTCTAATATTGTGTCCGATCGAGATCCAAAGTTTACTTCAAGGTTCTGGAAAGTTTTTCAATAAGCTAAGGGTACGAGGTTGCGTTTAAGCACGTCGAATCATCCTCAGACGGATGGTCAGACTGAGCGAACAATACAAACGATGGAGGACATGTTGAGAGCTTGTGTTCTAGAAAGTAGAGGAAATTGGAAGGAACTTTTACCGTTGATTGAGTTTTTGTATAACAATAGCTACCATGCGGGCATCGGTATGGCTCCTTATGAAGCATTGTATAGAAGAAAATGTAGAACACCCTTGTGTTGGGTGGAAGTTGGTGAAGATAGAATTTTGGGACCCAAAATTATCCAAGAGACTATGGAAAAGATTCGAATGATCCGCGAGAAAGTTAAACAAGCGCAAGATCGCCAAAAGAGTTATGCGGACAATCGTAGGAGACCTTTAGAATTTGAGGAAGGTGACAATGTATTTTTGAAAGTTACTCCGAGATTGAGATTGAAAGGACCGTTTAAGTCACGCAAGTTAAGTCCGAGATACGTGGGACCGTATCAAGTTCTTGATAGGATTGGTGAAGCAGCTTACAGGTTGGCCTTACCGCCCTCTCTGTCAGAAATGCACGATGTTTTTCATGTGTCTCAGCAACGGAAGTTTGTTCCTGATCCTCTTCAGCCAGTTCAACCAGACTCCGTTGAAATAGAAGCAGACTTAACTTTTGAGCCTCAACCGAGTCGCATTGTGGGAAGAGAAATGAAGGTATTAATGAACCAGGACATTCCTCTTGTTAAGGTGCAGTGGGATGTAACGCATCCGGGTGATGCTACTTGGGAACTTGAATCGGAGATGCGAGATGCCTACCCTCATCTGTTCAGGTAATCTTTTAAATTCGAGGACGAATTCTATTTAAGGGGGGAGGATGTAATACCCCGTATTTTTAAATTGCTCTGGATAATATTAGTTGTGATCAATTGAGTCCCAGTGTACTCTGTGAAATTATTTACAAAAAAAATAATTATAGTAACTGTTGAGCTCAGAGTAAATCCAATTAATATTATCTGACTCTGAGGTAATTAATTATTGGAGCTTTAGAGACTTTTTGAACGTTTAGTAGTATTATTTACTAATAATACTTACTATATGTTTTCTTTCCTCCCACTTGCCAAACATAAAAGAAAAAGATAGTAACATAGAGAGAAAAAGAAGAAAGAATGAAGAAGAAAGGAAATAAAAGGGGAGAAAGAAAAGAAGAGAAAATCCAACATTTCAAGAGCAAGAATCATCATCAACTCTTCATCAAATCATCTCATCTTCTTCATCTTCAACCTCTAACCAATGTGGGTTCTAGTTAGAAACTTTAGTTGTGGATTTCTTGAGGTTTTTCTATGTTAGGTTAGGTTTTGAGAAAAAGGGATGTTTTGAAAAATCGAAGAATCTAACGGTTAAAATGTGTTATAAATCGTGTGGTATGATCAATATATGTGTGGAATCATTGGTTGATAATTGTTATGATGTTTGTGATTGAATTGAAATGTTTGAGTTTTGTGTAGAAATTATGAAATGTTGCTGGAAATTATGTTTGTGAAGTTGTGGAATAACCCATGGTAGAACCATGATCAAATACCTTTATTTGTTGATTGGGTAGGGTTTTGAGGGTGAAATTGTGGATGGAGAGTTGTTGTTGCAAAGGAAAATTTTTCTGCATAACGCAGAGCGCGCTTAGCGCGGGTATGCCAGCTTAGCGCGGGCTGGAGAATTTTCACCTCCATCAGGCCGAGAGTAGGGTGCTTAGTGCGGGAGAGGGCCCGCTTAGCACGGCCTTCTAAATTTCATAACTTTTGACTCATTCACCCGATTTAATCGTTCTTGGTACCGATAGGGAGCTATCGAAATACTCTGTCTAATGGAAGTGAAAAATATTCGTTTTGACGCCCGATTTAATAAGTCGGAGGGAACCGGTTTTTGTAACGCCCAAATATTTAATTATTTATTTAATTGAATATTTAATTAATTGTTTGTGAATTATTCGGTTGATTTTGGTGTTGCGGTGAATTAAGTCGTTAAGTCGGAAATATTAAGTTGGTGAGTCGTAGAAATAATATTAGAAATAATATTATAGTCGTGGGAGAGTGTTCGAATTAAGTGGGCTTGGTTCGTGTCGGAATTAGTAAATTAAGGGGGTGTATGTTTAGGCCCATTAGATATTATAATTGAATATTATTATTTTAATAATAGAAAAGAAATAGAAAAGTTTGATGAGGTTTTGGAGAATCCGTAGAGGAGAAAAGTTGAGAACGTGAGAGAAGTTGGAAACGAGAGAGAAAACGCTACCGGTGTCGAATTTCTGGAACCCGATCGATTGTCTAGCCGCCTTCAATCCAAGGTAAGGGTGGGTTCGATTATTATAACCGGGTTATGATGAATAGTATAAGGGTTGGGTATTTTATGAATGTTCCCTTGACTTCCTGATAAATTCTTGTTGTCTGTGTGGAATTGATATGGGTGTCGTAGAAATTGTAATCTTGCTGGTATGATGTTGTTGTTGTCGTATTAATCCGGATGAACCGATACTGTTAAATGTTGTCGTTGGACTGATTTGTTGAATTTTGTGTTGGATTGATTTGTTGAATTTTGTTGTTAGATTGATTGATTTGTTGAATTTTGTTACCGTGGAGATTTGATAAGTTTTTCTGGGGACGATTAGGGGTGGCGCAGGCCACCCAAAACAATAAAATGAGCAAGTGGCGCAAGCAACTGAAGGAAACAAAGAAATGGAAAATACATGGCGCAGGCCACCAAAGAAGTAAGGAAATGGTAGGTGGCGGGAGCCACATCAATGCATGGCGCAAGCCACCCATGTAGATGGGGGTCCCACTTAACTTTCCACACCTGTAAGAATATGATTTCTAATTAACATGTTCTCTTATTTAAATTAATGTATTAATAAATCACATATTAAGCAACCAAGATAGTAATAATAGACTTCATGGCTGAAAATTATTATAGCCACTAATAATGTGTAGCAGAATTCTTTTAGTTGGCCTGGTTGCAGAGAGATTAATTGGTAATCAGAATTAGTAAAATGAAGATCAGTAGGTTGGATTAAGTAAGTAACCACATTATTAATTTAACATGCAAGAATAAAATGTAGCAGGAAAATGATGTGTTCTCTAATTATTTATATAGCAGAAAAATGATGATGTATTCACTAGTATATTATGTAGTAGACATTTAGCAGTTTCGACAGAAATTTAACTAGTGGCAGTGGTAGCTTGGCAGATAGTAGAACAAGTAGCAGAAAACAGAATTTTGACAGAAAATTGGAATTAGTAGCATAATATGTTGCAACACCGATTTAATAATTTAACTGAATTAATAAATTAATCAGTAGTAATTAGTAAAGGTGAAATAGTGCAGTTTTAGTCGGTTTAGCCGGTTTAGGCGAAAAACTTAGTTGTCCGGAACTTAACGGAAATTGTCGGGGTAAGTCGGGTAATTTAGTAGGTGACTTTTGTTGAATTGTTTTGTTGAAATAATGTCGAAAAAGTGCATTCGTAGGTACAGCTAACCTTGTTGTTTCGTTCCGATACATGGACGAATTGTAAGTTGTAGGCTTGATAAGCCAACGTTGATATAAGTTGTTTATGTCGAAAAAGTTGATATGTTGTTTAAGTTGATTATGTTGTGGAAGTTGTTGAGTTGTTTATGTTGATGAGTGGTGCATGTCGTAAAACATACATTGCATTTTGTGTCGGAGCGTTGCTCACACCACGTTGGCCTGGATTGGCACAAGTTGAAAGTTGAAAGTTGAAGGCTTATGCCTTGATGCCTCGATAACCTGGCATATGTTTAAGTTAGGAGTTTTACTCCGATGGTACCACATGCATGTGCATAGTTGAGTCGCATTTGAGTTGCATGTTGAAGTTGTTAATACTATTACGTTGTTGTTGATTGTTGGTGTTGTTGATATAAGTTGTTATTGTTGTGAGTTATTGTTGTTATGAATTGTTATTGCTGTAGGTTGTCGCTTGATACAGGTTGTTGTCATAAGTTGTTGTTTGTTATAAGTTGTGGTTGCTTTTAAGTTGTTTACTAATAGTTGTTGTATGACTGTTGTATGAAGCGGTGAAATTTGTATGACTCTAATCTAATATATTAATTATCATGCCTTTGATTATAATTTTCGATATCTCACCCCTTCTGTAATGATGTCACCTATTATGGGTAATTGAGCAGGTACTGAAGAATAACGGTGGAAGTGAAGTAATTTTATGAAGTCCTTTAGTTGCTGTTAGTTCGAGTTGGTCTTGCTCTGATACGTAGCACTCGGGGGGAATGTTTATGTTGTTGTTTCTAAATTGTTGTTATTACTAATTGTTGAATAATTATAAATTGAACGTTGTTTTGGTTGAATAAAGTTGTTAGCTGATTTATAAGTTGTGAATGTTGAATGCTATGTATCACTTTTAAATGAAATATAAGCCGTTTGTTGTTTTAACTTGAAATGTGACATCCCATGTTGTGTTGAAATTTTTTTTAAATACTCTGATATTTTATTATAATTACCGGGTAGATTTGGGGTGTTACAGTTTTAGTGTAACTTGTGGATTGTTGAATTGTGTGATCTTATGATATGATTGACTTGTGTTTACCTAGTTTTCCTTGTTATTATGCATGTTTGAGGGTATGCATGTTAAAATACGAAATAGGTAGAGTGAGGAATATAACTATAACCATATCGGAACCTAGTAACGACTAGGAAATTATGGAAGAACGGAATGGCGACGCTCGTGCGTGAGGGGCCGAGGCGTGCATCTATTATCGAATGGTATGGAACGTATTACACTAGTATGGATCATGTTATTTATGTTTTATTAGAGAAAGACAAAGAGGTCTTAAGGCGAGTGTGGCCTTGTGATTGTCGAATACAATCACGCTTGTATGTGTGGGCGATCACGTAATCATAACCAATTATCTTGGGTGCAGTTTCATGGGTCTCGAGCTCCTCTGAAACGTATGCACAATTACTTGACAGGTTTGATTCCCGTGTGTAGTACGAATGGAACTTAAGGGTAGAGACTTGTGATGGTTAATAGGCCATGTGAAGTGACGGTTCACGGCTAACAGGCCGTTGTTCCCGAATCCATTTTGTATGTCAAGTAAATGACAAGGATCCATGACCCGGGTTGACTTCTAGACGTAGAAGAGGACGGGAAAAGGGGATGCCTTAGTAAGGTTATCGATTAGTGATAGTATGAGTTGACAAGACTCATGAGCATGGATCCATATAGTGTGTGTGAGTACTCAAAGTCACTTCCCTTCCCTTTTGACTTGAGTTAGGTATGATAGAACCTTGTAAAGCCGAGAGAACCCATAAGATAGATAACTCACTGAGATTTGATGTATCTCACCCCACGTTGTTGATTATTTTACAGGTACTACAGGTTCGACGAAGGGGAAGGATAAAGTTGTTTGACTTTCCTTACTACCTTAGCTTTTGGGATGGCAAGACTTCCGTTGTGAAGATTATTTTGAGAACATTATTTGATCTAGTTCTTAGTGTTGGAACATCTTGTATATATAATGCCATAGTTTGTTTGTATTAGGCTTTTTGGGCATGTATATGTATAATGTGTTAACTAGGGACTTATTGTATTTCAGTACCAAAACGTAAATTCATTTATGATGTAGATGCTTTGATGTATTATATTATATATGGGTGTTACAGATTGGCTGTTGTAAGTTTTGTCTTCTTCTGATTTAAAATGGAAGTGCACCGATTGGGGGAAAGTCCACATGACTTGTAACGCGTTTCCTTTTTTTCTGTTTTCTTTTAATTTCCATTTTAAAAAAATCTGATGGCAAAATGAGACATGGGCCCAACGTTTTGATTTCCACACCCCACCTTTTCTGGGCCCATGCGTGTTGAACATGAATCCTGTTGTGCTGGTTTTTTGCTGATGCACTCCCATTGCTTGTTTTCTCTTTGTTATTTTATTTTTTATTTCATTTTATTTTTAATTGTTAAAACCATTATAAAAATGCAAAAAATATTTTTCTGGTCAACTATTGTGTTGACTTGTTTTCCATGTTTTTATTTTATTTTTAATTTCTTTTTTCCATTTTAATTTGAATCAATTTGTGGATGAGTTTCCAAGGATACCCTTCACTTAGGGTTAGGGACTTTTGTGATTTTTCTTAGCCTTTTGAAACTAATCTTTTGGCCACTGTTAGGCCATCATATGAGGGTATTTTGATGCTGGTATAGGGATGGTTTGAGTTGCTTTAGGTGACTTGCCATTCAAGTTTTATGGACCCTCGATTCTTGCTCGATTATTTGCATACCTTGGCTAGTTTGTCCATGTTGAACATGTTCTTGATCTTAATTTGATCCCATATTTTGCACATGCTTAGTTGGATGGTTGAACATACCTTTGGACTTTTTTTGGGATTTTATTGAATCATTTTACTATTTTTGGTTGATGCTCTCATTTGATGATGTTTTGAGCTTGCTAGTGCACACCTCTTGACCTAATTTTGTGCCTTTGAATGACATGAACTTGCTTGATGCTTTGTGATATTTCTTTTATGAATAAGAGATGTTTGAGATTCTGTTTTGCCTTAACCCTTAGTGCATGATCTTTCTTTGGTATGGTTTCACTTGTGTGGAAGCATGTGAATCATTTTGAGCTTAATTGTGTTGCATACTTGCATAATTGTGTTACATGCTTTGAGTGTGATACTTGATGATCTCTCTTGATTAATTTGAGTTTGATTTTGGTTTGTGAATGATTCATTTTATGTTGTCCCCTTGGATTCACATCATGTTTTCATTTCATTTGATCATTGTGGTTTGATTTGTATGATGCATATCATTAGCATTTGGTTTGTTGCTCCTTTAGCTCATAATGCATCATGATGTGAGGCCTTTTTGTATGTTTGAATTGGGTGACTTTAGCATGACTTGAGTTCTGAATTGGTTTCATCTTCATCTTTCCTTGCTCATATTACTTTGGTGTGGTGCTTAATGATGTTTGATTGTGCTTCTAATGCAAGTTTGCTTGCATCTTTTCATGCTTACTTCTACTTGCTTACTTGAATCTTCTTGCATGATCTTTGAAGTTTGATTGATGATTTGAATTGGACATGATATGCATGATGTAATTGCTACCCTCTTTGGTTTCTCATCTCATATCTCTCTTTCTTCTTCATCTCTCTCACTCCTTTCTTCCCCTTTGGATCTTAAGACTTATTCAAGTCTTGGATTCACTTTTGTTTGCTCCCTTAGGGTTCCTAGTCCAACTTAATTTTTTATTAAGCTTGGAGTAGGATAGACATTAGGATTCAAACCATGCATGCTAACTTAGGTAGATGTTTCCCTTTTAACCTTAACTATAGGGCCACATTTTCATGACAACATTAGGATAAATTTCCCCTTAGTGTTTTCTTTTCCTTGAGTCCTCTGTTCTCATCTCTTAACATTTCTAAAACACTTAATAAATATAACGTATATTGCGCTCGAGCCTTAAGTGTAGGAAATTAAGAACAAGGGGTCTCCCCTCCTCTTCTAGAGTGTGTAGCATACGTCCCATTTGGGGGCGACCATGCGACTCACTCGTTCCCGCATGGTGGACTTTGGTGCAATATGAGTTGCGAACTAACTTCAATCCACTTCTGTCAAAAAAACACAAAACAAATTCAAACCTTTTTCATCCTTCGGGATCGTTCGATTTCAAACCTTTTTCAGAAAAGGGCACGTTACTTCCGTCTCGTCGCAAACAGGCATCGACCCTAACTGCCGGACGCGAACTTAACGTCGCTCATAAAAAAGCACTAAGACCTTGTTAGGTCGAACTACGACTGCTCTGATTTCCTCATTCTGGTTAGATTGAGGATACGTAGGCACAAGACGACGATGTCTTGGCGAGCAACCTCCCCCCTTAGTCCGCGTCCGAACTACGTTGACTCTGAATTTCCCATTGCACGAGGGAATACGTAGGCCTAGGACGGTGATGTCCTATCGAGTCACTTCTTTTTCTTTTCTCCCCCGTTTCTTCGTTCTTTTCCTTTCTCGTTCCTTTTCCTTTCCAGTAGCAGCGGAGCTCCAGACGACGACACCCTTTGATCGAGACAACAAGCGTGGATCCCATCTAGTACGATGGAAGCGTGGTGGTGCTAACACCTTCCCCTCGCGTAACCGACTCCCTTACCCGTTTCTCTTGGTCGCGAGACCATGCTTTTCCTTCCCTCAGGTTTATGCAGTGTTACCTTTCCCTCTCTTGGGATAAATACACATTGCTGGCGACTCTGTTTCTGCGCCACTTTCGCGTTTGTACCTGGATGAAAATCCCGGGAGCGACAACTAGCGACTCTGCTGGGGACAATGATGGGGACAGGTTGACCTCTTGCTGGTCCATCCCCTTTGCGAGTCAATCCTAGCGCTTGCTTATTTTTATTTCGTTGGGTGTTTATTGTGGTGCTTTATTTTGTTGTATATTACTGTATTACTGTATTTTTATTGCATTTCATTGTTATCATATACTGGACTGTGTTGTGTTGTGCTGGATCTTCTGTTTGGCAGGTTGGGATTTCTGAGAGATAAGCCCAATACCCAGGCTTGAGAATACACCTATGATTAGCGTGGAAAGTAGTGTAACTTGTTTGGTATTTGGCCAGACGTAGTATACATGAAAACTCCACATCCATACGATGTTTTCTTTGGTAATATTCTATCCTGCGCATTTGGGGCAAATGATGGAATGTAACCTGGGAAATTGTCGACTCTGGTGACCATTCCCGAGGACTCAGTTGCGACACTCCTCCCGAGATGTGATAATGGCAGACCAGAAATGGCAAACCCATTACACATTCTTGATCCGAGGACCCAATGCTGGGAACTTGCTATAGGATATCCTTTTAAGGGGAATCAGTTGAGGCCTCCTCGTTTGATGATGATGCCAAACCAGAAATGGTGAACGTATCATTATTTCTCGACCTGAGAGTCCGTGATATTGAGGATCCTCGCCTTTCTAGTACCCACATGTGAGAGGTGGGGTTATTTACAGGTTTGCAGGTAACCCTGTTGAAATTCTGGTACCAGATATGTGATGTTACGTGCGATGTCACAACAACACACTCTGCAATGGACAATGCAATAACAAGCAATAACACAATGAATTGTTCACCCAGTTCGGTCTACCTACGTTTGGGGGCTACCAAGCCAGGGTTGAATTTCACTACTTGTAGAATTAAATTACAGACTCAATAACCCAGTTCACAATCTCCTAATCTTAATTCCTACTAGTGACTTTCTACCTAAGAAACCACTTAGATATGAGAACACTACTCAATCCCTACGATAATTCAAAGATCACACACTTTGAATAACACAACTTGATTCTGCTTCATAGCTTTGATCAAGAACAAATCAAAACGACAACACCAATTCACACTAGAATGGTTTACAAAACATACACGAAGACACAAAACGACTCTCAGTCTTTAGCTCTCTTTCTTCGTTACTTTTCCTTCAGGAATGATGCGCATTATATAGCTCTTTGAATTGGACTTGGACCTGCTACAATATCTGACCTGATTTGTTATTTAAAACTGAATCTTTTTAAAACAGATTTTCTCACCAAAATCTTCTTAAATCTTCAGCTTTTAAACCTCCTACAAATCTGCATCAAATCTCTATGCAACAGAGAATATCTATCCCAAGATATCTGCAACCAATGAGATTAACAGCTCTCCATAATTCCAGCTAAACACGTAAACCCTAACAACATCACAAACCTGATGTTATTAATTCTGCAGAACTAATGTCACAACATCGTTTGTGACATCAAACAACCAACTTAACTCTTAACACAGCCCAGTGTTAAGACTCAATGTTGTGACATCACCCATATGACATCAAACATTGAACAACCTTTATTTTACCAAAATTCTAGCCAATCCAAGAATCAACACCTGTCTTTCATCATACCCGATACTCTGGATTTCTTATCAGGATTTCTTATCAGTATGAACTTATCAGTGTGGTTACTCTGGTGTTCTGGGTATTTGGGCAGAAGTCTTGAGATTATTCAGCCAGTTCAGTGCAGCAGTTGTCCAGCTTATGTGGATACCTTGATCCCATGCTTTGCATTGCATTTCATTTTTCGGACATTCATATTTTTGCATTTCCAGGTAGTATCTGATCTTTTGATTCCAGTCAACAGGCAGTCATCGGGATGGACATTAAGAAGAGTAAGAAGAATATCATTGTTTACAAGTTCCCGAAGCTCACTCTTGGTCAGATTGGCAGTTTACAAGATATGGATGGTCCTGAAGTGTTGGGAGTTTTCAAAGAGAAATATGGCGGGATCTTATCTTTCGTTCATAACATCAGCGAGTATGAATATAATGGCTTGCACACCCTGATGCAGTTCTATGATCCTTCCCTGAGATGCTTCGTGTTGCCAGATTATGTATTGGTCCCTACTCTGGAGGAGTACTCAAACATCCAGGGGATTTCCATTAAAGTAGGTGCTTCATTCTGTGTTTCCAAGGCAGACCTTGGCTTCAAAGTTGTGGTTGTTGCTCTTTATTTGAGCAAATCAACTTTGGAAGCTGACATTACCAACAAGGGAAAGTCCCGTGGCTATCACTTGGCGTACTTGGTAAAGAAGGCTCAAGAAGCAGCTAAGGAGAAGAGGTGGACAACTTTCAATGCAATACTGGCTCTCTGTGTATATGGCATTGTCCTTTTTTCTAATGAATTTGATTTTGTTGATACAAATACTATCCGGATCTTTACAACTCAGAATCCAGTGTCAACCCTGTTAGGAGATCTTCTTTACGCCTTGTATAACAGGAATGAGAAGAGACAAGGTGGGATAGTTCATTGTTGTGCACTTCTTTTCTATAAGTGGTTTGCAAACCGTCTACCCCGGTCGGGTGCTTTCGTGGATACTAAGACTTCTTTGGAGTGGAGCAAACGTCTGATGGGTCTAGCTGCTAAGGATATTATTTTGATGGATCAAGGATTGCTTGGCAAAGACATTTTGCACGGTTGTGGTGAGTACCCTAACGTACCATTGATAGGGAGAAAAGGGGGTATTAATTACAATCCTTCTTTGGCTATCAGGCAGTTTGGATATGCTCTGAAAGATCCTCCGGTTGAAAAAGATTTGAAAGAGTCTTTGTATTTTCATGTAGCCGATGGTTTAGCTATGGCGCAGAAAGCTTCTGAAGCATGGCTCAGTAGACAGAAGAAAGGAAAATCTGCTTTGGGCAAACCCAATAATCAAGCTTGCTCTCCCTACGTAGACTGGATAAAGAAGAGGGTAGAAGAGTTCTACTTGCCTTTTGACTGGGCGTCTCCCTTGTATCTTGAGATTATATAAGAGAGGCTTATTGTACCCCTCGATGAGTTTAACAAGCAACATGACTTGGTGTATGAGTTGAGGGTAGAGAATGCTGGTATGAGTAGTCAGCTGCAAGGTGCTTTACATGACAACTTAGAGTTGAAATGGAAAGTTCAAGATGTGACAGAGCGCCTGAAAGAGAAGGAGAAGGATCTCACTGATAGAGCTCAGCACTTCAGAAAAGTCAGTATGACTGCTGAATCCTCTGGCAAGGCCTACAGGAAAAACAAGAAGCTCTTGATCGAGACTGAAGCCAAGCTTGCCACGTATTAGAAGATGTGGGGGGAGGTCAAGATTGAAAATGAGGAGTTGAAAGAAGAACTTTAGAAAATGAAAACAGACAAAAACGCTACGGGAATTCTATCCCAATGTTGTCATGCAAAAGTGGCCCTATGGTCGAGGAAGAAAGGCAACATCTACCTAAGTTAGCACGCAAAAATGAATCAAAAAACAAGAAACGAAACTAAAAACAGCAGCTACAACAACGCTTCAGCACCTGCACAGTGGTAAAAACCAACATACAAACAAGAAAGCTTTTAACAACACACATTTTCAGCATAAAATAGATGTAAAAGGCAGTAGGCAGCAAGTGAATGCAATAGACAGCACATAAACAATTCAGAACAGCAGCTGTAAAAAAAGGGGCAGCATGCAATCGAAAACGAATCGAACATGGCATAGTGAACATGCAACGAGCATCAAACATTCCTCAATCAATCATGATTACAAACACATCGCACATCATAGTAAGCAATGCTTGAAAACAATCATGAAAGAATGCACAACATTAAGCACGTGAACAAGTTAAATCAAGCATGCATCACATGAAATTAAATGCAAGCAAGCATGCACCATACAACAACTCCAGCAACACCAGCAATAATTCACAATTAACATGCTCAAGGAGTGTGTGCAAAGTGTTCATAACGTTAAGAAAACATCAATGCAAAACATGAACATTTATCGATGAAAACCAAGAATCGTGTCTCGAAGGATCGTGTTCATGCAATGGTGTGAGGTGAAACAGGTCAAGAATAATCCACAAATCATCAACATATTAATCCATGAAGTTTAGACATGCAAAGGATCTCAAACAAACAAGAAAATGCAAGAAAATCACATTCTGCAGCAGTGGTAACCGGTTACCGTGTGGGTGTTAACCGGTTACCTAGTTCAAAATCAGACAAATTACGCAAAAATACAAAGGAGTAACTGGTTAACGCATGGTGAGTAACCGGTTACTCTGGGACAGTGGCCAAAAAACCCTGTTTCAAAAACACTTTTCAGCAACAAATCACTTCTCCAAACATCCAAATGATCATGCAATCAATTAATCACGAAATTCACATCAAATAACGACAATCAAACATCAATTAAGTCCAATAATCATCAACATCATGAATCAAATTCAAGCAAAATGGATCCAAATCAAAAATCACCAAAGATCTACATCGAATAAGTTGTAAATAAGCTAAAACAAGTACAGATCTACAGAAAACCAACCTACAAAGCTGAGATTTGCTTTGGTGATTGTTGCAAACGAAAATTGATGAATCCAAGCAAGAAACTACAAGATCCTAGCAAGAAACTTCAAGATCCAGACACTATGATGATTTTGCTTCAAGCTTCCTCCAAAATCAGTTCCAAAAGCTCAAAATCAAGAGTGAAACAACAGCAAATTCAAGATCCTTTCAAGATTTGGTGAATGGATGAAGGTTTAGTTCCAATATCAACAAATTTCAATGCAAAATTTGTTGAACTTTGATGAAGGAACTTTGAGTGAGGGTTTTGAAATGAGACAAAAGTTGAGAGAAAATTGGAGTGAAAAGTGTAGAGAATTCCGAAAATGGATCAAGGTTATGTGAGGTTTGGAATGAATTGATTTAAATAGAAGCTAGGTTAGGAATTCAAATGTGGTTTGGAGTATGGGTTAATGAGTGGAATGGAGATTAGGAATGGAGATTAGGAATGGAATTTGGAAAGAAGAGTGGGGAATTAGAGTGGAAAGTGATGGAGGGAATTTGAATTTTGGGTGGAAAATGATGAAAATGAATCAATTCTAGATCCTTTCCACACATGCACAAGCCAAGCACATGATGCAAATTTAATTTTTCAAATTGTGCTCAGAGTAATCGGTTAACATGTGGTGAGTAACCGGTTACTTAGTTCAAATTTGCTGAGGATGCGCCGAAAAACAAGGGAGTAACCGGTTACCCTGTGGTGAGTAACCGGTTACTCAGTTCAAATTTTGAATTTTGGCGCCTTTTGGAGGGAAACTTGGAAAAGTAACTTCTGGAAATTGTTTTGAACCCGATAAGCCTCTGAAACTCAAAACTTGATATTGCTACTGAATAACACTAGGAATGAAACACAAATTCTTGCTGATGCCTTAGAATATCCTGCTGAATTAATAATATCTTGAAAACTATCTGCTTAGCTCTGAATACTGCTAAAAATAATACTTGAACTGATAACATCATGAGTTGCTGGAAAATACCTTGATCCCATGCCCAAAGAAAACAATGATATGCAAAGATGATAATGCAAGAATTAAATGAAACATAAGCTAGTTAGTGCTAAAAGACAAAGGGTAAATTTTAAGGTGTTACAGCTGCCTCTATTCAATCTACTTGGACTTGAAAGGATGATAGCAACGACTTTCAAACATTCAAGGTACATGGAGATTGAATACCAAAAGAACCTGGATATTTGCAATTTGTGGGGATAATGAAATATATTGTTTGCCAGCCGAAGATGGACTATGCGGGGAAGACAAGACCGGCGGGCTAACCAACAAAAGAATATGAGGACGGCCGAAGGCAAACTCGAGAAGGAAGACCGGCCGAAGGCGGACTAACCAACAAAATAATACGAGGATGGCCGAAGGCGAACTCGAAAAGGAAGACCGGCCGAAGGCGGACTAACCATCAAAATAATACGAGGACAGCCGAAGGCGAACTCGAAAAGGAAGACCGGCCGAAGACGGACTAACCAACAAAATAATACGAGGACGGCTGAAGGCGAACTCGAAAAGGAAGACCGGCCGAAGGCGGACTAACCAACAGAATAATACGAGGACGGACGAAGGAGAACTCGAAAAGGAAGACCGGCCGAAGGCGGACTAACCAACAGAATAATACGAGGACGGCCGAAGGCGAACTCGAAAAGGAAGACCGGCCGAAGGCAGACTAACCAACAAAATAATACGAGGACAGCCGAAGGCGGACTCGAAAAGGAAGACCGGCCGAAGGCGGACTAACCAACAAAATAATATGAGGACGGCCGAAGGCAAACTCGAAAAGGAAGACCGACCGAAGACAGACTAACCAACAAAATAATACGAGGATGGCCGAAGGCAAACTCGAAAAGGAAGACCGGCCGAAGGCAGACTAACCAACAAAATAATACGAGAAGGGCCGAAGGCGAACTCAAAAAGGAAGACCGGACGAAGGTGGACTAACCAACAAAATAATACGAGGACGTCCGAAGGCGAACTCGAAAAGGAAGACCGAACGAAGGCGGACTAACCAACAAAATAATACGAGGACAGCTGAAGGCGAACTCGAAAAGGAAGACCGACCGAAGGCGGACTAACCAACAGAATAATACGCGGACGGCCGAAGGCGAACTCGAAAAGGAAGACCGGCCGAAGGCGGACTAACCAACAGAATAATACGAGGACGGCCGAAGGCGAACTCGAAAAGAAAGACCGGCCGAAGGCGGACTAACCAACAAAATAATACGAGGATGGCCGAAGACGAACTCAAAAAGGAAGACCGGACGAAGGCGGAATAACCAACAGAATAATACGAGGACGGCCGAAGGCGAACTCGAAAAGGAAGACCGGCCGAAGGCGGACTAACCAACAAAATAACACAAGGAAGGCCTAAGGCGAACTCAAAAAGAAAGACCGGCCGAAGGCGGACTAACCAACAAAATAATACGAGGACGGTCGAAGGCGAACTCGAAAAGGAAGACCGGCCGAAGGCGGACTAACCAACAAAATAATACGAGGACGACCGAAGGCGAACTCGAAAAGGAAGACCGACCGAAGGCGGTCTCAGATCCTAAGGTTAGTAGAATCAACAGATCTACAAAGATGACTTCGCTGGGGAAAAGAGAAATCTAAATAGACAACCCTGTAGGGGAGTATAGGAAGGAATAAGAAGGACGAATCCATTGGTTGCGGTGTAATGTTAAACAACATCTCCCGAGTTACATCACTTTCTGCTGGGGAAAGAAACTGGTAAAAGATATCAAACCTGGCTTATGCTTCGAATGCATATGTTTGAATTTTTCTATGGCGTAATGCTCCATACGAAATGGAAATGCTACGGGTTTGGGAGGATGCCATGCAAAAATGCTTATGCAATGCAAAAGAAGCGTCTTAGCAAAATAAATGCTGAAGACGAAGGCAACTCCACCAGAGATGACAAACTAAATTGTCCTCCGGGTTAAAAAACCTGCTGAGAGGTTACACTGAACGAACTTCCTGATCCCACCTCTGCTGAAGATGGAACCCAAAGAGAATTTCCCTCCGCTAGGGAAAAGAGAAATCTGAATTTGAAAAGCGCCAATAACAATTGGACTTAAGACTTGTTGGGGATGTCAACCGTCGTTAAACAAAACGCTTGTGAAGATTACCACCAGACTCTGTTTGAGGAGACAAGTCAATAATATCGAACCTGCTTGGGGATATTACTGAATTTAACCTGCTGCTGGGAAATGCCCTTAACCTGCTGGGAAATACCATCCACCACCAACGAATCTACTTGGGGAACGGTGGTTGACAGCATCAACTCTTCTAGGGGATAACATCGAGCTCACTCATCTGTTGGGGATTAGCTCATACCGTTGCTGGTGAGAAAAACATTTCCTAACTGGCTGAGGAGAATGGGTGTTCAGACTCTGTGGGGAAATAACATCTTTGTTCAAAGAAGATATTCCATAAGTCTCCTGTTGGAGATAACACAACAACAACTCCTAAATGCTTGGTGACGGAGTAATAAATCAACCACAAATCTAGCTGGGGAAATAATTCTCTATACTCTGGCTGGGGAGAGTAACAACCTGCCGAGGAGGATGAAATTTCAATGCTGGAGAGAGTAGCTCTACTGGGGAGAAAAGTCAACGAAACCTGCCGAGGGATATCATTAAGCTTAACCTACTGCTGGGGAAAATGACTTTACCCTCACCCTGCTGGGGATTAGATCAACTATTGTCGACGAGAATATACTTCCTGACCGACTGAGGAAAGTAGACACCAAGACTCTGTGGGGGAGGATAACATCTTTGTTCAGGGAATATATTCCACAAGTCTCCTGCAAGAGATACAACAACATCCACCTTGGGGTCATCAACTTCTGAATGCCCGCTGGGGAGTAATAACAATTCCTTTGAACTTTTCCACTTGCCCCAGACTACAGGATCTAACGGAAGAAATCGTCTTAAGAAGATTTTATAGAAGACCTGGCTTTCGACATGCCCCGGGTCTTCAAACTCTTAGAGATGTATCAGATCTCGACATAACTGCCCCAGACTTCTTAATCCATGAAGTAAACTGCCTCTAGAGGATTCACAATGACCTGAAATACTCTGCCCCAATATTTTGACCCTTGAAGAGGTGCTCTCAATTAACCATCTTCAGGAGTGAACAACTTCTTGTACTCTCAAGTGGCCTGCCTCGAGTCTTGAAGAATCCTTGCCCATGACTTTTCTTAGAGAGATTTGTCAAATCGACCTGATTGCCCCATATTAAACGCTTGTGGAGAGATTTATCGAATCTCGACATAATTGCCCCAGTTTGGCAGAACTTTGAAGAAATTTTCTCAACATGGCTGCCCGTGATTGATTGAACTTTGAAAAGACTTTCTCGACTTGAATGCCCCAGCTTGGCTACGTCTTAACACAACTTGCTAGGAAAACTCCTGCTCAACATGGTCTTTCAGCACCATGACCTTTGATATGACTGTCCTCCGGGGTCTTCAAGCACTTCAACTTGGCAGGATCAAGCTTCTCAACTGATGTTCAACATGTAAGCTTCTTTGATGTCAAACACATGCAAGCAAAAAACGTTTATTATGAGAATGACAATTCTAATGCAACACTCGTGTTAACCTTGAAGTTTTATTGAAAATGCGTCGCCAAGCCTTGTGAACGAATCACTAGCTGGGATGCGACATTGATTTTTGAATGGAAAACAATATGCACATGCAATACCAACAAAAATCTTATTTGCATAACCCATAGGAGTCAGGAACGCTATCTCGCTGAAGTGCACTTTCGGAATAAACCCTGCTTCAATTAGGACTTTTGAGGGTTGTAACTTGGCCTGGTTCACGGTTTCAGAAAGAAATGATATAAGGCTCAAAACTTTGTTTTAACCCACCCATTCTCCTTGGTGTTCTCTAGTCCTACGTTCAGCTAACTCGACGCAAGCGCTCACCTTTCAAAAAGGTTAATGAATGATAGGAAGATAGAAGGAACCCACACAATTTTCGGAGTGACAGTCACCCCTTTCGTCTCTGGTGTCTGTAGTCACACGACTTGTTCTTTATCGAGGATTTTTCTTTTGATCCTTTCTTTTTGTTTTTCGCCCTTTTTTATTTCCCTGATTTTGCCTGGACTGATTCTTTTTTTTATCTTTCGATTTTGAAGTCCAGCGGGATGCCCTAACTTTTGCCTAAGTCACTTGTTTTCAAGTTTTCGACTTAGCGGACTTTCTTTCTTTTTTTTTTGAACAAATCGTGTGGCACTGACTTGTCTGACTTGTTTGAAAGGGTTGTGACTGCCTCATTCCTTAGTTGGTGAGGGATAACCATTGTGGTTTCACGCCCCATGATCTCCTGATGCGTAAAGGTAGTGGATCCTTAATTGCACGCTCCTTTTGAAATTTGGACGCTTGGTCAAATTACTGATAACTACCCTGCCCCTGGGTTAGATGTGAGGGTTTTTTCAAATGAAAATAAACTCCTACTTCGAGGCTCAAAGGGGTTGACGAGGCTCTATCTCCCTTATATCTCCGGTGTTTGGGGATTTGAAGCAATGACTGTACATCATCAACAAAGTTTTATCCAAAAGCACATAACCAAAGATCTTTGCGTTTTTTCACTTCATCATCCTCCCTCAAGAGTTTACGGCAAGAAAGTTGGTATTGCAATGCATATAAACATGATATGAGTGCATAAAAGTAAATTACTTCAAGAACAACACATTCATTGCATTAAAATCATCATTCAAAACACAAACAAGTTTTTTTTCATGCAAACATTGTACTAACAAACAATGAAAAATTACACATGAAAATGTAGTAAAGAAGCTGAAGATCGCCATTGTTGAGGAGGCTTGACTCCGTCTGGACCAATGGCTTTAGGAGATGACCCTTGAAGTCTTCAAGCTCAAACAGATGAGAGGTTGCCATGCACCACCAAATTTCCCTCTGGAAAGGATATGTACCCCTTATCAATCAACTGTTGTACCTTGGTTTGGAAGGCTTTGCAATCTTCAGTTGAGTGTCCCATGGATCCTCCATGATATCCACATTGTACATGGGGATTGTACCCAGGAGGGTATGGTTCCGGAACAGGCTTAAGAGACTTGGGCTTTACTAATGAGTTTCGAACCAGATGTGGAAGAAGTTGACCGTACGCCATAGGAACCGGATGAAGAGACGCATTTCTTCTTTCCAGGTTGTTGCAAGGCCTATGCTAATTCTGATGCTGATACTTCTGCTGTCGATGCTGATTTGTGCCTTCCTCTCGCTCAGGCACTTTCATCCTTAAACTCGGCTTAGGAACAGTCAACAATTGCGGACGTGGGGATTCTAATACCAAGGACTGTAAGATATGCCCCTAACTTGATGTAGCTTTGGGAGAGACAACAGGGATATCCACTTCTTTTTTAACAGCATGAGTAAGACCACCTTGTATGCTTACACCGCCTAACGTGAATTCAATTGTCTTTGAATCGATCAGGTCCTGGACAACATGCTGAAAAGCCCTACAATTTTCTACATTATGCCCCAGCGCACCATAGTGGAAATCACAATGGGCTCTTGCATCGTAACCTGGTGGAGGAGTACCAGTGAGAGGAGCCAAAGTCCGAAGTTCAACCGATCGGAGTTGAAGTAGATGCCTCAACAGCTGAGTATAAGGCATCGGAAGCGGATCAAAGATTCTGTCGGCTTTCTTCGGCTTCGGTGGGTACTTCTTAACCTTGGGCTTCTCTTGGGAAACAAGACCTGGCAGCTGTCGGGAATGTTCTGGAACCTCAGGTTGTGCAGGAAATTCGTGAGGACATCACTATTTGGGAGAGATTCCACAGGCAATGGTGGAACAACAATTTCTGCTGCACCCTCCGGCGTGGGATTATCATCCTTTCTGATCACACTTCTCACAACTTCCATAACCAGGCTCATCTGAGTCTTCATTTGATTGACCTCTTCCTTCAACATTTTCTGGTCTTGAATCAACACTTGCATTTCCCCCATAAAATGCCCCATTTGGCTTCGTACCTCCCTCAATTCCGTTTGAATTTGCTACATGATCAACTTCTGACTGGCTTGAAAAGTTAAGTCTACAATTCTGAAGAAGACCAGATCAGGACAAGAATAACCAGCCTCGAACACCTGTTATGGAAATGCAATGCAAATGCCATGTTTGAATATTTCCAAGGAATCATTCTGCTTTGATTCACTTTTTTTTCACATACAAACCACAAGAAATAGATGGAAATGCTCAACAGCTAGTCTCAAAGTTAAGATCCTTGGAAATACGAGAACATGTATGTCAGAATGCAAAACGATGATGCAGATGCACACATGGGATCAGGGTATCAAGTTGCTATGAATATCTATTGTGCTGCCAACCGAACAAAGACCAGAAACCCAGAATACCAGAATATCGGATCACTGAGATAACCAGAAAACCAGGTTGATAACTATACACTGATGAGAAATCCAGAAAACCACGTAGGTTGAAGGTTTCGGTTACCTACAGACCTGCAAACACCCATCCCCTCTAACATGTGGGTTCTAGAAAACGGGATCCTCAGCGTCTGATTCTCGATTTGAGAAGCAATAGTACATTCATCCCTCGGGGTACAATACTATCGACAAACAAAGAGGTTGTCCACTGATTCCCCCAAAATAGGGTCATTTTATGCAAGTTCTCAGCTTCAGGTCCTCAGATTAAGAAGTATAATGGGTTTGCCATTTCTGGTCTGCCATTACTACCCCTTGGGAGGAGTTCCTCAACTGAGTCCTCGGGGAAACGGTCGCCAGAGTCGACAGCACTCTAGATCAACACCCTGAAATGCGCAAGACACGCACGTCAGAATATCTCCTAAGATAGCCTCGTCTGGATGTGAATTTCGTGAACACCAAACGTACCAAGACGGCGCATAGGTCCCACTACTTTCCACTCTAGTCCTAAGTGTATACTCAAGCCTGTGTATTGGGCTTATCTCTCAGAGAATCCCAACCCGCCAAACAGAGAAACCAGCACAGCACAGTCCAACACATGATAACAATGAAATGCAATAAATGCGGTAAAAACAATAATGTACAGTAATACGGTAATATACAACAAAATAAAGCACAACAGTAAACATCCAATGAAATAAAAAGAGACAAGCGCTAGGATTGACTCGCATAGGGGATGGACCAGCAAGATGTCAACTTGTCCCCAGCAGAGTCGCCAGCTGTCGCAACTGCGAAAAAAACAACCGGCGAGAAAATTAGAACAGAAGAGTCACTACCGAACGTTATTTATCCCTTCGCAAGGGAAAGGAAACGATCGAAGAAAACCTAGAAAGGGAGAAGACATGGCCATCGCAACCATAGTCTGGGTTTGGGAGTCAGTTACACGAGGGGAAGGTATTAGCACCCCCACGCGTCGATCGTACTCGATGGGATCCACGCTTGTTGTCTAATCAAAGGGTGAGTTATCTTAAAGTCTACGGCTAAACGGAAGCGAAACAGGGGAAAGAAAAGAAAAAGTGACTCGTTAGGACATCGACGTCCTAGGCCTACGTATTCTCTTGTGCAATGGGAAAGTCAGAGTCAACGTAGTTTGGACGACTACGAGCTAATGGGGGGAGGTTGCTCGCCAAGACATCGCCGTCTTGTGCCTACGTATCCTCACTCAGACTAGAAAGAGGAAATTAAAGCAGTCGTAGTTCGACCTAACGAGGCCGGTAAGTGATTTTTATGAGCGACGTTAAGTTCGCATCATGTAGTTAGGGTCGATGCCTGTTTGCGACGAGATGGAAACAACGTGCTCTTTTCTGAAAACGGTTCGAAACAGAACAATCCCGAAGGATGAAAAGGTTTTGAATTTGTTTGTGTTTTTTAGACAGAAGTGGATTGAAGTTAGTTCGTAACTTGCATTGCACCGAAGTCTATGACATAGGAACGAATGCCTAGAAAATCGTTCCAAGATGGAACGTCCACCAAACACGCTAGAAAAATGAGAGGAAACCCCTCATTCCTTATTTCCCACATACAAGGCTCATGCGCAATACACGTTACCTTTATTAAGTGTTTTAGAATTGTTATGAGATGAGAAGAGAATACTCAAGTCAAAAAGAAAATGCTACGGGAATTCTATCCTAATGTTGTCATGCAAAAGTGGCCCTATGGTCGAGGTAAGAAAGGCAACATCTACCTAAGTTAGCACGCAAAAACGAATCAAAAAACAAGAAACGAAACTAAAAGCAGCAGCTACAACAGCGCTTCAGCACCTGCACAGAGGTAAAAACCAGCATACAAACAAGACAGCTTTTAACAGCACATATTTTCAGCATAAAATAGATGTAAAAGGCAGCAGGCAGCAAGTGAATGCAATAGACAGCACATAAACAATTCAGAACAGCAGCTGTAAAAAACAGGACAACATGCAATCGAAAACGAATCGAACATGGCATAGCGAACATGCATCGAGCATCAAATATTCCTCAATCAATCATGATTACAAACACACCGCACATCATAATAAGCAATGCTTGAAAACAATCATGAAAGAATGCACAACATTAAGCACATGAACAAGTTAAATCAAACATGCATCACATGAAATTAAATGCAAGCAAGCATGCACCATACAACAACTCCAGCAACACCAGCAATAATTCACAATTAACATGCTCAAGGAGTGTGTGCAAAGTGTTCATCACGTTAAGAAAACATCAATGCAAAACATTAACATTTATCGATGAAAACCAAGAATCGTGTGTCGAAGGATCGTGTTCATGCAATGGTGTGAGGTGAAACAGCTCAAGAATATTCCACAAATCATCAACATATTAATCCATGAAGTTTAGACATGCAAAGGATCTCAAACAAACAAGAAAATGCAAGAAAATCACATTCTGCAGTAGTGGTAACCGGTTACCGTGTGGGTGTTAACCGGTTACCTAGTTCAAAATCAGACAAATTACGCAAAAAAACAAAGGAGTAACCGGTTAACGCATGGTGAGTAACCGGTTACTCTGGGACAGTGGCCAAAAAACCCTATTTCAAAAGCACTTTTCAGCAACAAATCACTTCTCCAAACATCCAAATGATCATGCAATCAATTAATCACGAAATTCACATCAAATAACGGCAATCAAACATCAATTAAATCCAATAATCATCAACATCATGAATCAAATTCAAGCAAAATGGATCCAAATAAAAAATCACCAAAGATCTACATCGAATAAGTTGTGAATAAGCTAAAACAAGTATAGATCTACAGAAAACCGACCTACAAAGCTGAGATTTGCTTTGGTGATTGTTACAAACGAAAATTGATGAATCCAAGCAATAAATCCAAGATCTATGCAAGAAACTTCAAGATCCTAGCTTCAAGCTTCCTCCAAAATCAGTTCCAAAAGCTCAAAATCAAGAGTGAAACAGCAGCAAATCCAAGATCCTTTCAAGAATTGGTGAATGGATGAAGGTTTAGTTCCAAGATCAACAAATTTCAATGCAAAATTTGTTGAACTTTGATGAAGGAACTTTGAGTGAGGGTTTTGAAATGAGAGAAAAGTTGAGAGAAAATTGGAGTGAAAAGTGTAGAGAATTCCGAAAATGGATCAAGGTTATGTGAGGTTTGGAATGAATTGATTTAAATAGAAGCTAGGTTAGGAATTCAAATGTGGTTTGGAGTATGGGTTAATGAGTGGGATGGAGATTAGGAATGGAATTTGGAAAGAAGAGTGGGGAATTAGAGTGGAAAGTGATGGAGGGAATTTGAATTTTGGGTGGAAAATGATGAAAATGAATCAATTCTAGATCCTTCCCACACATGCACAAGCCAAACACATGATGCAAATTTAATTTTTCAAATTGTGCTCAGAGTAACCGGTTAACATGTGGTGAGTAACCGGTTACTTAGTTCAAATTTGCTGAGGATGCGCAGAAAAACAAGGGAGTAACCAGTTACCCTGTGGTGAGTAACCGGTTACTCAGTTCAAAATTTGAATTTTGGCGCCTTTTGGAGGGAAACTTGGAAAAGTAACTTCTGGCAACTCTTTTAAACCCGATAAGCCTCTGAAACTCAAAACTTGATATTGTTACTGAATAACACTTTGAATGAAACACAAATTCTTGCCGACGCTTTAGAATATTCTGCTGAATTAATAATATCTTGAAAACTATCTGCTTAGCTCTGAATATTGCTGAAAATAATATTGGAACTGATAACATCATGAGTTGCTGGAAAATACCTTGATCCCATGCCCAAAGAAAATAATGATATGCAAAGATGATAATGCAAGAATGAAATGAAACATAAGCTAGTTAGTGTTAAAAGATGGAGGGCAAATTTTGATGTGTTACACTCCTCTACTACGAGTTATCTGCATGATGCCTATGTAAAGGAAAAATTCAAATAGAAGGGGTGAGATATCATAATTAAATAAAGGAAAGCCTGGTAATTAAGCAAGCATTGGATTATTCATGTACTAACACCCATTCCATAACATACAACCACACAACAGCAGTTACAACCAACATGTCAACAAATCCAACACAACAACCAACCCAACTAAAATGCAATGCATTAAGACTCACAACTCGACTCAATGCATGTGGTACCATTGATTCCTATTTCAGAACCCATTCCCTATTTCAGGATCACAATTCCCGTCGGAATTTCCATAATGTCGCTCACACCCCACATGGGCACAAGACTTTCGTGATCGCTCACACCCCACATGGGCACATGAATCACCATAATCGCTCACACTCCATATGGGCACACGATCAGCTCTACAACAACAACGACAACAATATGATTTTGCAATCAGAATTTGGATAAGACGCTCACACCCCACATGGGCACACGACTTATCTCACAACTCATGCAACCATGAAATTCATGACAACAACAACAACAACGACGACCATCTAACAATGCAACATGCCACTACAGGCCAGCAACAACGAAATGTCATACAGTCCAACAACAATGACATACAACATAGAAAGCATCCACAAGACATTTAGAATCATATCACACCACAACATAATGATAATAATGCGTTTAGTACAACCAACCGTATAATTATTCAAATTCTTCCACCGAAAATATTTTTAGATTAAAGTTCGTCACATCAGCTTCCCGAAGCTTCGAACGACGCTCGAATCGGACTCCCGAAACAAAAGTTATGAATTTTTTAAGATTTTTCAAACAAAAAAAACAACAGTGTAACCAGATACGCAAAATGTGGTAACCGGTTACGCCTGCGTAACCATCCACCAGCGCCACTGCCATTGGCGTAATCAATTGCCACAAATACCGTAATCGGTTACGCCTTTAAAAAAGCCAAAAATGCAGTTTTTGGGCAATGTAACAGATTACGCCCAAAGTGGTAATCGATTACACTACGTCCATAATCAATTTTTCAGCAGCTTATCATACGAAAATCAATTTTGAACCCTCCCAAAACTCAATTTTTCTTATAAATCGTTTAGAACACATTTTAACACGATAAAACACTTTTCTAAAGTCTCAAACCCCAAATCTTTTTCATCAAAAATTGTTCATGACTTTGTTCCGACTCTGACTCATGATCATAACAACCAACAACATCAACAACATTCAACAATCACATATTTGATTCTCACGACATAAAATACAACGACTCATCATTCTAACATCAATCAAAACATCAACATCATACACAATCCATCAAGAATTCATTATACCACAAAAAACATCAACAACATACAACAATCACTTATACGAATCCAACAATAGAATTTGTAACGACACATCATTCTATCATCTATCACAACATCAACAATCATTCACAATTCATCAAGAATTTCATCAAACATACAATACCAATTCATCAAAATCATGAATAGAGAAAGAAACACAAAACCTACACGGCATAATCTAACCCACCAATCATTATGTTAACCCTTAGATAATTAGAACCCCACCCTTACCTTAGAGTTCTTACAAGAGGTTCAACAATGGTGATCCATTCTTCTCTTCCCTCTTCTTTCTTGAGCCCTAACCTTTTCTCCCTTTTCTCACTTTTCTTCTGTTTTCACGATCTAACAACCAACCCCTCTCAACTTCTCCTTTTCTACTCTTATATTATTATTATTATTATTATTATTATTATTATTATTATTGTTATTATTATTATTATTATTATTATTATTATTATTAGTAATTATTCAATAAATTAAATAATAATAATAATAATATTCACTAATTATTTAAATTAATAATATTCAACTAATATTACTAATGCTAATTAATTAGCCACTCTCACCAGGGACGGACCCAAAGCCAAGCATGTGGGTGTCCTAGCCCCCACTACAAATTATTTATTTGTTAATTAGTGTATATGTAAATATGTTTTTATATTAATTTTATACACAAACTGTATTCATTGTGTGTGAAGTATATATGTTCTATATGTCTTAAAAATATTACAATATATAAAGTATATCTCAATTAAGTGTACTTACAGTTTTGAACAATTTTTTTTAGGATATAAATATTCAATATCTTAAATTTTTGTTTTTTAAATGATGTAAATTTATTTTTAATTATAATTTTAATGATATATTTTTATTTAAGTTTTCCCCACAACAAAATATTTCTGGGTCCGTCCCTGACTCTCACCACATCGTCAAGTTCTAAGCAATTGGTCATACACCTCTCACCCTTAGAGTTTATTCTTAAGGTCTCTAACCTTCACCACAGAGTACCCTAACATAATAAAACACACATAATCACATACATACACACAACATCACATAATTTTAATTACAAAAAAAATAATTAAAATAAAACGGGGCGTTACAGTACAAATCCTCTAGAAACCTGTCCATCATCAGTCCTTTTACAATAATCCCCTAAGGTTTGGAGTGGTGGGGTGTTGCTATGCGAAAAATACCCGAGCGCATCGCACGCTCAATGATATAACAGAGTTGTCACCAAAATTTATTTATTTCGAAAGGAAAGGGAAATATCGATAAAACCCAAGGGAAAGAGAAACAGGTAAGGGAGTCGATTATGCGAGGGGATGGTATTAGCATCCCTCACATTTGTTATACTCGGGAACCATTTTGCTTGTTCTTCACTTGGACGGTGTTATTATCTAATGATTACTTATAGAAAGGGAAAAAGGTTTATAGTTAGGGTTCTCTGTTGAATGCCAAACATGATTTAAATTGATCCATATTTATTTTCATTTTTTAACTCATTTGTTATGTTTTTGTGGATTTATTCCATGTTTTCGTGTTATTCTTCAATTATGTCCAAATACCTTTGAGTGCTTTGATTTGTGTGTTATTGTGCAGGAATTACATCAAAGAGTAAGAAACAAGTGAATGGACAAGGAAACCAAAGGAAAAGAAGAAGATTCAGCATGTTTGTTGTGTGAATTGCAAGCGAGGAGCAAGCGAATGTTCGCTAGGCGAGCTTCTGGCGAAGCCCCAGCGAACCATCTCAGAATGATGGCAGTAAGAAAAAGGCACTAAATTCGTTGGGCGAACTTGTAGCGAATATTCGTTGTGCGAGGTTACAACGAAGCCCCAGAAAACTATCCCAGATTTGAGGCTGAAATTCTGGTACCAGATGTGTGATGTTACGTGCGATGTCACGACAACACACTCTGCAATGGACAATGCAATAACAAGCAATAACACAATGAATTGTTCACCCAGTTCGGTCTAACTACCTACGTCTGGGGGCTACCAAGCCAGGGATGAATTTCACTACTTGTAGAATTAAATTACAGACTCAACAACCCAGTTGACAATCTCCTAATCTTAATTCCTACTAGTGACTTTCTACCTAAGAAACCACTTAGATATGAGAACACTACTCAATCCCTAAGATAATTCAAAGATCACACACTTTGAATAACTCAACTTGATTATGCTTCACAGCTTTGATCAAGAACAACTCAAAACGACAACACCAATTCACACTAGAATGGTTTACAAAACATACACGAAGACACAAAACGACTCTCAGTCTTTAGCTCTCTTTCTTCGTTGCTTTTTCTTCAGGAATGATGCACATTATATAGCTATTTGTATTGGGCTTGGACCTGCTACAATATCTGAACTGATTTGTTATTTAAAACTGAATCTTCAAAATAGATTTTCTCTCTCAAAATCTTCTTAAATCTTCAGCTTTTAAACCTCCTACAAATCTGCATCAAATCTCTATGCAACAGGGAATATCTAACCCAAGATATTCGCATCCAATGAGAGTACCTGCTCTCCACAATTCCAGCTAAAACGCAAACCCTAACAACATCACTAAACCTGATGTTATTAATTCTGCAGACCTGATGTCACAACATCGCATGTGACATCAGACATCCAACTTAAACACTTAACACAACCCAGTGTTAAGACTCAATGTTGTGACATCACCCATATGACATCAAACATTGAACAACTTCACTACTTAACACAACCCAGAGTTAAGACTCAATGTTGCAACATCACCACCTTGACATCAACATTGAACAACCTTTGTTTTACCAAAATTCTAGCCAATCCAAGAATCAACAATCTCCCCCTTTGGCTAATTTTGGCTAAAACAATCTCTGCACCTTCAGAGACTTTAGCAGCGGAATAAACTTGAATATTTTTTGAAACTTCAAGTAGCAGCATCTTCAATACATAAAGACTTCACTTCACACAAAACTCTGCTGCAGCACCATCTTCAACAGCTACAATTTTCAATAATCAACAATGGTGCTCCCCCTCAAAACAAGAACCAGCATAACAGCTGTTCAGCAGATCAGCAATTACTCCCCCTCAAAATCTGCACTTCTGTACTATAACATCAGCAATCAGCTACATCCTCAGCCGCAACAACCAATAACTCCTTTGACATTCTCGGCTCACTTGGCTATTTCTCCCCCTTTTTAGCCACAATTTGACAACCAAGCACAATTAATCTTCATGAATGCAAATTCCCAAATTACTTCTCAAACTTTCAAATTGGTTTGCATCTAATGCTTTAGTAAAGATATCAGCTAACTATTTTTCTGTAGCTACATGCTCCAAAGCAACAACTTTGTCCTCAACCAATTCTCTTATAAAATGATGCCTTATATCAATATGCTTAGTTCTACTATGTAGAATAGGATTCTTAGAGATATTGATAGCACTCAAATTATCACTGTACAATGTCATGACATGTTGCTTGACATTGTATTCAGTTAACATCTGCTTCATCCACACGAGTTGAGAACAACTACTCCCTGCTGCTATGTACTCAGCTTCAGCAGTAGAAAGAGACACACAGTTCTGCTTTTTACTAAACCAAGATATCAGATTATTCCCTAGGAAGAAACAACCTCCTGAAGTGCTTTTCCTATCATCAGCACTCCCAGCCCAGTCAGCATCACAATATCCCCTTAACTCAGTCCTAGAACCATGATTATACAGCATCCCATAGTCACTAGTGCCATTTACATATTTCAAGATCCTTTTCACTTGATTCAAGTGACTCCAAATCATGCTTCTATATAAACTTTGATCCACACTGACATCATGTTCATCCTTGGATAATTTTAGATGAGTAGGAGCAGGAGTCCTCTTGTGATTAGCATTCTCTAGACCAAACTTCTTCACTATGTTCTTTGCATACTTGCTCTGAGAAATGAATATGGAGTCCTCCATTTGTCTAACTTGTAGACCAAGAAAATAGTTCAGCTCACCAACAAGACTCATTTCAAATTCAGACTGCATCTGTTCCACAAAATGTTTCACCATTACATCTGACATCCCACCAAATACTATGTCATCAACATAGATTTGAGCTATCATCAGTTTTCCTCCTTCCTCTTTAACAAACAAGGTCTTGTCAATTCCTCCTTTTCTGTAGCCATTCACAACCAGGAATTCAGTAAGTATTTCATACCAAGCTCTTGGTGCTTGCTTCAAACCATATAAAGCTTTCCTTAGTTTGTACACATGGTCAGGAAATGTTGGATCAATAAATCCTTTTGGTTGATCAACATACACCTCTTCATTTAAGTAACCATTCAAGAAGGCACTTTTAACATCCATCTGAAAAAGCTTGAATTTGAAATTACAAGCCACACCTAAGAGCAATCTTATAGATTCCAGTCTAGCCACAGGAGCAAAGGTTTCATCATAATCAATTCCTTCAACCTGAGTGTATCCCTGAGCAACTAATCTGGCCTTGTTTCTGGTGACCACTCCTTGTTCATCAGATTTATTTTTGTAGATCCACTTGGTGCCAATCACATTGACTTCATCAGGCCTAGGTACTAGATCCCATACTTCATTCCTCTTGAATTGCTCCAGCTCTTCATGCATTGCATTTATCCAAAACTCATCTGTCAATGCTTCCTTGACATTCTTGGGCTCAATTTTGGAGACAAAACATGAATTTGCTACAACATCTCTTGACCTAGTCCTCACTCCAGAGTTTGGATCACCTATAATGAGCTCCTTTGGGTGGTCCTTTTGCACTCTGATGGAGGGATCTTTATGAGGTTACTCAGCTTCAGGCTCAGCAGCAGCAACACTAGGAGTTTGGCTTCTGTCTTCAGCTTCTGGTGCAACTTCACCAACTGATGTCTCAACAACATCTAGGACATCATCATCTTCCTGCTTGTCACTGTCATCAATCACCACATTGATTGACTCCATCATCACCTTGGTTCTAGAGTTGAAAACTCTATATGCTCTGCTGTTAGTAGAGTATCCCAAAAATATTCCTTCATCACTTTTGGAATCCAATTTTCTTCTCTGCTCTCTATCATCCAGAATATAACATCTACTATCAAAAACATGAAAGTATTTAACATTTGGTTTTCTTCCCTTCCATAGTTCATATAGAGTGGATGAAGTGCCTCTTCTCAGGGTAACCCTGTTGTGAATGTAGCAGGCAATATTCATGGCTTCAGCCCAGAAATGATAGGGAAGTTTCTTGGTATGGATCATAGCTCGGGCAGACTCTTGGATAGTTCTGTTCTTCCTCTCAACTACTCCATTTTGCTGAGGAGTAATAGGAGATGAAAACTCATGACTTATACCTTCAGCAGAGCAAAATTATTCAAAGTTTCTATTTTCAAACTCTCTTCCATGGTCACTTCTTATTCTGATAACATTACTCTCCTTCTCTCTTTGGAGTCTTTGACAAAGATCTTTAAAAACATCAAACACCTCTGATTTGTCTTTGATGAAGCTCACCCAGGTGTATCTTGAATAGTCATCCACAACTACATATGCATATTTCTTTCCACCCAGACTTTCCACCTGCATAGGTCCCATCAAGTCCATATGAAGTAGTTCCAAAACCTTGGAGGTCGTGTCATGTTGAAGCTTTGGATGAGACATCTTTGTCTGCTTCCCTTTTTGACATTCACCACACACTTTTCCTTCCTTAATATTAAGTTTGGGAATTCCTCTGACTGCTTCTGAGGATATGATTCTCTTCATTCCCTTCAAGTGAAGATGTCCCAACTTCTGATGCCAAATTTTGACATCATCTTCTTTAGCAAAAACACATGTGGAAGAATATGAGTTTTGAGGCACCCAAAGATAACAATTGTCCTTAGACCTGGCTCCCTTCATAATGACTTCTCCTTTATCATCTTGGACAATGCATTCAGACTTTGTAAAGTCTACTTTGAATCCTTGATCACAAAGTTGACTAATGCTAATTAAATTTGCTGTCAGTCCTCTAACAAGAAGAACATCCTCCAGTCTTGGAGCACCAGCACAGTTTAGTTTGCCAATCCCCTTGATCTCTCCTTTAACCCCATCACTAAATGTAACATAGCCTGAAGACTGAAGCTTCACATCTACCAACAGATTCTTTACCCCAGTCATGTGCCTTGAACACCCACTGTCAAAGTACCAATCTTCTTTGGTCGAAACCCTTAAAGAAGTGTGAGCTATCAAGCTGGTGACCTTAACTTTAGGGACCCATTGCTTCTTAGGCTTAGACCCCTGCCTTCCATTATAACAGTTCTGTTTGGGAACAACCTGATGAGCCTTCTGAGGATACCCATGGATCTTATAACAATAAGCCTTAATGTGTCCAAAACATCCACAATGGTGACACCTCCAGCGTCTGTATTTCTTCTTAGATGGAGTTCTGTCATGATGTTTTAACATCTATTTTAACATCACTGGTTTGGAGGTGATAACATCAATAGAACCTGCATCACTAGTGAATCCCAAACCATGTTTGTCTGCAGCCATCTTCCCAATACTAAGAATGTTGTCTAATGCATCAGTGCCATTGTTCAACATTCTGATAGTTTTGGTCATAGAGTCTGGTTTATAATTAAGCATACTGACTTCAGCTTTAAGTTTAGTCTTTTCTGCTTTTAACTGTACTATGGTTTTCTTCAGCTCTTCTCCTTCAAGACACACTTGCTCACTTCTCACGAAAAGATCTTTGTAAGTGACACCAAGTTCATCGTAAGAAACCTCATCATCACAAGACTCCTCATCTGAATCATAAACCCCAACCATAGATCTAACAAGCTTAGCTGAATTTTCTTCAGATTCACTCTCACTGTCAGACCAAGAAGCTGATAACCCTTTCTAGTTCTTTAGAAAAGTAGGACATTCCTTCTTGACATGTCCATACGCTTCACACTCAAAGCATTGTATCCCTTTGTCATTACTGGATTTTTCTTCATCTTTAGACTTCTTCCCTTGTTCACCTGATCTGTTGATGTCAGAGGTAATGTTCTTGACATTGGGATTATAACTCCTATTTATCCTCTTCATAACTTTGTTGAACTGTTTACCTAGCAAAGCAATAGCCTGAGACAGCTCCTCCTGAGAGTCATCTACTTTTTCTTTCTTGGCTTCTTCAGAACTGGAAACCAATGCTATACTCTTGGACTTCTTCTCAGGTTCCTCTTCACTTAACCCTAGCTTAAATGTTTGAAGAGATCCAATAAGCTCATCAACCCTCATTTTGTTGATGTCTTGAGCTTCTTCAATTGCAGTCACCTTCATCTTGTACCTCTTAGGAAGGGACCTAAGGATTTTCCTTACCAGCTTTTCTTCTGACATCTTTTCTCCAAGAGCACTGGATGCATTGGCCAACTCAAGAACACTCATATGGAAGTCATGAATAGTCTCATCTTCCTTCATCTTCCGACTTTCAAACTTCGATGTTAGAATCTGAAGTCTAGACATCTTAACTCTAGATGTTCCTTCATGTGTAGCCTTCAAAATATCCCAAGCTTCCTTAGCAATTTCACAGGTATTGATCAACTTGAATAGGTTTTTATCCACTCCATTGAAGATTGCATTCAGAGCTTTGGAATTACCAAGGGCAAGCTCATCTTCTTCCTTGGTCCATTCTTCTTCAGGTTTCAGCTTTGAGGTACCTTCTTTATCTTTGCCAGCATCATCTTTCTCACATACAACAGGTGCTTTCCACTCTTTAATAATGGCCTTCCATGCCCTGTTGTCCAAGGATTTTAAGAAAGTAGTCATCCTTGGCTTCCAATAGTCATAATTGGATCCATCCAAAATAGGGGGTCTGTTGACAAATCCTCCAACTTCTTTGTCCATCTTTACACCAGAAAGTAACTTCCCTAGATCTCACCCAGAGACAGACAGGATGCCTGCTCTGATACCAATTGAAATTCTGGTACCAGATGTGTGATGTTACGTGCGATGTCACAACAACACACTCTGCAATGGACAATGCAATAACAAGCAATAACACAATGAATTGTTCACCCAGTTCGGTCTAACTACCTACGTTTGGGGGCTACCAAGCCAGGGATGAATTTCACTACTTGTAGAATTAAATTACAGACTCAACAACCCAGTTGACAATCTCCTAATCTTAATTCCTACTAGTGACTTTCTACCTAAGAAACCACTTAGATATGAGAACAATACTCAATCCCTAAGATAATTCAAAGATCACACACTTTGAATAACTCAACTTGATTCTGCTTCACAGCTTTGATCAAGAACAACTCAAAACGACAACACCAGTTCACACTAGAATGGTTTACAAAACATACATGAAGACACAAAACGAACCTCAGTCTTTAGCTCTCTTTCTTCGTTGCTTTTTCTTCAGGAATGATGCGCATTATATAGCTATTTGCATTGGGCTTGGACCTGCTACAATATCTGACCTGATTTGTTATTTAAAACTGAATCTTCAAAACATATTTTCTCTCTCAAAATATTCTCAAATCTTCAGCTTTTAAACCTCCTACAAATATGCATCAAATCTCTATGCAACAGAGAATATTTAACCCAAGATATTCACATCCAATGAGACTACCTGCTCTCCACAATTCCAGCTAAAACGCAAACCCTAACAACATCACTAAACTTGATGTTATTAATTCTGCAGACCTGATGTCAGAACATCGCATGTGACATCAGACATCCAACTTAAACACTTAACACAGCCCAGTGTTAAGACTCAATGTTGTGACATCACCCATATGACATCAAACATTGAACAGCTTCACTACTTAACACAATCCAGAGTTAAGACTCAATGTTGCAACATCACCACCTTGACATCAACATTGAACAACCTTTGTTTTACCAAAATTCTAGCCAATCCAAGAATCAACATAGGCAGTAGCTAAAGAACCATAAGTTCACTGTGCGAACTTGTAGCAAAGAAGCTCATTGGGCAAAGAAGTGTTCGCACAACAAACTTAGATATTTCCTCATGGGCAGTTTAACTGTTCAGATGCACTTCATGTGCCATAAAATGGCGTTTGCTGGGTGAAGAATAGGTTCGTTCGGCGAACTTGACAAATTATGAAAGTACTATATATGTATTTTTCACACTTTTTGGGGATCATAACCCATTTTTCACATAGAAACCTCTTTTTTTTTGCATTTCTTCACCAAAGAGTGAGATTTTACAAATAGAAGTCGGGTTTGCATCCAAGATCGATTCTTCAACGTGGATACTCATTAATCTTCTCTCAAGACTTGTAAAACAAGCTACCATGGTTAAGGGTAGCTAATTTCCTTTGTATCAAAGGTAAAGGTAGTCTACATTAGCTTTATGTATTTCTTTTTATTGGCCTTGTAAGTGAACAAGTGATGATTAATATATGATGAATATTTTTGTTCTTAATAATATATTCTTGTTTTGTAAAACTCTAGAATGGAGAGATCGGTCTATGGTTGATATTTGCTTTGTATTGAACTTAAAGTTTACTATATTGGTTGTTATATGGAGAGATTGTGTAGCGATGAATACAATATTTCTCACGACACCGCTCTGGAGATAGACTGTATTGAGAGAATACACGATGATATTAATCGGATCCGACTTCACATGCAAGATTAAGATAATAGGTTTAAGTTAGGGTAGATGAAAACTACTTTTGATATACTTTGTTAATGAAACTTTAGAATTTAAAGCTTTGCTACTAAAATCGTGACAATTTATGAAACAAACTTTAAAAACCCTTTTTCTTGAAACGGTAAACTATTGAACGACAAGCATCCCATATCAGAACAATCCATGTGGAAACGATAACAAAAAACCCCCCTTTAACTACGATTTGAACAAAATGGCGCCGTTGGCGGGAATTGTTGTTGATATTGCAAGCATTGCAATAGTTTATTGATTTTAAGATCTTTGTATTGTGATATTTTACCTCTGTTATTTTTCTTGTGCTATTTGATTTGTTTAGTTAAGTGTGCAGATTCTGTTTATGCGAGGGAGTGTACCTGCGGACCAACTTCTTTTCGATCCTGAGATTGAAAGAATCGCGCGGAATCTCAATAGCAGAACTAGGCGGAGAAGGAAACTTTCCAAAGAAAGAAAAGAGCATGGAGAAACTTCTCCATCTACACCCACTGTTACGCCAAACATGGCAGAACCACCACCACCACCACCCCTGCTTCAACCCCATGTGTTAACAATCCAAGACAGAACTCTTAGTTCGCACGTAATGCCAACAACGGAAGGCATTGTGAGATGAAGAAGAGAATCTTATCTCTTTTATATACAAATCGTTTTGCGGGGATGGCTCATGAGGATCCGTTTACACATCTCACAAAGTTTTACGAGATAACGGGTGCAACTGGAGCTCTGGAAGTCGAAGAGGAATCTTTGTTCAAAAGACTATTCCCACATTCCTTAATTGGGAAGGCAAATGAGTGGTATCTTGACCAATCTACTCTTGTCATGACGGATTAGAACGTATTAGAACGTATCAGAGGAGAAGTTTCTTATACGATTCTTCACTCACAATCAGTTTATGGAGGCCAAGACGACAATTTCGGTATTTGCGCAAGGAGGAAGCGAATCTCTCAATGAAGCTTGGGAGAGATTCAAATATATGTTGGTAAAGTGCAAATGTCATGGTTTTGATGACTTGAATCAAGTGCATATACTCCGCAACAGACTTCAACCCGTTCATAAAACTCTTTTGGATACTACGGCGGGTGGGTCTTTAATGTCAAAAAGTGCATAAGATGCAATGTCCATCATTGATAGGATGACACTAAATGACCATCAAGGTCAACACAACCGTGGTACTTCACAAAGAAATTCTGGAATTATCGAGTTGGGAACGAATGATGTTATTCTTGCTTAAGATAAATTACTCTCACAACAAGTGGAGTTGTTGACAAAGCAAATGTCAAAGCTTCCACAATAAATCAAAGAGATGCATGAAGTTCCCAACAAAAATCAACATGTAGCAAGTTGTGAACTTTGAAAAGGTGATCATCCTACAGGCTATTGTCCATCGGTCGTTGAAGAAGCCAACTATGCGAGAAACCAAAATCAGGGCTATCAACCAAGACCACCGTATTAAAGCAATAACCAAGGCTACCCGAGAGGTAATAGCCAAGGTTACCAACAAGGATGGAGGCAAAAACCGAGCAAATCTATCCGTCAACCTTACCAAGGTTACAACCAACCGCAACAAAATCAAGGTGGAAGTTCAAAGATTGAGGAAACTTTTAACCAATTCATGCAAATGTCTATCTCCACTCAAAAGAGTATGGATATGGCAATTCGGAACCTTGAAACTCAAGTTGGACAATTGTCCAAGCAACTAGCCGACCAACATAAAGAAAATTTTCCGGCTAATACTCAATTGAATATGAAGGAATCTTGCAAAGCCATCTTTACTAGGAGTGGGAGAACTATTGGTGTGGGAATTGGTGAAAATGTTGAAGTTTAAAAGGAGGATGAAATTATGGAAGAAGTTGAAAAAAATAATGATAAAGAGTTAGTTGAAAAGGAAAAAGTAGAAAAGAAGTTAAGAGAGGAGAAAAAGAAAAAAAGTAAGAAATAAAAGGAGATGAGAGTGAAGTTCCAATGAAAAAGTTTCCATATCCAAATGCTCCTACGAAAAAAGTCAATGAGAAGCATTATGCTAGATTCTTTGACATATTTATCCGGTTGCAAATAACCATTCCATTTTCCAAGGCTCTAGAGAAAATGCCAAAGTATGCAAAATTCATTAAGGACATACAAAGAAGAAGAGATATATGAATAAAGAAACCATTGAGCTCAATGGAACTGTAGTGATATCGTCTAAAGCATTCTTCTACAGAAGGAAGGAGATCCGAGAAGAGTAGCTCTACCTATAACCATAGGTAGTGATTTTAAGTGCAAGGTTTTGGTCGATATGGGTGCCAGTATTAATTTAATTCCTTTATTCATGGTAAAAAACTAGAGAACATGGAGATGAAATTAACCAACATGACTTTGCAACTAGCAGACAAGTCAATGACTCGTTCTCATGGTTTTGTTGAAGACGTGTTGTTGAAAGTTGACAAACTCTTATTTCTCATTGATTTCGTAGTCATGGACATGGAAGAAGACGAGGATACACCAATAATCCTTGGAAGACCCTTCATGAAAACTGCAAGAATGTTAATTGATGTTGATGAAGTTATAATGAAGGTGAGGGCTAATAATGAAGAAGTGTGTTTTACACTTTTCAAAGGTGTGGTGTATTCAAATCTAGTGGAAGATGATTTTCAAGTGAAAAAGGAAGACACAAAAGTTGCATCAAAGAAAAAGAAGGATGAAAGTGCAAAGATTTAACCGGTTTTGAAAACGAAGGATGAGGAGGCCAAAGAGGCTATGATGAAGTCTTGTTGGGATTTTTCTTTCTTAAGGAAAAGTTGACCAAAAACTGGTTATGACAATGATTAAGGACCTTTTGTGTTAGTGGTTTCATCTGGAAGCTAATTCAATTGCTTTTAGTTCCGAGGTTTCAACCATCGGACTGTCGAGCTCAAACGATGTTAAACAAAATGCTAGTTGGGAGGCCCCCCAACATTGTAAGTACCCTTTCATCTTTATTGCATTTTTATTGTTAAATTAGTATAGGAAGTTTTGTGGTAGAGTGAGAAGAAAAGAAAGAATTTTTTTTTTGAAAAATCTGTCTCATTCGCCTTGAGTTTGCTGGGCGAACCTGTGGCAAATGATCACTGGAAGTTAGCTGTGTGAACTGAGCGAAACAGAACAAAATATCACTTTTTCTGCCACATCACTTAAGTTAATTTTATTTGATGGGCCAATTTCGTGGGCCTAATGACTTTTTGCTGGATTTGGTGGGGCAAACCATTTCCCATTTCCCTTTTGCCTTTCCATTCCCTTGTGTCTCTATCACTTTCCAAAAACACACAACACATATTCTCTTGTCTCTCTCACCCGTTTCAAGTAAGAAGAAGAAATTTTCCCCAAGTTTCAATTTCAATTTACATTCTCTCTAGCCACTTCATTGCATGTTTGATTTATGTTATTCATTCCTTGTTCTAGTAAGAAGCATGTGGTTAGGGTTATGTGAAATGTTTTTGGAAACTTTCTTCTAGCTTTGTAGATATGTTATGCATGTGTAATTTTTATTGGTTTGCATTGCTATACTTGTATGGGTACTGAACTGAAAGAATTTTTTAGAGATTGAGGCGTTCTTGCTTAGATTAAGTTGAAATTAGTTTGATTTATTTTAAGAACTTTGAATCTTTGCATGAACAATGTTGACTTGGTTGTTGTTGTTTGTTTGATATTCTAATGATAACTGAATAGCACTGATTGAATTGTATGGAATGCATTGTTTTTGTGTTATGAATTGCATAGGTAGAACATGAAATTTTTCAAATTCGCAGGGTTCGCCTTGAGTTGGCTACGCGAACCTGGAGCGAATGTTTGTTGGGTTCTCGCTGGGCGAACCCAAGGCAAACATGACAACAATTTTAATTTTTAAATTGTGCTATGATTTCTTGCTCAGATCATTTGTACCTTGCTTTGTTACTAATGTGTCATATGTTTTTGCTGGTTATGTTTGGTGTTATGTAGATGGCACCTCCAAGAACCACTCCTTCCAAGAAAAGAAAGGTCGGAAGCTCCTCCCATCCGCAACCAATTTTATATGACACTCAGCAGTTCAAAGGGGCAAAGCAGGCTGCTAGATATGTTGCTCTTGAGAGAAAGAGCATATTTCCTGAGAATGTGTTTAAGATTAACCCCCAAGGATCCTACCGGGCGGTAGCCGCGATTCGTCATATATTCATCATCATTCTCGCAGAGGATTGGAGCCCTCGTGCCTATGTATCCTCATAGTGCAATGAGGAAATCATAGCTCTGTAGTTCGGATAACTAAGGGTGAAAGTGAAGGAAGGTTACTTGACAAGATATCGTAATCTTGTGCCTATGTATCCTCATAGTGCAATGAGGAAATCAGAGCTCCGTAGTTCATGGAACTAAGGATGAATGAAAGGAGGTTGTTGCCAGAGCATGAGGCTCCACATGGAAAAAAAGGAAAGAGGAGAATAGTTGCCAGAGTATGAAACTCCACATGGTAGAAAAGGAAGAAGATAGAAGTGTTGCCAGAGTATGAAACTCCACAGGGATAAAAAGGAAGTAGAAGAAGGCTTGCCAGAGTATGAAACTCCACCGGGCAAGAAAGAAAATAGAAGAAAGGTTGCCAGAGTATGAAACTCCACAAGGCAAAATAGGGAGGTAGAAGAAGGGTTGTCAGAGTATGAAACTCCGCAAGGCAAGAAAGAAAATATAAGAAAGGTTTCCAGAGTATGAAACTCCCAAGGGAAAAGAGAGAGGATTGCCAGAAAATGAAACTCCACAGGGAAAAAAGAGAGAGAATAAATGTTGTTAGAGTATGAAACTCCACAGGGCAATGCACGAGAGGGTATTGATTCAGAGATGGGTGCTTGACCATGAGCTTCTTAACCCAGATAGGTATGGATACCAAAGAAGATTGTTTAGTCCAAAGAGAGGAACGTTGTTGATTTTAAGTTTTGAAAGAAGATTGTTTGATTTGAATTACACTAAAGTCTATGAGTTGAGGTGAAAATCTCAAACGAGCAAAATATTAAGAATGAGTGTAGGAAAGCTTCATTCTCATTCCTTCTCGACTACTTAAGGCTTATGGCGCACAGTTATAATCGTATTTTAAAGTGTCTTGCAAATTTTTTTGAGAAAATATCACTTGGCGTTGAATAAAGGGTTTTGGGGAATTTGAAAGGTTTGAGGATGAAAGGAAGGGTAAGAATAGGAATGGAGTGAATGAGATACTCGACGTTGGATCAAGAACTCACGTTACTTTTGATTGAATTTGATTTTGAAAAGCACTTGACATTGGATCAAGTGTGTTTTATTCTTTTGAAAAGAAGTTATTTTTATCGTTTTGATTTTATCTTGTTAGTTAGCATGCAAATGATGTTAAATATGTAATTCATTGTTTCAGAAAGATTAGATTTGATTTAGAAAGATCAGATTTGATTTAGAAAGATTAGATTAGATATTTTTGGGCTTTTATAGTTTGGGCTTTAGTTTGAGATGCAAGTTAACCTAAATCTATAAATAGGGAGGAACCCTTATCATTATAATAATCAAGTTTGATAATTCACACTTTGCAGTTGCAAGTGAATATTGAAAGTTTCCACAGTTTGTGGGCAGAAAGAATTCTACAGTTTTTCATTTTCTTCTCCAACGCTACTATTTCTCTTTTCTCTTTCTTTCTTTCTTTCTCAATTTTTCTTTTCATTGCCATTGCGTGTGATTGTTAACAATCTTGAAATCAAGATTGAATAGGAATTATCAAAAGATTTTGGCTTAATTCCAACATCTGGTATCTAGAGCTCCAGTTGCGATTCAAGGAAAGAAAATCGTGATGGCGATGAATCATCTGAACGGGCACTTTCCGGCGAGCCTTATGATTCTCAAGAAAGATAATTATGAGAATTGGTGCAAACAGGTTAAGGTGGTTTTCTGTTATTAAGATATTTGGGATCTTGTGAAGGAAGGAGTGGCACTGCTTACAGAGAAAGCGATGGATCAAGAAAAGGCTGCACACAAAGAATTGAAGAAGAAAGATTATAAGGCTCTCTTTATAATCCATCAGTGTGTCGATCCTGATAACTATGAAAAGGTTAGTGATATAGAGTCAGCAAAGGAAGTGTGGGAGATTTTTGAAAAGTCATTTGGAGGCGTAGAGAAGGTGAAAGAGGTGAGGTTACAAACTCACAAGAGAACCTATGAGTTGCTTCAGATGGAAGACAATGAAAGTATAACAGATTTCTTCACCAGAGTTACAAAGCTGGTGAATCAAATCAAGGTATGTGGAGAGGTGTTGACATCAAGATCAGTTGTTGCAAAGATCTTGAGGTCATTGGCTCCAAAGTTTGACCACGTGGTAGTATCCATAGAAGGGTCGAAAGACTTGTCAGTATTAACGAAGGAAGAGCTTCAAGGGATGTTTAAGTCTCACGAATAAAGGATGGCTGAAAGAGCTGCAGGAAAGTCGAAGAGTGATATGGCTTTGTAGCCACAGTCAGAAAAGGAAAGGAAAGGCAAAGGAAGCTGGAATGGCAACAAAGGTAGAGGGGCTACAACAATTCGACTGGTCAAAATCAGTATGAAGGAAACTGGTCAAATCAAAGAAAACCCTGGAACCAAGGCAACCAAAGAGGTTGTGCTGCAGGTAGAGGAAGAGGCGGTGGTCGAAATTCGGGCAAAAGTCACATTCAATGTTTCAATTGTCAGAAGTATGGTCATTATTTTATTGATTGTCTAGAAAAGAAGAAGAATTAAGAAAATGATGGAAAGATGGCGAAACATGAAGAAGAAGAGATGTTGATGATGGTCACAACAAGAGACGAAGAGAGATTCCAAGACCAATGGTATTTGGACTCAGGATGCTTATCACACATGACTGGAAGGAAAGATTGGTTTGTCAACATGAAGCCCTCGTCGAAGAACATTGTGAAGTTTGTAAATGACAACACTTTAGCAGCTGGAGGTGTTGGTGGTGTTTTGATTATGAGGAAAGATGGCAAGAGGTCAACAATTTCCAATGTGTTGTACATACCATGCATGAAGAATAATTTACTCAATATAGGGCAGTTAGTCGAAAAGAACAACAAGGTGTCGATCGAAGACAAGATGATGAGAGTTCTCGACGCAGGTGGAACGTTGATCTTGAAGGCTTCAATGTCTCAGAATAGGACCTTCAAGATTAAACTCAATGTGATGGAGCACAAGTGCCTAGCAACTGCAGCCAGCAGAGATGAGTGGTTATGGAATTTTCGACCAGGCCATCTCAACTTCAATGACATCAGAGAGCTAAAGAGAAGAAATATGGCTTCAGGATTACCTGAAATTGACATTCCAAGTGAAGTCTGTGAAGAGTGTGTTCAGTCGAAACAACACAAGAATAGCTTTAGCAAGGATGCAGGAAGGAAGTCGAAGGCAATTCTGGAAGTCATATACTCTGATATATGTGGTCCATTCCAGGTGGATTCGATTGTAGGCAACAAATACTTTGTCACGTTCATAGATGATTACATTCGAAAGCTGTGGAATTACCTCATCAAGAAGAAAAGTGATGTGATCGAGGTATTTTCCAGATTTAAATCTATGGTCGAAAGACAGAGTGGTCGAAAGTTGAAAATTCTGAGGACTGATGGTGGTGGAGAGTATGAGTTAAAAGAGTTTGATGCATTATGTGAGAAAGAAGGGATTGTGCATGAGGTGGTGTCACCCTACACTCCACAGCAAAATGGAATTGCAGAAAGGAAGAACAGAACCATCATGAACATGGTGAGACGTATGTTGAATGGAAAGCATCTACCAAAAGAATTATGGGGAGAAGCGGTTTCGACAACAACATATATTTTGAACAGATGTCCGACGAAGAAGCTTGAAGGAATCACACCAGAAGAACGTTGGTCCAATGTCAAGCCTAGTCTCAGTCACTTGAAGGTGTTTGAATCTATAGCACATAAACATGTGCCAGATCAGTTGAGAAGAAAGCTTGATGACAAGTAGAATCAGATGATCTTGATAGGATATCATTCGACTGGAGGATACAAGTTGTTCGACCCAGTGAATAAGCAGGTAGTAATCAGCAGAGACGTGCTCATAGACGAGCTTAAAGAATGGGATTGGACTAAGAATGTAAAGAAGGATTCAGTGAGAATCTCTTGTGAAGAACCAGCCACTGAAGTCGAAAGAGAAGTTCGACAGGAACAAGTCATAGATGAAGCAGGTCCAAGCAGACCTCGACGAACAAGACACATGCCTACAAGGTTGCAAGAATGTGTAATTACATCAGAGGATGTGGTTGACGAAGAGGGTGAGCTGGTACACTATGCTTTCTACGCAAATGTTGAACCAGTCAATGCAGCTGAGGCATTGAAAGATTCGAAGTGGGTGAAAGCAATGAATGAGGAGTTAGAGTCCATCGAAGTCAACAACACCTGGTCACTTGTCGAATTTCCTCAAGGCAAGATGGAAATTGATGCGAAGTGGGTTTACAAGGTGAAGGTGAATCTTAAAGGAGAAGTAACTCGACACAAGGCGAGACTTGTGGCGAAAGGATTTCTTCAGAAGGAAAGAATCGACTTTAACGAAGTGTTTGCACCTGTTGCTAGGATCGAAACAATCAGGTTGGTTGTTGGTATAGCAAATATGAACAATTGACACACATGTCAGATGGACGTGAAGTGTGCATTCCTTAATGGCCCTTTAGACGAAAAATTTTATATCGCACAACCAACTGGGTTTGTGAAACGAGGCGAAGAAGGAAAGGTGTACAGGCTTCATAAAGCCCTGTATAGACTTAAGCAAGCTCCAAGAGCTTGGAATAAGAAAATCGACAGCTTCTTAAGGGAGAAGGAATTTTTGAAGTGTACGACTGAGCATGAAGTATATGTAAGAAGAAGCAATAGTGAATTGCTTATACTGTGCCTCTATGTCGATGACTTGTTGATAACAGGAAGTTGCAAGAAGGAGATCGAAGATTTCAAACATGACCTAAGTGAGGAATTTGAAATGTCACACTTGGGAAATCTCTCATATTTTCTTGACATTGAATTCTACAAGACTAGTAGAGGTTTGATGATGCACCAAAGAAGATATGCAGGCGAAATACTCAAGAGATTTGAGATGCAAGATTGCAACCCAACTTCGACTCCAGCTGAGACCAGATTGCAACTGTCGAAAGATTGAGATAAAGATGATGTTGACCCAACCCAATACAGAAGACTTATTGGGTCACTTCGATACCTTTGTCACACAAGGCCTGACTTAGCATACAGTGTGGGTATGGTAAGTAGATTCATGCAGAAGCCAAAGGTATCACACCTAGCAGCAACGAAGAGGATACTGAGGTATCTGAAAGGAACTCTCGACTACGACATTTTGTTTCCTGCAGCTGATAAAGGAAAATCATGCAAGCTAGTGGGATACACCGACTCTAGTTGGTGAGTGATGCTAAGGATAGAAAATCCACAGCTGGCTATGTGTTTATGTTAGGTGGTGCACCAGTTGATTGGAGTTCGAGAAAGGAACCATTAGTGGCATTGTCGTCATGCGAAGCAGAGTACATAGCTGCTTCCCTTTGTGCATGTCAAGCAACCTGGATGGTGAACCTGGTCGAAGAGATTACAGGGAAGAGTCATGGAGCAATTACCATGAAGATCGACAGCTTGTCAGCTATCAACTTGGCGAAGAATCCAATAGCACATGGTCAAAGTAAGCACATCGAAATGAGGTTCCATTATCTTCGAGAGCAGGTAGCAGAAGGGAAGATGAACTTGGAACACTCCAGAACTGAGAATCAGATTGCAGATATCATGACGAAGGGAGTGCAGGTCAAAGTTTTCAGAAGACTAAGAGCCATGATGAATATAGACAGTTTAGACACAATGAATTAGGTGGTGTGTTAAATATGTAATTCATTTTTTTAGAAAGATTTAAATTAGAAAGATCAGATTTGATTTAGAAAGATTAGATTAGATATTTTTGGGCTTTTATAGTTTGGGCTTTAGCTTGAGATGCAAGTTAACCTAAATCTATAAATAGGGAGGAACCCTTATCATTGTAATAATCAAGTTTGATAATTCACACTTTGCAGTTGCAAGTGAATATTGAAAGTTTCCACAGTTTGTGGGCAGAAAGAATTCTGCAGTTTTTCATCTTCTTCTCCAACGCTACTTTTTCTCTTTTCTCTTTTTTTCTGTCTTTCTCAATTTTTTTTTCGTTGCCATTGCATGCAATTGTTAACAATATTGATATCAAGATTGAATAGGAATTCTCAAAAGGTTTTGGGTTAATTCCAACAAATGAAAGCGGTAAAGGGAATAAACCTACATTATTACAATGCTCATGGGAAAGAGGGACACTTTACCCACCAGGGGGTACGGCCTAAGCTAGTATATTGTCATGGGAATGAGGCACACTTTTCCCACAATGGAGGGATGTATCTCATTCAACAAGTAACCATACAAGCATACAAAACAATACAATGCCCAAAATCAATCATGTGACAATAAGAAAATCAAGCAACAATCACCATCATGATCCATGCACCAAAGTGTAATAAAAAATGGATGTGAGAGAATTAATTTAATTGAGATTAAAATGAAGGTTAACCCTAAAACTAATCCTAACTAATTTGCTAATTAAAGACTAAGGTGAATTATTGATTATGGATTTTCAATCAAGAATGTGCTTAAAATCTAGTGTAGATTAAATCCATGAAAAAAAATACTCCTAAGCAACTTAATTCTAAAAATCTAACTAAAATGGACATGATAAAATTTTTCTAAAATCTACTTAAATTCTAAACAATGCAATATAGTTATCTATATTATTTTCCCTAAGTACAGATTTAATGCAGCCTTCGCCGTCGTCGAATCAACTATTTTCTCAAACACGTTAATATCCACACACTGATGGATGTAGAACAACACCTTCTAATTTTTCTTCCTCATATCACATTGAGCATTCCTCAGCGCATCCGTTGCATTTTCTGGAAGTGCAATCTAAACGTAACTTCCGTTGACAATATCAAGAACGTCTTGAGCATCAAACAACACACACATCTAAATCATCTAATGATTCCAGTTCTTGGCATCGAACACTGGAAGTTTGATACTCAAATTATCATTTCCGTTCATCTTTGACCTTGTACAAACACTCAAATCTCACAAAGCACTAGCGTTTTCCAATCCCGCAGAATAAAAAACTGTGATTCTGTTACCATTCCAATAAAAAAATTCAACACGAATTCAAGAAACGAAATCAATCACACAACACTTCACCGTTCACTCGTGTTTCCCTGTGGATCTGAATCGGAGTTCTAGATACCAAATGTTGGTGCACAAGGTGAAAACGATGAAGATGGAAAAAGAGAGAGAAGAGAATAACAAACTTCCACTACTTTGCTAAAACGATAACAGCAAAATGGTTGCACACACACTGCGCTACAATGCTCAGGGGATACAACTGTTGACAACTACAGTACTATATATACACAAATAATAATGTCGCTAGGCTAAATACTAAAATACTGAATTACCCTTCAACTCGTTTTTCAAAATGTTGTATCTCAAAACTAATTTTTATGAAAGTTATTTGAAATAACTTCAAAATAAAATAATTTTTAAAAAAAATATATTTTAAAAAAATTAATAAAATAATAAAAGATATAAAATAACATTTTAAAAATAATTATTTAAACCAAATTTTTATTTAAAGTTTTTATGAAAAATTTTATTTACACAATTATTTTACAATATAAAAATTATTTTTTACAAAAAGGCCAAAACTAACGAGCCTATATAAAAACAAAATATGTACTAAAATACTTAAAATATGAACAACAAATTTAATAAGTTTAAATAATCCAAAAATAAATTTGAATAAGTCAATTCTAACCAATTATAATGCGATATTATGATAATTAAGTGTTGAAAAAGAAAGTTTAATTAGAACATAAATAAGGAAGAAAGAACACCAAAAGCATGAGGCAAATGTCAACTTTAGACTCTGATGAGTAGTGGCTTATGTGAAAAGACAAATACATCCTCAATACAATAGAGTCCTTTCAAACATAAGTCTTATTCCTCCTTCTTTGTTAAAAAACACACAATAAAAATTCTTTTGATAAAAAAACATACTAACTATGAAGATCAGTCACAAATATGAACATCTAACATGACATTGATACTCCTGGTAATAGTTAAAATGAAAGTCATTAAATGTAACATGTGTTGGTGTCAGTTGTCGGACACGTCTTCAATCTAAATTGTCGGTGCTACATTGATACTATTTTATTTGCTATCATGCACCTGCTTCAGTAGACCTTGATTGTTGTTTTAACTCTTTATCGGCATTTCTTAGAAATTGATCCTGATCCGAAGTACACGAACTGGTCCACGCGGGCTGGTCGTTATGGAGGTGCCCGGATGGGTGCTGGTCGTACTGGCTGTCCGGTATGTGATTGAGGAGAGGTGGTGGTGTACCTGCAAGGCACTCCGACGCTCAAGTAAGAAAGGGTCAGAAAAAGGGGCAAGTACAAATTATTAGTTCGTAGGTTGAATATTTGATACCTGACCCTCTCAAGTGAGAGGGTTTATATAGGGCTCTAAGTGCGTGGCTAACGGTCCTATTTTCGGGGCGAAATAACCGTTTTCCCTAAAGAATCGGTCGCTGCCCAAACTAGCCGTTACGACGGGCAGGTTGTCCAAAACTAGCCGTTATGTCGGGCATATGCTTAGTTTCGGGCATCTGCCCATGGCTGTTCGGGGAGCACTGAAGTTGTGTGCGTCGGGCAGAATGTCCGGGGAGGAACGTTATGTTCCTTGCCCGGTAGGAGGGGCAGAAAGGTAACTTTTGCCCTTCTGTGGATTGGACTTAGGTGATTTGGGCCGCTCTGTAGTAGAGGCTTATTGGGCCAATTCTACCCATTGGTCCAGTCCAGAACAGGAGCCCCCCAAGTCGTTGCTCCCGAGCATGGGAGTGATGACTTAAGGACTCCTCGTTGTCCCGGGGAACTATCATGAAGTCGTCGTTGGATACGAGGACGACTGCCTCGAGGTGCTCGTGGTTCTCCGTGTCCGCGATATTTGTGGTCGATTCCATCTTGCCCGGTATTCGGGGAGGTGACGCGTCAGATGGAATGGGAAACGTTGGGTCGCCACGTGTGCATCGAGACCTGTGTAGCAGTTACCTAGGCAATTATGGCTAGTGGGCCGTCATTATTGCCTACGGGCGCGTGTGTGCACGTGCCCCTTGGTATAAAATGGGGGAAACCGTCCCATTTTCCACTTTTCCTTCTTCTGATTCTTCCTCGTTACCAGTGCGTTTGCCCGTCACCTTCTTCAAGCAGCCGACCGCCGTGCCGACCGCCGTGACAAGTTTCGAGCAGCCGTTTTCTTCCACTTTCTTCTAGTAAAATCAAGTAAGTATCCTGATTTTTTGCTTGTTTTGCTTCCTTTTGTTGTTAGTGGTAGATTTCATGCGGCTAGGGTTAGTTCTAGATGGCAAAATAGGTAGATTTCCGGCGAGTGTTGGTGGTGGGCGGAGGTTCTGCCTTTTTTCTGTAGCAAATGTCTCGCCGGATTAGGTAGCACGTTTGGTGGTCGTGGTGGCCCACGTGGTGGTTGCAAGTCGTGACCATCGCGCCCTATCATCCGTTGATGGATTTGGTGAGTTTCCCGTTAGGACGTTTCCAGATTCCGGTAGAGTTTCGACGGAATCTGGGGCGCGGGGAGGCTGCTCGTAGGAAGTGGAAGGGTCTCGGGTATCTCCTCGCGGGGATATTTTGTCCTTCTTTGTTTGATGTTAGGGCTTAGGCCGGGGACGTAGTTCCTAGCCTCTCGCGCGCCCTTTCACTTGTCTCAGCGGTGGAAGGGTGGATTTGATTTCCTGTCGAATGCACTGTTTTTCTCTGCTTTTTCAGGTGATCATAGTGGCGATGGAGCCCGAGAGGGAGGTTATACCCGTTACGTCCGATGAGGAAATTGTCTCCGAGGAAAGTAGTAGTGCAACAGCCTCGAGCTCCGCGTCCTCGAGTTCGACGGCCTCGAGTTCCGCAAGCAAAGTCGAGGGGAGAGCTGATGGAGCCGAGGAGGAGGAGGAATTAGACGTCGCTGAGGGAGACGTGATGGAGGAGGACACTGATGGCTTTTTCCCGGAGGAATGGGAGGTGGCGGAACCTTCCGAGCATATGTCCTTGTTTGCCAGGTACGCGGGGGATGTCTTCACCGAGGTAGGACCAGTTGGGGAGTGGAGAGTGCTTCTGCCAAATACGGAAGAGCGGGTCTGCTCGGACTTCGGGGACTGCTTTTCCATGTACGAGTATGCGTTCAAGGAATTGAGGCTGAGGTTGCCTTTCACCGACTTCCAGCGGTCGGTGTTCGACCATCTGAAGTTGGCGCCTTCCCAGCTCCACCCTAATTCGCTGGCCTTCATACGGGCTTTTGTGTTGGTGTGCGAGCACCTTGCTTTGGGGACCACCATCCCTTTGTTCTTTTCTGTTTTCCACCTTCAGCGGCAGCTGACGGGGAAGAGGTACGAATGGGCCTCTTTGAAGCAGCCCAAGAAACTGTTCAAGCCGTTCTCGGAGTCCATCCGGCACTTCAAGGCGCGGTACTTCATTGTTGAGCCGTTGTCCGAGGCTGCTAAGGACAGCACGTACTGCTGGGAGGTGGAATGTGATGAGAACGGGGATGAGTTGATTAACGAGGAAGGGAAGTACATTGGGGAGAGAGTGTACAAGTTCCCAATCCGCTGGACGCCCGACCACTTCTCAAAGAAGCCCGACGCCTACGTCTTTGAACCGAGTGATTTACGTGGGCAAGATGTCGCGTCTTACGAGGCCCTGGTGAAGTGGGTCAACTCCTTTCAGCTCGCGACCTGTTGGACGAGCAAGAATGATCCTATCCTCTAGGAGGATGGGAGTCAGAGGGTTGAGAGGAGGTTCATCAACGTGAAGGCACTGCTGGAGTGCAAGACTTCTGCGGACGTAACAAAGCTGCTCGGTAGTCATAGTTGTTTATATCTTGTTTGTGTTATTTCCTTTCCTGATGACTGATGTGTTCATTTTGTTTGTGCATGTGAGATGCCTCAGGCCAGTGACCGTGTGGTGAGGAACGCCATGGCGAGGGGCAAAGCTGGACCGACTCCCTCCAAGACCCGGGCTGCTGCTGGTGCTCGTGCACCTCCTGCTGTTCAAACCGCCCCAGGGACATCCTGTTCTCCCACTCCCTGTCCACGGGATTCTCCGCTGCCTTTGGTCGGGCGACAGAAGCGCCTCCGGACAACAGATACGGTGGATCTGAGGGGGGCAGTTGAGAAGGGGAAGTTCGAACTTCCTCCGTGCATCAACGATATGAGGTTCTTCAAGGGTAATACATTGGTTGTTCCTCGGGCTGAATCTCTTAGCCTGGGGAACATGGATCGCGCGGGCAAAAGGGCGATGGTGGCCAGGGATGCTTCTGCCCTCGTGAGGATGCTCGAGATGGCAGCCGTGTACGCTGAGGGGGACCACGTGCTCGAGGCTGAGCTTACTGCTGCTCGGGCCTCCGAAGCGACGCTAAAGGAGGAGGTCCGGCGTGCCCGTGAGGCGAAGAAGAAAGCCGAGGAAGAGACGACAACGCTGAGGGAGGAAGTCACCAAGCTAAGGTCGGAGAAGAAGGCGTCCGAGGAGTTGAATGTGGAGTTGATGACGGCCAATGCCCCGGGTGATGACGAACCAGAGGAGATAAGAGTGTTGAAGACTCGGGCAGAGCTGGTCGCTGGCCTTCTGCAGGCCGAGGATGATGGTATTGTTGTGGCCGCGGAGTCTTTTGACAGTGCGGTGGCCCAGTTGCGAGTGGTGAACCCTGGGCTCGAGATTTCGACCGGGGGTACTCACTACCTAGCTCGTGTGGAGGGTGGCCGCATTGTCCTGCCCGAGGGTCTTGTTCTTGATACTCCCGAGGAACATATCGAGGATCAGCCCGTGGAGGAACCGAGGCCTGAAGCTGCGTCAACCGAGCGTGTGGAAGACTGAAGAGTTTTTGTTGCTTAGCTGTATCTTGTCCGGCCTGCGTGCCGTTGAACTCGTTGTAATCTTATTTTTGTTCTGGGGGCGTGGCCCCCTTTTTAATGTAACAAGCACAATCTTTGGCCCTTGTGGCCTTTTAATTTAATGCCCGGTTAATTTATACAACTTCTGTTTATACTGCTGTACTTTGTTTTAGTTGTGCATGTGTGACTGCCCGTCGGAGGGTGTGTTTGTCAACAAGGCTTATTTTTGATAGATTGCTCGTTGTGTTATGAATTCGCCAGTGCGGGGAACTGGTCGAACAGCCGGGGAAGATCCTGGCGAGGTTGCGGATCTCAGGTCGCGATTGAGCCCCGAGGTCGCGGCGTGAACGTCCCATCGCGAGCTGGGGTTCTGCCAAACATGGTACTTGGGCGAAGCCGGTGCTCGATCGAGGACCGCCGACGAGCAGAGCTCCGGCTCATTTATTTGAGCGGGATTCCACTTTGTACGTATGCGTCGTTTGTACCTGAACGAGCATGATGGCCGTTAGAGGCCTTGTGACGCGAGGAAGCTTCCTGTGCCTTTTAGCTATAGTATTGCTTAAGTTTTTCAGCGTTCCATGGTCGAGGGAGCGTTTCCCCGTTGAGGTTTTCGAGGAAGTATGCGTCGTTCCCCGTTTTGGCGCGGACTCGGTATGGTCCTTCCCAGTTGGCCGCCAGTTTACCTTCGCGGGAGTCCTTGTGGTTTCTTCGCAGGACAAGGCTGCCCACATCGAACTTCCGTCGCAAGACTTTGGCGTTGTGCCTGATCGCTATTTTTTGCTTAAGAGATGCCTCGCGGAGGGCTTCTCCCGTTTGGATTTCCTCGACGAGGTCGAGCTCCTCTCTTATCGCTTCGCCGTTCATTTCCTCGTCCAGGGGTGATTCCGTCCTCCTGGACGGTACGTGGATTTCAATGGGTATGACTGCCTCGGTGCCATATACCAAACGGAAAGGTGTTTCCCCGGTGGTGGACTGGGGAGTGGTGCGGTATGCCCACAGGACACTGTGAAGCTCCTCGACCCAGGCTTTCTTTGTTTCGTCCAGTCTTCGCTTGAGGCCGCGCAGTATGACACGATTGGCCGCTTCTGCCTGCCCGTTGGTTTGGGGATGCTCTACGGAAGCGAAGTGTTGCCTCGTTCCGAGGTGTGCGACAAAGTCTTGGAATTTTTTGTCTGTGAATTGTGTTCCATTGTCCGTGACAATTGCTTGGGGGATCCCAAACCGGGCAAGGATATTCCGCTTGTAGAAGCGCAGAATGTTGAGCGCTGTTATCTTGGCTAAAGCTTCTGCTTCTATCCACTTTGTGAAGTAATCTACGCCCACTATCAGGTATTTGTTTTGGCTGGACCCCGTCACGAAGGGTCCTAGGATGTCCAGGCCCCACCAGGCGAATGGCCACGGGGAGGTCATGCTTTTTAGTTCGTTTGGCGGAGCTAGGTGCATATCCCCGTGCCGTTGGCATTTATTGCATTTCTTCACATGCTCCTTGGCGTCTTGTTGCATGGTCGGCCAATAGTACCCTGCTCGGAGGGCCTTACGGGCAAGGGACTTTCCTCCGAGGTGTTGGGCGTTGATGCCTTCATGGATTTCTCGCAATACGTGGGGGACGACCTCCTCTTCTATGCATTTAAGAAGTGGGATGGAGAAGCCCCGCCGGTAGAGTTTGTTTTCGAGGATAACGTACGAGCAGGCCCTTCGTTTGATGGTACTGGCCTCCTTGGGATCCTCTGGAAGTTCGTCCCTGGTGAGGTAGTTGTAAACGGGCGTCATCCAGCAATCGCTATCCCCGATCGCGTGTACGTGTAGGGTCGAAGATCCCTTAGTGATGCTGGACCGGGGAAGTATCTCTTGGATGACTGACCTGTTTTCGCCTTTCCTCTTGGTGCTTGCCAGTTTTGACAATACGTCTGCTCGTACGTTGTGTTCGCGTGGAACGTGTCTTACTTCTACTGTTCTGAATTTTGACATCTTTTCCCTGGCGATGGTGAGGTATTCTGAAAGACTGTCATTTTTGGTTTGATATTCCCCGGATACCTGGTTGGCTACGAGCTGCGAGTCCGTGCAGATGATGACTTCCTCGGCCCCCAGGTCTTCGGCTAGGCGTAGTCCGACGAGGAAGGCTTCGTACTCGGCCTGGTTGTTCGACGTGGGAAAAGACAATGTGAGGGAAACCTCGACTATGGTTCCTTCGTCGTTTTCCAGAATTACGCCTGCCCCGCTGCCACTAGAGCTGGATGCTCCGTCCACATAGATGGTCCATCTGTTTGCTAGGTGGGGCGAGGGGTTTGAGAAAGTTACCTCTGCTACGAAATCGGCCAGGGCCTGAGCCTTAAGAGCTTTCCTGCTTTCGTACTGGATGTCGAATTCGGATAGTTCTAGCGACCATCTGAGCATTCGCCCGGCCATGTCTGGTCGTCCCAGTAGCTGTTTGATGGGTTGATCGGTCCTTACTACGATCGTGTGGGCCAAGAAGTAGTGTCTTAGCCGTCTGGCAGCGTTGACGAGGGCCAACGCTACCTTCTCTATCTGCTGATATCTCAATTCTGTGTCCTGCAATGCCTTGCTCGTGAAATATACCGGCTTTTGCCCGCTAGGATTTTCGCGGATGAGAACGGCGCTAACGGCCTCGGCGGAGACGGCGAGGTACAGGAATAAGACCTCCCCGATATCTGGTCGTGACAACACGGGCGGTTCTGATAGAGCCTGTTTCAAGTGGAGGAGGGACGCCTCGCATTCTTCGGTCCATTCAAACGCTGCTTCTTTCCGCAAGAGCTTGAAGAAAGGAAGGGCGTGCTGGGCGGACTTTGCGACGAAGCGGGATAGCGAGGTCAGTACTCCGTTGAGGGATTGGATGTTCTTTTTAGACGTGGGCGTTGGGAACTTGGATAATGCCCGACATTTGTCGGGGTTAGCCTCTATTCCTCGTTCTGTTAGGTAGAAATCGAGGAACTTACCTGCCCGTACCCCGAACGTGCACTTCTCTGGGTTGAAACGCATTTGGTATTTCCTTGTCTGCTCGAAAATTTTGCGGAGGTGGGCGACATGGTCTAATTCCTCGTGGGATTTGACGATCATGTCGTCCATGTATACCTCGAGCATATCACCTATCTGTTCGTGGAAGACTTTGTTCATCATTCGTTGGTATGTAGCGCCGGCGTTCTTCAGTCCGAAGGGCATTACGTTGTAGTAATAGTTGCCCGATTCGGTCATGAAGGCTGTGTAAGTTTTATCGCTTGCGGCCATTGGTATTTGGTTATAGCCCGAGTAGGCGTCGAGGAACGATAAAAGTTTAAAACCGGCCGAATTATCTACGAGTTTGTCTATATTGGGGAGGGGGTAGGCATCCTTCGGACATGCCTTATTAACATCAGTATAATCAACGCACATCCTCCATTTGCCATTATTTTTTCGTACAAGTACAACATTAGAGAGCCATGTAGTATATTTGGCCTCGGAAATAACCCTAGCTTCTAGAAGGTCTTTGACAGCTTTCTCCGCGGCTTCTATCTTCTCTGGGGATTGCTTCCTTCTGCGCTGGGCAACGGTTTTGACGGTCGGGTCAATCGTGAGCTGGTGGCAGGCGACAGAGGGGTCCAATCCGGGCATCTCAGCAGCGCTCCACGCGAACAAGTCTGCGTTTTCGCGGAGGCATGCTTTCAGTTGTCTTCTGGCCAGGTCGGGCAGGTCTGCTCCGATCTTCACTCCCCGTTGGGGGTCTTCTCCGAACGGAACGATCTCAAAGTTGCCATCTGGGACAGGTCGTAGGATATGGCCGCTGTTGTCAGACTTACTGCCCGACGGCGTTGGAACCTTGGCGCGATCTTCTTCGCTGAACCGGCTGTCTAGATCGATTTATTCGACCTGGGGAAGTGGTCTTGGCTGCTCGGAGCTGCTGGGCAGGGGGGACGACCAGATGCTCTTGGCTTCACCGAGATGGTGTTAAGTCCCTTTGACGCTGCTTCAAAGCAGCGGCGGGCAGCCTCGATGTCGCCGTGGAGGGTGGCGACCATCCCTTCAGAAGTGTAGTACTTCATTTTGAGATGTACGGTGGAAGGTACTGCAACCAACTCTGCCAGGGTTGGCCTTCCGAAGATGCACTGGTATAGTGACGGGCAATCGATTACCAGAAACTGTGCCTTGATTGCTCGGGTTGTCTTTCCTGAACCGAAGGTTACGATGAGCTCTACGTAACCTCGGGGCTTTGTCACCGCTCCGTTGAACCCATGTAGGTCGGATCCGACGTATGGAGTGAGGTGAGAGTCGTTCAGCTGCAATGTCTCGAACAGGTGGTTGTACATTATGTCAACCGAACTGCCCTGGTCCACGAGTATCCTTCGGACATCGAAATTCGCCATCCTTGCCCGGATAAGCAGTGGGATGTTCAAATTCGGTGCTCCGCCGAGGATTTCTTCCTTGTAGAAGGAAATGGGAGCGGACCCTTTATGCGCGGTGTCCAGCGTGGTGACCTCGTTGGAGCTTTTGCTGATCAGTTGGTCGAATCTCCTTTTGACCGAGCCAACTGTGACTTTGTTGAATCCACCCCCGGAGATCACCATGGCCGACGGGAAGGCCTCCCATGGGCTGCTGGCAGCGAGGTATGTGGAGGCGAGCAGATCGTCCGGGATGCGAAAGTCTTCTGGTCGGGTCACGGACATAGCGACCTGGACGTTGGCGTCTTCGGAGGGCGGAATTTCCTCTGCGACCTTTTTGCTTTCCTGGGCCTCTTGCCGGGGAGCGTCCTTCTTTTTTGCAAACTGCTTCAGATGGCCGTCGCGAATGAGGATCTCTATGGCATCTCTGAGGTGGATGCACTCTTTCATCGTATGGCCGTGACTCTTGTGGAAACGACAGTACTTGGACTTGTCCATCCCTGGCCTGACCGGCAGCTGCTTGGGGAAACAGACTCCCGCCTGTTTGAACTCCGAGTTGGCACACTCGGACAGTATTTTCTCCCTCGAGGCAGTGAGGGGGGTATAATCGTGGAATCGCCCGGAGGGTGCTCTCTGCTCGCGTGTATCGCGAGGTCGATCGTCGCGTCTCTTGTCTCCTCGACGGGACGTCGAGGATTCTTCAACTCTGGACGTCCGGGCACCTTCTTGGTTGTGAGATGTCCGGACCGAGTGGGCAGCGACCTTCTCCTCGTACTGTATATGTGACTGGGCCTGGTGGAGAAGTACATTGAGATTCCTCGGTGGGTCGAGGCCGATGGCTTTCGCGAAATCGGAACCAGGACGTAACCCTTGCTCGAGCAAGAATTTCTTCATGGCGTCGGTCGTTGGTACCTGGACAGCCTCCTTGTTGAAGCGCTCGATATAAGCCCGGAGAGGCTCATCTTTGCCTTGTACGACGGCTCCCAGGGACGCCTCGGTCTTGGGGGTGGCGTCGTGAGGCAGTGAAGTGACGGGAGAAGATCCTCCCCAGCTGTCTCCATGATGTGATGGATTCCTCGGGCAGCTGCTTGTACCACGTCATTGCTCCTTTACGGAGCGTGGTCGGGAACAGGCGGCACTTGATGGCTCCCCGTACCCCTCTGTAATCCAAGAGAGCGTCGATGTTCTCTATATGCTCGTCCGGGTCGGTGGTTCCATCGTACGTCCCCAGGGACGGAGGCTTCTCCAGCCCCTTAGGAAGGCGGGTTGCTAGGATCTCCCGTGACTACGGGCCGCGAGGTTCGTCGTCGCTATCTGAACTCGGCTCTGATGGTGACCGTCGTCTGCGCTCGCAGCGACGGTTTCTGCGAGGTGAGGGTGAACGAGACCGGTCACAAGGTCTGCCCGGCGGGGAGGGCCTATATTGCCTCGTTCTTTTGCATCTCGACGGGGATCGATCTCGCGGGGAGATCTGGTCGCGCTTGCGAGTGAGTCGTATCTCAGGCTTGCGCCTAACCGCACGGTCTTCTCCACGCCTAGGTGGCGGGCTTTTGGATCTTCAGGCTTTATTCCGGGGAGGAGAGGATCTTGGGAAAGATGCCTCCTCAAGAGCTCCTATCCTTTCTCCTTGTTGTAGGATGAGGAGGTTGGTGCGGTTAACAGCTTCCAGAAGGGCTGCCACGGCCAAGTCGGCGCTGGGCGGACCGGGAACTGGCCGATCTTCTGATGGGATCTGCACGTCTCCTTGCCCGGTGGGAGGAGGAGTTGGAGATGCAGTAGCCCCGTCCCGACGGAAACGGGGGTCAGAAAGTAACAAAGAATGGCCGTCAACGTCCATCTTATTGACGGGGACGAGAACAGTGGTGTCAGCACCTATCGCGGAATTCTGGGCAGCCATACGTGGGCGGATCAAAGAGAATATGTTTTGATCTTTCGATTTCCGAGGAGGAATGAAAGAAGGGGAGAACAAGAAGTTCCCACAGATGGCGCCACTGATCCGAAGTACACGAACTGGTCCATGCGGGCTGGTCGTTATGGAGGTGCCCGGATGGGTGCTGGTCTTACTGGTTATCCGGTATGTGATTGAGGAGAGGTGGTGGTGTACCTGCAAGGCACTCCAATGCTCAAGTAAGAAAGGGTCAGAAAAAGGGGCAAGTACAAAGTATTAGTTCGTAGGTTGAATATTTGATACCTGACCCTCTCAAGTGAGAGGGTTTATATAGGGCTCTAAGTGCGTGGCTAACGGTCCTATTTTCGGGGCGAAATAACCGTTTTTCCTAAAGAATCGGTCGCTGCCCAAACTAGCCGTTACGACGGGCAGGTTGTCCAAAACTAGCCGTTATGTCGGGCATATGCTTAGTTTCGGGCATCTGCCCATGGCTGTTCGGGGAGCACTGAAGTTGTGTGCGTCGGGCAGAATGTCCGGGGAGGAACGTTATGTTCCTTGCCCGGTAGGAGGGGCAGAAAGGTAACTTTTGCCCTTCTGTGGATTGGACTTAGGTGATTTGGGCCGCTCTGTAGCAGAGGCTTATTGGGCCAGTTCTACCTATTGGTCCAGTCCAGAACAGATCCCAACCACTTCCTTGACTTGTATCCAAGTAATCATATGGAACTGCTGTTTTAAGACCTGACCTAACACTGCAGCGATCTTCGACGATTCTAAACTCCACGTCATCTCCTTCACTGTGAAAATGCTCTAATTCATCCCATGTAAACAACAATGACAATGTATATCCACCCCAAGTGTTGAAATCCACGATCTTAACTCTCTCGTCATTTGTAATGTAAACATCAAATGTGTAATTTTCTGACTCAAATTTACTTCTTATGTAATTGTTGAAAAATCCTTGTATTTGTAATAAGAGATCATTCTTGGTTTTGACTAGAACTGGATAAAAAGTAGTAACCTCCCGCTGAGAAATTACGACTAATTTCTGATTCTGCACGAAACATCGAAATTCCATGTCTGGCTTAAGGGACGGATACCATTTACGTAGAGCAAGGAAGAAAGTATGTGGTCTTGACGAACGTTTATCGGGGCAAGAATCATAAGCATGACACAAATCATGGACTAATGAGTCGGATGATCGAAACAGAAGTGCAATCTCACTAAAAGTGGTGCAGCAAAGAGTGCCAGAAGTACTTATCCAAGCCGAATCTTTTGGTGCACTCTAATTCAACTTAGGAAAAACCGCACCCCCAAGTGACTCAATGGATTCCTTAACTTTCAACTCGAGTTCTGGAAAAGAAGGTGGTGGAGAAGATTCTTACGATTCATCATCATATCCCTCTGACACATGAAAATCTTCTTCATCAATAGGATTATGAATTCTATTCGGCAATGCATCTTCGTTTAAGACAGAAGCAGGCAATAGGAAGGGTCCTGAGTCGTCAAGAAGGTATTGAACTAAAGATTCAGGAAGTTGATGAATTAAGGTCTTGATGGATACTGATTTGAAAATCGGGTACCATTCGTGAATCTGGCAACGGTTAATTTCTTCCTCTTTCATATTCTGCATTCTCTTAAATCAAACCTGGATGAACAATCTGTCTTCAACTATCTGCTACGCAATAATAACCATTGGTACATGATAAGTGATCAAACATTGAAATGTAACAATATAGCCTACTCAACTAGACTAGAAATATCAAAAGATCAAGTATTAATTTGAAAATTACAATGAGATATAACAATTGATACATGATTTAGTGATTAAGTGTTGAAATGTAGTCAATTATTAGCTCAAAGTACCAACTTCAAAATTTCTATGAAAACAAAAGTAAAAAATTTGCTCAAAGTGGATTCAATACCAAGTTTAACTATCTAAGAAGATATTCAGTATGAAACACCGACACCGGAAACACAACATTGACACCAGTAATACTTTGAACAAATGAATAAATTAACGTAATCACAAGTTTCAGTATCGATTTCAAACACAGACACTAGAATGGAAAATATGAGCTCAATGTAAAAAACAAATTACTGCTGATGGATAAAATGAAGCTTAATTCCAAAATCAATTATTTACTCAGATTACTCATTATAATTTATACCATAATTAATTAACCACTGAATAATACAGTAGAAACACTTCATTGTACTCTATTTAACAAAATATTTAACTTCAAGCAAATTAAGAACAATTTCAGAAGCAATAACTAATTGCATCTCAATGAAAAAAAACTTAAAGAATTTTTTACCTCAACAATGATATGATGCGTAGTACTCTCCCTGATGGAGAATTGAAGATAAATGAAGTGAGAATCACGATTTGAGAATAAGCAGAAGCGATTTGAGAATCACGACTTGAGAATAAGCAGAAGCGATTTAAGAATCACGACTTGAGAATAAGCAGAAGCGATTTGAGAATCACAGGTGAAAATTGTATTATTTGATTTTGGGATACAGGGTTAGGGTTCTTACTCGTTCTTATAATTTATTACCCGGTTTTCAAAACCGGTCCGGTTTATGAACCATATATGAACCTGGTCTGGTTTTCTAGAAAATGAACTGTTTCAATTTATTGCAATTAGTTTTATTTTGTTGAAAGGGGTAGAAACTGAAAATTGAGAATGAGTGCAAGTAATTTAGTTGCAGAAAAAGTGTGGAAGGAAATTGAATCTACATAAACAGATATAAGATTAATGTGTATTTATATAGTTTCATTTTTCAATCCAAAATTTCAAACCCTAATTTTGGTTTCTCATAGTGAATGATGATCAACTTTATATGTAAGTATATTACTTCCATTTCAATTCATAGCATAGATTGATTGTTATTGTTGTTGTGTTTGAAATTTGTATGTTTATGTATAAATCCAGTTTACATTTTTTGTTTGGTAAGAACTTTGAGGGAGCTAGTAGAATAGTGGATCAAAGAGGTGTTAAGAGGATTTCTGGTGAACCAAGTTTCAGGTTTCACTCTGAACCTATCTTGCTTTGTTTCTTTACTTACATTCAATAGATTTTTGTTCCATTTCAACTGAATATTGTAAAACTAGGTTAAAGATCAAGTATGTGATTTTTGCTTGTTGCATTTTTTTTTGAAATACTTGCATGATAAACACACTGTCAATTCAGATCGAAGGCATGTCCGGTGGTGTCTGACATATGCTTGTGTCGAACATTGACATGTGGTTGAGTTTGTGTGTTTGATTTTGCAATGACAACAATTGATTTTAAATGACATGTTGATTATGATAAAAGTGAGTTGAATGTAAACTGAATTATGATTTATGTTTGAATATATTATTTTTGAAAGTGAGCTGAGTCATAAATACGAGGCTACAAATTAGTTAGAGACAAAAACTCAAAATAGCGATATAAAGTTAAAATCATTTCTAAAGGGAAAATCAAATTCTACTCGAGAATAGAAAAATATGTCAAAATCAATTTTACATCTCTAAAATCAATTTTATCGGTGTTTGATGTTAGTGCCATGTTCGTCAGTGCTTCTTTAGTTATGCCTAATAGTTGGCTAAGAGATACGACTATGTTTTTAGTTTTTAAAATTTGTTTGTTGTTTTAAAGTTCTTGGCTACACAAGTTTTCATGGCAATGTAAGGAATCATTGATGCTTTTGATTGAACTTAATATGCTCGTTAGGTTACAGGCGAATCACGGAAAAAAGACTAGTATTTGTGTTTTGCTGAAAATTTTTGTGCATGTTATTCTTTCTTCTATGACGTTGTCTAAGGCCTTATACTTTCTTGTCTTTTATTTCTTCATATTCAAAAACTCACCGTAAACATTCTTATCATTGCACTATGTTGTGTGTGTGTGTGCGTGTGTGCGTTTTTCAATGTGTTATTGTGCAGAAATTAGACATAAAACATCAATGAGCAAGACACAAAAAATTGGACAAGGAAGCCAAAGAAAATGTGAAGATTCTGCAATGTTCGCTGGGTGAACAGTAGCGAGCAGCCAGCGAATATTCGCTGGGCGAATTAGCTGCGAGGTCCCAGCGAGGAAGAAACCTTGGATGGCAGTAGGAAAAGGGCCCAAAGTTCGCTGGGAGAAGTTGAAGTAAAGAGGTTTGCTAGGCAAACAATAGTTTGCACGGCAAACTCATATATTTTCCAAGGGCGGATTAACTGTTCTTGAGGCACTTCAAGTGCCAAGAAAGGGACTTCGTTGGGCGAAAAGGTGTTCGTTAGGCGAACAGGACATATTTGGTAAATACTATATAAGTAGTTTTCTCACTCTTTAGAAACATATATTATATTTTTCATATCAGAATTTTATCTCTCTTCATTTCAAGTATATTCTAGAGAGAAACACAAATCCTAAGAGGGAGGAGGTAAGATCTTCAATCTCTTGTTGGGTTTGGATGTAATCTTTTGATACCTTATGTATTTCATCTAATATATGTTCGTGAACTAGTTTTGATTCAATATTGATGTTGTCTTTTATTGCTTATTTGTGGGTCTTAACAAAACTCTTTTCAAATCTTTGATCTAAGATTTTCATCTATCAATGAGCAAACTTTTGACATGGTCTTGTAAGTTGATATTCACTAGTATAAATTTTATTTTATTGTGTTGATTAGTAGCATGAGTAGCATGAGTAGGATCAATACGGTAAAGACCACGGTAATGTTTTTGACACAAACGGTATTGTGAGGATGCGTGATAATAGAGATGAAGAACTATGTTCACATACATTTGGTAAATTAGTTGAATACATGTAAAAAGGGTTAATCATGTGTACGCATTCTGATCATGGCGTTATATATGAATCAAATCATTAATTTGATATGGATGTTATTTGAATATCTGTTAGGTCTAAACTCTATACATAGATTTAGGTTTAACATTCACGTGAGTATCAGTTCTTAATGCTTTATGTTGGTTTTGTTGCATGAGACATCATCGATGAGACAATATGGATGGTCTCTCGACTTTGCGTTAGACATAACCTCTGTTGTGGGTGATACATGATGGTATTAGATGAGCGTTTGAGTTGTGTATAATATTATTAGAAGAATGCATGTGTTATCAATTGATGAGATCCAATCCCAACAAGGCTTCGTTTATAATTCAGTCTTTACTTTATATTTTCCGTCTTTATATTTTCTGCCTTTATTTTTGGTGCCTTAAACTTTCAACCATACTTTTGCACCACAAGCTTAGAAATATAGAGACCTTTGAACGACATTCTTTCCCTTGCACTGATCCCTGTGGAGATTATATAAATCCCGGAAGGAATCCTTCGAAACTAAATTTTTGCTTCTTGTCGCTTTACTGCAGTTCGAACAAAATGGCGTTGTTGTCGGGGATTAGTGTTTAGATATTGAATCGCATTGCAATAGTTTCTATATTTTTGAGCTTTGTACAATTGTTTATATTGTATATGTTCTTTTTTTCTTTCACATTTTCTCTAGGATTGATTAGAATTGATGAGAACTCCTTCTAGATTGGTTTCTATTTGTATAAAAGTATCCAATGAAGATTCTCCCATGTTTGGATGGTGATGGTAGGATGTTGAACATGTGAGTGCAAGCAAGATAAATTGTACCGCTTTATAGAATGTTAGAATGATTTAAGAATTTTGTGCTTTGTGCAAATGTGTATTTTTGTTTCATGTTGCAACTTGTTTGAATACTTGTTTTACTTAGGTCCAAAAGCCACCAATTGTGAGAAACCTCTATTGTTTACTATATGCTAGGATGATTGATAAACTTTGTTTAATTCGTTTGATTCATGCTTTATCTTTTGATTATTGTGATTATGTGGAAGCATTAGAAATGATCAAGGCATTTTTTTATATTGAGCACAACCATATCCAAAAGTAACTTACCCGTGAGTAGTGATAATTTGTTACCCCCCTCTGAGCCTAAACAGTTTAGATCTCATTTTAGTGATGAACTTGGTTTATGTACATAATTTGAAAGTATAGTTCATCATTGAATTTTGTGAGATTCTAAAAAAATTTTTTGAACCTTTGAACATTGTGTTAAATTGATTTCCTTGCCATAAAAAGTAAGGAGCGTTCACTTGAGGTTTGGTTGAATTTAAGTTGGGGAGAATGAAAAGAAAAAGTGGTAGGTGAATATGAATGTGAAAAACAAAAGAAAAAAAATGCTTGTTTGAAAAATAAAAATAGAGAATGAAATAATTGTGCAAAATGAAGTTTGAGAAGGTTTACAATTGAGGAAAGGAAACGGTGAAAAGAAGATGGGATGTGTAAATAACAGGTATAGCGGATGTTTCTTTTTGCTTCCGTGTTTTCATTTTTGATTGTTAGATGAATGTATGAATTGAATTGTTATTAGCATTGTTTGTCAGATGAGTGAAATTTCCCCGCGGTTGCAAACACTTTAATTTCTTCATTCTTATTTTGAAGAGGAGTGTTAGAGTGATTCAAGTATGAGAATTTAGTTGTTATTTGAAAAATTTAATGATATTTCTTTAAGGACTAAATTCTTTATCATTGTTCGATTCTATTAAGTGGTGAACATTGCTTGTGTGTATTCGCATGCTTGACTAAATCCTCTTATTTGAGCAAATTTCTCTTGTTTGAATTTGAACTGTTATCCCTTTCTTGGTTGAATCTTATGCTTGAGCAAATCCTCTTGTTTGAGCAAATTTATCTTGCTTTCATGAGGGGCATGCTTTGCTTGAGGACAAGCAAAAATCAAGTTGGGGAGAGTTTGTTAAGTGCAAATTTTGACTTAAAATGAACCATCTTTCTTGGCACTTTTCAACTCAATTCTCATGTTTTCATAGATTTAATTCTTGTTCTTGTGTGATTCTTCGATTATATTGCAAATACCTTTGGATTCTTTGATGTGTGTATTATTGTGCAGAAATTAGGCATACAACATCAATGAGTAAGACACAAAAGATTTGACAAGGATGCCAAAGAAAATGCAAAGATTCTGCAATGTTCGTTGGGCGAACAGTAGCGAGCAACCAGCGAATATTCGTTGGACGAAGTAGCAGCGAGGTCCCAGTGAGGAGGAAACCTTGGATGGCAGTAGGAAAAGGGCCCAAAGTTCGCTGGGCGAAGTTGAAACGAAGAGGTTTGCTAGGCGAACAATAGTTCGCACGGCAAACTCTGATATTTTCCAAGGGCGGTTTAACTGTTCCTAAGGCACTTCAAGTGCCAAAAAGGGGACTTCGCTGGGCGAATAGGGTGTTCGCTAGGCGAACGGGAAAGATTTTATAAATACTATATAAGTAGTTTTCTCACTTTTTAGAAACATATATTACATTTTTCATATAAAAATTTTATCTCTCTTCATTCCAAGTATATCCTAGAGAGAGAAACACAAATCCTAAGAGGGAGGAGGTAAGATCTTCAATCTCTTGTTGGGTTTGGATGTAATCTTTTGATACCTTATGTATTTCATCTAATATATGTTCGTGAACTAGTTTTGATTCAATATTGATGTTGTTTTTTATTGCTTATTTGTGGGTCTTGACAAAACTCTTTTCAAATCTTTGATGTAAGATTTTCATCTATCAATGAGCAAACTTTTGACATGGTCTTGTAAGTTGATATTCACTAGTATAAATTTTATTTTATTGTGTTGATTAGTAGCATGAGTAGGATCAATACGGTAAAGACCACGATAACGTTTTTGACACAAGCGGTATTGTGAGGATGCGTGATAATAGAGATGAAGAACTATGTTCACATACATTTGGTAAATTAGTTGAATATATGTAAAAAGGGTTAATCATGTGTAGGAATTCTGATCATGGCGTTATATATGAATCAAATTATTAATTTGATATGGATGTTATTTGAATATCTGCTAGGTCTAAACTCTATACATAGATTTAGGTTTAACATTCACTTGAGTATCAGCTCTTAATGCTCTGTGTTGGTTTTGTTGCGTGAGACATCATCGATGAGACAATACAGATGGCCTCTCGACTTTGGGTTAGACATAACCTCTATTATGGGTGATACATGATGGTATTAGTTGAACGTTTGAGTTGTGTATAATATGATTAGAAGAATGCATGTGTTGTCAATTGATGAGATCCAATCCCAACAAGGCTCTGTTTATAATTCAGTCTTTACTTTATATTTTCCGTCTTTTCTGCATTTTTTTGTGCCTTAAATCTTTCAACCAAAATTTTGCACCACAAGCTTAGAAATATAGAGAACGTTGAACGACATTATTTTCCTCACACAGATCCCTATGGAGACGATATAAATCCCGGAGGGAATCCTTCATAACTAAATTTTTGCTTCTTGTTGCTTTACTGCAGTTCGAATATTTAGTAAGTTAGTTATGTTAGTTTTCAGGGTTTTAACTTTGGAATCCAACTTAAAACTCCTTAAATATCTCTTACCTCAACAATCAAGCTACATATGTGTGATACATTAATGCATCATGAATGTAGATCTATATTTAGCATATTTGATATTTTCGTGACGAAAGATAAAAAAAGTTAAAAGTTGTTCTGGAATGGGCCGACGCCTGCCCACCATTCGGGCAGGCCTAACCCAATATTATGCTAAGCAGCCCATTAAGCCCCAAATCTATCCCTCTTCGGGCACACCCAGATCTCTTCATCGTCGGGCACGTGTTGATCTCACCATCGTCGAGCAGACGCTATATGGCTCGGGGAGAGACCACACGTCTTCCCCCTGTATTCCATGTGCTCCTACACGCGGGACACGTCATCAAGCAACTACCCACTTCCAGAAGAACTGGTCAGCCCACCTTCCGAAGATCACGGGGCAGTTGTTCCAGGGCGAAGACCACGTGCTGGTCTTCACTACGCCATGTAAGCCCTGACAGTTATTTGCATTGGGCCTAGCGACCCAGCCCAATGCAGATTACCGTTGGCCTTGCGCTGGGGGCACTCTATAAATACCCTATTTCACTAGAGGGTCAGATATTTTAATTTCTCACTCTCACTACCTTTCTGTACTTGCTTGCTCTGTCTCTGACTTTAGCATCGGAGTGCCTTGCAGGTACATCCCCCACTTTCTCACCACCACCGAGTAGCGGAGCTCACGACGTTTCCTGGCCACCGATCTACTTTCTGATCAGGTACAATCAGTGGCGCTGTCTGTGGGAACTTTGCTTCCTCGTTTTCCTTGCCGTAAAAACTAAAGCAACCTTCATTCTCTGACAATCATGGCCATCCCTCAAACTGACGCCAACACTCCGGACACCACCTTTGTTCCATTCAACAACGGAGATGACCACGATCCGAACGTAGTCGTTAACGTCGAAGAAGGCGGCCAGAGGGATGGGCGTACTATCTCCCCTTCCTCTGATGGCGCGGCCTTCAACTCTGCCCAACATGATAGTAGCTCGGTTGTCTACCAGCCGATCCCCGCGCCACCTAATGTCGATCCGAACACAGTGGCCCTGTTCGCGTTGATCAACCAGACTAATTTGTTGATCTCCCAACAGAATGTGCGAATAGGAGCGCTCGAGAGGGAGCGAAAACAACGCTCTCCACCGCGGAGACATGACCTTTCTCCACCCCCCGCAGAGGACAGGGCAAGACGACTCTCGGAGTCCTTCTCCCCGACCTGCTGGGCGTCGCCCGCGTCTAGAACGACCCTAACCCGTGGTCGCCCAGAAATGCAATTGATCCCCTCCTCAGAAGGAACGACGTTCCCCTGTCCAAAAGAGGAGCAAGGCCGATGGATACAACGAGAAGCCGAAGATCCGACCGAGAAGTCCACCCCGACGCAACAGGCACGGCCGAGGAGACCTATCCCCATCACAATCACCCGTCAGGAGTGACAAGGACGATCCACTCACCCCGCTGTCTAGGGAGATCATGGAGACTCCTTTGTCTGTCGGGATGAAGAAGCCTCCACCTTTGGCGACCTAAGATGGGACCTTTGACCCGGACGACCACGTCGAGAGCTTTGATGCCATGCTCGACTACACGAATGTCCGAGGAGCTATTAAGTGAAAGCTCTTCCCGACCACCCTCCGAAAGGGTGCCTTGGCTTGGTATAAGAGCCTCGCACCGGAATCCATCACCAGCTAGAAGGAACTGAAGAGGCAGTTCTCTAGACATTTTACTGCTTCCTGACGCCACCCGAAGACGGAAGCCACCCTGGAAGCCATCATCCAGGGAAAAGATGAGTCTCTCTAGGATTACATCGAGAGATTCAACAGAGAAGTCGTCCAGGTGTCCACCACGGACGACATGAAAACGTTTCTGATCGAGCATGGACTCCGACCACACACTGAGTTTGCTAAGTTGTGGGCATTCACAGACCCTGCTCCTTGGAAGAACTCCTCCATAAGGCCCAATCATACATCCAGCGGGAGGAGATAGAGGCCGCCCACTATGCCCACGACTCGCGAAATCAGGAGGGTCCCCGAAGCTCCAGGCAAGAAGACTCCACTGCCCCCCGGCGAGGCGGGGAGAGAAGAAGAGAAGACCGTCCCCGAGACTCTCGAGAGCCGAGGGGACCAGCTGGCCGGTTCACAGAGTACACACTACTCACCGCTCCCCACGAGCGAATCCTAGCCGAGTGTATAAACTCGTAATTTCAGAAAGGGGGTGTCCGCTTCCCGAAGTCAACGCCCCCCAAACCAAACGCTGAAAAGTCCAAATACTATAGGTTCCATTGGAGCCATGGGTATGTCACAGAGGACTGCATCCATCTCAAGGATGCAATAGAAATCCTGATTAAGGAAGGACATATCAAGAAGTATACGAAGAGGAATGACGCTCCTCGATAAGATACTCGGGAGACACAAAGGGTCGATGAGGCCTCCCCCATATCTGGGGAGAACGGGTTACAAGTCGCCCTCAGCGTAACCCGACCAGAGGATTTCTACTTTCTTGACGATCCCGAAATCCTCGTGAACGTTCGTAGCCCGTGGAAACGTTTCCCCACTGCGATGGTCATATCCGGCGGGGGATTCAGCAAGGTCTCCGTGGGGTCGATCAAATGGAAATTCGATGAGTTGATCGACGCGAGCTCGACGCAGACTGCCACCTTCGAGAAGGTACAAGGGAAATCGAACCCCATCACCTTCTATATCGAGGAATTGTCGGGCGGCGCCCCCAACTCCACCATCCCTCTACTGATCCGGGAGCAGATGGCAAACTTCGATGTCCGCCAGATCCTGGTCGACCAAGGGAGTTCGGTGGAAATCATGTATGCCCACCTTTTCGAGACCCTCCAACTCAATGAAAGGCATCTGACCCCCTACGTGGGCTCAGGTCTACAGGGCTTCAACGACACCACCACAAGACCATGGGGTTATGTCGAGCTGATGGTCACTTTCGGGAGCGACGACACTGCCCGACAAGTCAAGACCCGCTTCCTGGTGGTGGATTGCCATTCCCTATACCAGTGCATCCTGGGAAGAACAACTCTGGCCGAGCTCACGGTGGTACCATCTACAGTCCATCTGAAGATGAAGTACTATACGACCAGAGGTCGGGTCGTCACCCTGCACGGGGACATTGAAGCTGCTAAGAGATGCTTCGAAGCTACAACCAAGGGTCTGAACTCGATCAACGTCAAGTCAAAGACTGGAGAGAAGCCAGCCCCGGACGCAGAGCAGAAGCCACTCTCGCGCATCAACACGGTGGACCTCGAATGTCGCTTCCCCAGCGAGCAGGAGCAAGGAGGAGCAGCGGATAACGACCTTCCCGCCGAAGTCAACGAACAGCCTCTCCACCCAACGCGCCCCATTCCAAACAGAGACTTCGAGCTCATCGCTCTCTGGGACGATCCAGACAGGAGTGTGAAGATTGGTACCGGGCTCCCCGACTTGGCGAGGAAGCAATTAAAGGCCTTCCTCCGTGAGAACGCTGATCTATTCGCCTGGATCTCGTCGGAGATGCCTGACCTCGACCCAGATGTGACCTGCCATCAGCTTACTATAGATCCAGCCGTTAGGGCTATAGTACAACGTAGGCGTAGACAGTCTCCCGAGAAAGCAGAGGCTGCTGAAAAAGCTGTAAAAGACCTTTTAGAGGCAAACTTTATTTCGGAATCCCGGTACACAACTTGGATGTCCAACGTTGTACTTGTTAAGAAAAATAATGGAAATGGAGGATGTGTGTTGATTACACTGATCTTAACCGGGCATGCCCGAAAGATGCTTATCCACTTCCTAACATCGACCAGCTGGTCGACAATTCTGCAGGTTTCAAACTATTATCATTCATGGACGCTTACTCAGGGTAAAATTAAATTCCCATGGCGAAGGCCGACAAGCAGCACACAACCTTCATGACCGAGTCGGGCTACTACTACTACAATGTAATGCCTTTCGGCTTGAAGAACGTCAGCGCAACCTACCAGCGGATGATGAACAAAGTCTTCTAGGGAGAGATCGCGACATGCTCGAAGTCTACATGGACGACATCATCGTGAAGTCTGTAGAAGAAGTCGACCATGCTACCCACCTAAAGAGGGTCTTCGACACGACGAGGAAATGTAAGATGAGGTTCAACCCGGAGAAATGTACTTTCGGCGTCTGAGCAGGAAATTTCCTCGGTTTCTACCTCACAGAACGAGGGATCGAAGCGAACCCCGACAAGTGCAGGGCATGCTCAGAACTCCCTACCCCGAACTCAAAGAAATCGATACAATCGTTGAACGGGATGCTCACCTCACTTTCCCGCTTCATGGCCAAATCGGCACAATACACACTTCCATTTTTCAAACTCCTGCGCAATGAGGCCACGTTCAAATGGACTGAGGAGTGCGAACAAGCGCTCCTTCATTGCAAACAAGTCCTCTCAGCCCCCCCCCGGTCCTCTCGCGACAAGAAAACGGGGAGACATTATTTCTATACCTCGCCGTCACGAGCGAAGCGGTCAGCACGGTTCTAATTCGAGAAACCCCCGATGGGGAAAAGCCGATTTACTTCACCAGCAAAGCCCTCCAAGGTCCTGAACTTAGATACCAGCAGATCGAAAAAGTCACCCTGGCCCTCGTCACAACGGCCAGAAGACTGCGACACTACTTTTTGGCCCACACGGTCGTGGTAAGGACCGAGCAGCCCGTGAGACAACTCCTCGGACGACCGGACATGGCAGGCAGGATGCTCAGGTGGTCACTTGAACTCGCTGAGTTCGACATCCAATACGAGGGGAGAAAGTCCCTGAATGCTCAGGTTTTGGCCGACTTCGTAACGGAGATGACCATCCCGAAACCTTCGATCGACGGATCCCAAAAATGGACAATCTACGTCGACGGGGCATCCAACTCGATAGGAAGCGGAGAAGGCATCATCCTAGAGAACGATGAAGGCATCCTGGTCGAGGTCTCCCTCATGTTGTCCTTCCTGACATCGAACAACCAGGCCGAATACAAGGTTTTCTTAGCCGGATTACGACTAGCCGGGGATCTCGGCGCCAAAGAAGTAAAAATATTCACTGACTCCCAGCTCGTGGCCTCCCAGGTACGAGGAGAATACCAAGCCAAGAACGACAACCTCATCGAATACTTGGCTTTGGTGAAAGAGATGATGAAAAAGTTCACCTCGGCGGAGGTGAGCCACGTCCCGCGTGAACATAATACCCGGGCAGACGTCCTATCGAAGCTCGCGAGTACAAAGAAAAAAGGCGGGAACAAGTCTGTCAATCAAGAAGTTTTTCCGCTTCCGAGCATCGAGAAACCCATCCCTACAGCTGACGTGAACGCCATTGGAGATAGCCACTGCTGGATGACCCCGGTGTACGAGTACCTTACCACGGGAAAACTACCCGACAACCCCAAGGACGCCAGAGTAGTTAAGCGACGTGCCTGCTCCTATACGATTGTCGAGGACAAGTTGTACCGACGCAGCTTCTAGATCCCTCTCCTCAGGTGCATCGAGGAGTCTAAGGTCCCCGGCATACTCCAAGAAATCTATGTGGGGTCAACGCGCAACACCTTGGCGGACGGTCCCTAGCCCGTAAAGTACTACGAGCAGGATACTACTGGCCCAACATGCAGCAGGACGCCAAGGAGCACGTCAAGAAGTGTGACAAATGCCAACGGCACTGGGACATGCACCTGGCACCACATAGTGAGCTCAAAACACTATCATCCCCGTGGCCATTTGCCTGGTGGGGGATGGACATCCTCGGACCCTTTACTGTGGGGTCGTACCAAAATAAGTATCTGATTGTTGGGGTCGACTACTTCACCAATTGGATCGAAGCCGAGGCCTTGGCCAAAATCACGGCCCACAATATAATTCGTTTCTACAAGAGGAATATAGTTGCCCGATTTGGTGTACCCCAGGCTATTGTCACTGACAACGGGACACAGTTCTCCGACAAGAACTTTCAAGACTTTGTCACTAGACTGGGCACGAAGCAACACTTCACGTCGGTCGAGCACCCGCAAACGAACGGGCAACCCGAAGCCGTGAACAGGGTTATCCTGTGAGGACTGAAACGGAGACTAGGCGACGCTAAGAAAAGATTGGTCGAGGAGCTACATAGCATCCTCTGGGCCTACAGGACAACCCCGCACTCCACTATCGGGGAAACCCCATTCCGACTAACCTACGGAACGGAGGCGGTGATCCCTGTGGAAATAAGGGAACCTTCAAGGAGGACAGAGTCTCCCCTCGACGCGGAGATGAACGACGAGGCCCTTAGGGAAGAGCTCGACCTTGTCGAAGAGATACGGTTGGGGGTATCCCTCCGTGAAGCCTCACTCAAACAGAAGATAACTTTACGCCATGACAACAAAGTTATCAAGTGCGAATTTCAGGTAAGCTCTCTGGTCCTGCGAAGAAACCAGAAATATTCGCGCGAAGGCAAGGTCGCCGCGAACTGGGAGGGCCCCTATTGCGTTCGCACGAAAACAGGGACAGGAGCCTACTACCTCAAAAATTTACACGGGGAGGAACTTGCTCGACCATGTAACACTGAAAAACTTAACCAGTACTACAGTTAAACACTGCCCGCGGCCCCTCCACGCCGCGACCACGGGAGCGCACTAAGGTACAAGTGTGACTCCCTACATTAAAACAAGAAGACAAGGGTCCGCTTTGTGTGTGGGCGAGGACCCTTGATCCGACGGGGATACCTCGACCGAGCTCCACCGTCGTCTTACTAATCAGGCAGGACGCCCAGCTCGTGATGGGAGGTCCACGCCATGAAGCTAAGACCTCGATCGAGCTCTTAGCTTCGTCGAAGCTCGGGCTACAACTCCGACCACTCAGCCAGTTCCCTTCACTGTCAAGGAATAACGAAGTCGAGCAAAGGCCCTAAAGTACTTAGACAAAAACGAAAGTAACAGATATATAATTAACATACAAACATCACACACAAGATAAAGAAAGACTATGCATTAAGTCGGGCACACGCCCATTATTCTACAAGTACATACAAAAATATCATGAGCCCCTGGCGCGCAGGCCAGGCAAAGGTCATTACAAAAACAGGCACACAGGCCAAACAAACTAAGCAAGAAAAAAGATTAAACAACTGCATTCTCCTCGGGCTGCCCGTCAGCCAGAGTCTGGTCGACCTCATCTTCATCGCTAATCGGTGCGACAATCCGACCTTCAACCACCCGATGGTAAGGACCGATCCCCTCAGTGACGAGCTGAACACCTGGATTCACGAGTTAGAGCTGTTTCACAGCATCAGCAAAGCCCACCTTGACAGCCCCAAGGAAATCTTGCTCGAGCAGCCTGATCTTCGATATCATTTCAGCCCGAGAAGTCAGCAGTTTGTCCTCGTCAGTTTCATCTTCAGCGGGCCTGACAGCCTACTCTAACTCAGCAATCCTCGCCAAGAGGTTCTTCCTCTCTTCAACGACATTTTTCATATCCTCCTCCATCTTCCCGTGAAGCTCGACCTGGGCTTCATTCTGCTTCTTACATTCTGCTAGGTCGGTGACCAGCTTCTGCATCTCCGCCTCGACAGACGCGAGCTTATTCTGCAAATTGATAAACTCTGCCGGCGGCCAGGTCTCGTCATTGAGAACTAAAGTCGCCGCGCAGACACGCATCACCGCGGCCATGTCCTCCGACAAGGCTTTCCTCCTCGCGATGCGGCCGACGCCTAAGATGGCCTTGGACTCGGTGGCACTAACGAATAGAGAGTTAGCCCCAGAGAAGAGGGCAGGTTGGAGGAAGCAGGGGGGAGCACATATTTCTCCTCGGAGGTGTTCTCAGTAAGATCGATTTGTACCGGCTCGTCGACGCGCTGTCTCTTCAGAGAGCCTTGTGAGGTTGGGGTGTTGCTGCCTTGTGGGGAGGAGGTCGAACTCCCGGACCCAGATTGGGGACCAGGCATCTGCTGAACCTGGTTGACTCGCCCTTTTCCGTATTTCTTCGTGCCCCGGGCGGCTTCCAGCTTCTTGACACGCTTCTCCATGCTCGACATGTTGCCTGCAAAAGAAAAAGAAGCACATTAGTAAACCAACGACGAAAATACAGGGGACCTGAATAAAGAGTCGCCCGCTACCTAACACCCGGAGAGCTTCCTTGTCGAAGGCTCTCTCGAGGATGGATCTCGTGTTAATCAACCAAGCCTCCTCTAAGATATTCCCGCTGTCTTCGCGGATAAATTTCCCATATGGAGTCACGAGCTTCGCAGGTTTAAAACCAAAGACGAACGCAACTACCCTCTAGAAGGCCAACCGATCCTCCTCGTCCAATGCGCATGGGCTGAATATATAGCTGTCAGTGCTTCTGGAGAAGTAGCCCTCCCTCCACTGCAAGGGGAAATTCTCTTCGAGGACTTCTACCTGATACCCGTCTTTCTCTTTGGTCCCACGGCTATACACGCTGTCCGCGGCCTTGTATGTGACAGGCTTGACGACGTAATATCGGGACTTAAAGTGGCGGACAGAATCCATGTAGACCCGAAATAGCCTGCTCGCTTGTTTAAAAGACACCCAATTGTGCCTTCCCTCGATCATCTGCCTCTAGAGGTGAAAAATACGGAAGAACAAAGGTATAGTGGCCTCGACGCCGAGGTGCTGGCAAACGAGCTCGTATGTACGTATGAAGGCGAGCACGTTGGGGAGGAGCTGAAAGGGTGCCAGGCGCCTGCCCACCTCGTCGAAGGTGAACTCGTACATAGAGAATCTCATCCCTTTGAAGCTCGAACAGATGTGGTGGTGTTCTCGAGGCTTGTACACCAGCCAGTTCTTCGAAGAACCCTCAAAACGGTCCTCGACGGTGGCGAATACGTCCCCACTGTCTGTAGCAAACATGGACGGAACACCCAGGGGCTCCTCCCCGACCCAGTCTTTAGGCGTCTGCTTCCTGACACCAGTGGTCTGCGCCAACGGGGAGTCGGGCTCATTGTCGGTCTCTATGGTTCCCACGGCCCTTGTCGCCATTTTTACCGGAAAAGCAGAGGAAATTGGTGAATTCGACATTCCAGATCAAATTCAACCTTCCACCACAAATCAAGTGAAAGGGCGAAGAAGGGGTGCTAGGCCCGTGGACCTCTCCGCGTTAGCAGGAAACCACAACGTGAAGCTGAGGACACACGCGGGCGTGCTCAGGACCTTTATCGCCCGTCCTCGGTACATTCATTAGACGTCCCCGAGATGTTCATCCTATATCCTTGGGACATTCATCAGACGTCCTCGGGACCTTTATCCGGCTTCCTCGGGACCTTCATCAGGTCCTCGAGCCCTTCAAATTATCTCCCTCGGTACATTCATTGGAAATTCAAAGGATTTCCTCCGTTTTCGCCGGAAACTCCGTGGCCTCCTTGGGAACTTCATCGGTTCACCAGAGAAACCACCGTAGAACGTGTTAAATAGAGAGAAGGAGCCAGAAACTTACTTGGAACGACGGTTATGGATCTCTGGCACGACGGCGTACGACGGAGAGACGACGATGGAAGTTGAAGAGAGAGAGAGGGGGAGAGAGAGAGAGAGAGGGAGAGAGAGAGAGAGAGAGGGAGAAAGCTCTGAGTGGGAAAAGCAAAAACGTGCAAATGGCACGAACTCAACTCCTATTTATAGGACTGTCACAAGACTCGAGGCGCCCCTAGGCACTTGAGTACCCTAGTCCTATCCGCCCCTGGCATTGATGACGAGTGACACGTGGCACTCAGAACCACGCGTGCGTCTTCTCACTTCCCTTGGTGCCCGCGTGATGAACACGTCCATCCTTTCTCGTCTCCTCCGTCGTCACCTAGAAATGACATTAGAAATACGGGCGGACGTCAGTCCCCAGGACTCCTGCCCGCCGAGCATCCCCTGCTCCTGATCACCTGCATCTTTCACCAACTCGGCATAGCGGGCACGCTGCCCCACTGAACGGGTCCCCGGCGAATGGGCTGACCCTTAAGTCATTACTCAGACTCTTCGGACCAACGACTTGGAGGGCTCTTGTTCTAGACTGGGTCGGCGCCTGCCCACCATTCGAGCAGGCCTAACCCAATATTATGCTAAGCAGCCCATTATGGCCCATGTCTATCCCTAGCCGGGCACACCAGATCTCTTCATCATCGGGCACGTGCTGATCTCACCATCGTCGAGCAGACGCTATATGGCTCAGGGAGAGACCATATGTCTTCCCCTTGTACTCCACGTGCTCCCCCACACGGGGACACGTCATCAGGCAACTACCCACTTCTGGAAGAACTGGTCATCCCACCTTCCGAAGATCACAGGGAAGTTGTTCCGGGGCGAAGACCACGTGCTGGTCTTCACTACGCCATGTAAGCCCTGGCAGTTATCTGCATTGGGCCTAGCGACCCAGCCCAGTGCAGATGACTGTTGGCCCTGCGCTGGGGGCACTCTATAAATACCATATTTCATTAGAGGGTCAAGTATTCTAATTTCTCACTCTCACTACCTTTCTGTACTTGTTTGCTCCGTCTCTGACTTTAGCATCGGAGTGCCTTGCAGGTATACTCCCACTTTCTCACCACCACCGGAGTAGCGGAGCTCACGATGTTTGCTGGCCACCGATCTACTTTCTGATCAGGTACGATCAAAAGTTAAAAGAAAAAATTTGCAAAGATGGATATTGTCTTCATTTTACTAAGTGATGACATGATTTTTATATGCATAGAAAGCCATGTAGTTTTTGATCTAGGCAAGACACATTGCAGATATGTTTGGATTCAATGCGAGACAAACACCATTTAATTATTCATAGACAACCCTATAACTTATCATCTTCGTATCATATAAGATAGAGTATTTTCCAAGATAACTGCTTGGAAATGCCAAATTCTTTCTATGCTGGATATATTCAATTGGTATAATCAATCATACAAGGCATGCTTCTATATAGTCTTAGAATTTATGAATAGCCAATCAATATTCATAAAAAATTGGATTCTTAATTAGAAAACTTGTAAGGAAAGGTAGCATAGACAATAGAAAGTTAGTTACTACATATTGGAAGGTTCTTTGCTCACATTTTTTAAAGGAGATCTTAGTCTAAAAGACACTAAGACAATAAACAAAGATGGTTGTATATCTCCTTGTTGGAAGTTGTTGACTACCAATAATAAATTATCTTATATGCTTAGTAGTAGATACATCAAGCATAAAAAAAACCAATCATGCATTATATTTTTTTCTTCAATATGTTGATAATATAATCCTTTGTGTCAAAGCAGGCGGTGCTCGACAAAAATAAGGATATGTCGAAATTAGCCTAGTGTATGCGTGTGTCGAAATATCGAAGCAGGTTGCTCGACAGGATTTCGACTTAGGCCTATTTTAGTAGTGTTAGCTAAATTGGATATTTTGGGCTTTGGCTTAGGGAGCAAGCTAACCTAAAACTATAAATAAAGGGAGTAACCCCTATGCTTGTAACAACTTGAATTCAAAAAATTTTGCAGTTGCAAAGTGAATAAGTTTTTCACAGTTTATGGGCAGAGAGTTACTCTGCAGAAATCACCATCTTCTTCTATATTTTGTCAAACCCTAATTTTATTTCTTCTACATTTTTTTTTTCTTTTCATTGTTATTGTGTATCAATAATATTCTTGTTCATCAAGATTGATAGAAATTCTCCATAGGTTGTGGTAGATTTTCAACATCTGGTATCTAGAGCACTGGCAGAGCGATTCGTGGGAAGAAAATCACAATGGAAATGAATCATCCAAACGGGCATTTTCCGGCGAGTCTTATGATTCTGAAGAACAATAATTATGAGAATTGGTGCAAGCAGATGATGGTTGTCTTTTGTTATCAAGATCTTTGGGATCTTGTGAAGGAAGAGTAACACCGCTTGTAGAAAACGTGATGGATGAAGAAAAGGCTGCATACAAAAAATTGAAGAAGAAAGATTATTAAACTCTCTTTATAATTCATCAATGTGTTGATCCATATAATTTTGAAAAGGTCATTAAGCATAACAATCTGACTTCCCGGCGTCACACTCGAGCGTACCAAAGGGAAGCTATGAATCATATGGAGAAGGATATGGTTACTCTAAGAGGAGAAATGGATAATGTTAAGGAGAACGTGGAAGGTATGAAAAGCCAGATTGATCAACTGACACTTGCCATCCAGCATTTGATAGCCAGAGGAACCGAGTCAAGTCGTCAAAGGAAGGTTCTTACTCCTATCCCCCATGTTGAAGACAATAACCCTCTACTAGGGTTTGTCCATGATCTGGAACGTGGGGAGACTGAAACTGCTAAGCACAAAACTGTTGACCAACCTCTCGAGGGAACCGTCTCTCCACCTATTTCCATTGGGGCACCTCGTACTACTTACAGACCTACTCCACGTGAGAACTATGCATATGACGGTGAAAATCCGAGTCAAGTGGCCCTTGAAAATAAAGGAACCACTGTTAGGGAAAGGAGAAGGATTGATGATAAGTACAAAGCACTTGAGGAAAGGCTAAAGGTCGTGGAGGGACTCAATGTTCTTGGAGTGGATGCCTTGGAAATGTGTCTGGTGCCCGATGCGGTCATACCTCCTAAGTTTAAGGCACCTAACTTCGAAATGTATAAAGGAGTTAGTTGTCCCAAAAATCACATCCGGATGTTTTCCCGAAAGATGGGGGCTCATGCAAAAAATGAAAAGTTGATGATGCATGTTTTCCAAGATAGCCTTAGTGGGGCATCCTTGGATTGGTACGTACAACTGGAGATGACTCACATCAAGAACTGGGAGGATCTAGCAAGTTCCTTTATAAGGCAATACCAATATAATGTGGACATGGCCCCTGATCGCATACAATTACAAAACATGTCTCAAAAAGGGAACGAATCTTTTAAGGAGTATGCCCAGAGATGGAGGGAGCTAGCCTCTCGTGTTCAACCTCCATTGCGGGAAAGCGAGCTAGTAAATACATTCATGGGAACTCTGCAAGGACTATACTATGAAAGGATGATTGGGGCAGTCTCAAAGGGATTCACTGACTTGGTTATCATTGGAGAGAGGATTGAGAACAATTTAAAGACAGGAAAGATTGGGCAGTCATCCTCCGACCAACATAACAATAAGAGGTACCCCAAAAATAACTCAAAGGAAAATGGTGTCGGTGTTATAGACCCTGAAGATCCAAATCTGGGAGATAATACGTTACTGGGGAACATTGGGGCAACAGTCAACGCCGTGGAAGGGAGGGGGGTGGATTCCTTATTAATAAGGGAGACATAACAAACTGGGGTAAACAATGGGAGTCACCTGAGGAGAAGGATTTGTTGGGGCTGGGTTACAAACTAGCTAATGAAGGGTTAGAAGGTGATTTCCATGGTGGGGGATTCGGAATTTGGGATCATGGGGCCTTAATGGAACAGGAAGAAAAGAATGCCTAATCTCGAAAATTGGAGAACCATCGGGATTCCTGAGATGATTTCTGTTTCGAAGTAATTTACCTTTTTTCTTACAATAATAATAAGTCCCTTGCTATGCCCAAGGCAAGTGGACAAAGCTTTGTAGGGGCACCTTTTATTTCATTGGATTATTTCTATCAATAAAATTGCATTTTGTTTCCAATCAAGATCTTTTTTTCTTTCATTTTCTGTTTATTCAAAATAGCAATATACCTTCTTTCAATATTTTCATTTCTAGCACTTCATTCCAAAAAAGAAAAATCTTCGTCTCCATGCAAATTTAAAAATGAACCTATTAAGAATGACACCGCTATAATCTCGAATGACTTCGTATTATCGATTAACCAAGTGGAAGAGGGTGATGAGGGCGAGTGTGAGCTTCCCGAAGAGTTAGCCAGACTGTTAAGGCAAGAGGACAAGGAAATACAACCTCATTAGGAACCAGTGGATGTGATCAATCTAGGAACAGGGGAAGATAGAAAAGAGGTCAAAGTCGTGCTTCTCCGGATAAGGATATAAAGGAAAGACTAATCGAGCTATTGCAAGGGTACACAGATATGCCTGGACGTGATACGAACATCATCGAGCACGAGTTACTACTCAAACTAGGACGCACGCCAGTTAAGCAAAAGCTGAGGAAGACTAGATCAGATATGATCCTCCAGATTAAGGAAGAAGTCAAGAAGCAATTCGACATTTTGTCACAAGGTAACTCCTGTTGGGTTAAAGAACGTAGGAGTAACTTATTAAAGGGATATGGTAATATAGGGCATAAGGAGATAGAGATTCATATGGATGATACGATTACCAAGTCGCAAAAGGAAGAAGATCACATAACTAACTTGCAAAAGTTATTGGATCAGTTAAGGAAATTCAAGTTACGACTAAAGCCCACAAGGTGTACTTATGGAATCAGATCTGGAAAATATCAGGGTCCATGGTCAGTCAAAAGGGAATAAAGGACAAAATGAAAGCCACCTATATTGGTGATACCAGTCCCAAGGAGACCTCTCATAATGTACTTAACAAAACTAGAGAATCCAATGGATTGTGAAACTTCGGACTCCTATGAAGGACCTGGACCCGGAGCTCGATGGAAACTTCTATTTGCATAAGGATATGGGCTTCAAAGAGGACCTATCAATTGGGGTGAAAATTCATCGTCTGGGACCTTAAAGGAAGCTAAACTGGATAAGGCAGAATGGGTGCAAACTAGGCTTGATCAGCTAAACCTCGTATAAGGGAAACGTGTAGCCGTGGGTAGTTATATCCACAGGGAACTAAGAGAGCGTTTGACAAAGAAATTTGTCCTTGCCTACACGAAGAGGGAGACTTGGGGTTAAGGAAAATGTTACCCATCCATAAAGACCACCACGTCAAATGGACCCCACTCTATGAAGGGCCATATGTCGTGAAGAGTGGCTCCTCTGGCGGAGCACTAATATTAACAACCATGGATGAAGCGGATTTACCATGACCGGTGAACTCCGATTCTGTCAAAAAAATGCTATGCCTAGAAAAAGAGGATAAAAGCCCGCTAAGTCGAAAACCCTAAAGGGCGACCTAGGCAAAAATTAGGGCGTCCCGGTGGATTAAAAACTCGAAAGAGCAATCCAGGCAAAATTTAGGGATTTGGATAAAAATGATACCCGAAAAGTCGAAAACCCTAAAGGGCGGCTTAGTCGAAAAAAATGGTATATCATCCCGGTGGACTAAGACTCTAAAAAGAGCGGTCCATGCAAAAGTTAGGGATATCCAAAAGGCATATGACTGAAAACACTCAAGTCACCCCGTAACAGGAATTCAGAAGGGAACGATCATTCCAGCCGTCATCTTCAGAAGCGAAGTGTCGTGATCTTGGAGTCCTAGGGATATTAGCTGGTGTTAAATTTAATAGGAACATAAATAAATTTGTTTTCTTATTGCCATTTTACATTTTTTTTAGATTTACGGTAATATCTCCTTATGAGAATTACCCTCCTTACTTATTATTGCCCATTTTCGGGCCAATTCTCAATAAATATTCTTTTTCAAATACATTTCTTTGCCTCCTAAATTATTCTGCTTGATTACAAGGTGTCGATTAATTGTGAAATAATGCATTAAAATATCAGGTAAATAAAAGCTTTAAAAAGGGAAAATGGATTTTACTTCGGTCTTTGGAATCATCAAAGAGATCATATTCTTCCAAAGTAGGATATAGGGTGTATACACTGACAGGAATATACGTTGCAATCTAACCAACATGGGAGGTTCTTTAATGGCACGTTACAGGAATCAAGGGTATCATGGCTTACAATAATTATCAAAGTTTCAAGGGTCAGGGAGTCAGGAGGTTATGAAAAGTTTTTTTTAAACAAACGCATGCATTGCATATCATAAAAGAGGCGTTAGCCTAAGTCATGCATCAATCATGTCGCTACGCTCTAGCATCTAACATGCACTCATATACGCAAACATGCATACATGCATAGGGTTCATAATCACCAAAGGGATCTTATCTGGGGATTTTATCAGGGTTTTTTTGTTAAGGGCTTTTATTTAAGTTTTAAGGGATCAATCAAAAGGAGTTATCAAGGGGTTCCACTAAAAAGGTTTTCAAGGGGTTCAATGGGATATTTCACTACGGGTTTACTACCAAGGATTTTAGGATATCAACTTAAGCAACTATCGGGTTCGGCGGTCAAAATTAGGGTCCTTCTTGTATTTAATCGTCTCCTCCTCAAAAGGGGGAAAGCTCATCGACATCATCCTTCTGATTCGAAGACGATTAAATAGGGGCAGCTGTAGTACCCTAAATTTTGACCAATTTGTTTTATTCTTTTTTTGGTTTTTTGTGCTATCAGGGGGGTATAAGTTAGGGGTCATTGGGCTTCTGAGTTTGGGCCCATCTGAGGTTTGATTGTGTACAAGGGGTGTACCATTAGTTTTATTTAAAGGGAGCTTACTTTTTAATATTTTTGTTAAGGTTTTATTATTATCTTATTTATTCTTAGAAATTTTTAGTAAATTAGGGAGATTTGGGTTTTTAGATAGATAATATAATAATCAAGATGCTACTTTAGACTTAATTAGTTTGTAATTATTTTTTATATTTGTTTTGATTTATTTTTTAGGTTTATTTATTTTATTTTATTTAGGTCATTAGAATTATTTAATTGGGTAAGTTTTAAATACATTAGGTTAACTTAATTATTAATTAGAAATAAAAAGTTTAGGTATATATTAGTAATTATTAGTTAGGAGTAATTTTTTATATAATTAGGAGGGATCGGTGGTGATTCTTTTTTATTGTTACTATTTTCATATTATTAATTAGGTTGTTGATTAATTACTATTACTATTTTATTAATATGATGGTTAATTTACTAATATGATTTTTATGTTTTCATTATCCCCGTTTTTCATTTTATGGCTATTTAGTTAGGAAGTTATTTATCATATTATTAATATTATTATTTATTTTATTTGCTTTTTATTATTATTTCGGTCAAAATAGTTGACCCAGAATGGGCCTTCTTCTTCCCAATCACAAACCCTAAATCTTGCGCAGAATCTGGGGAAAACAAAATCAAAAGCAAATTATACATAATCAAATCGTATCTATTTTTTCATTAATTGATATTCAAGGGTACAAAATCAAATTAAGTACAATCTGTATCAATCAAACCCTAATGCTATTTACAACACAAAATCAAAATCAAATAAAAAGTTACATCAGATAATTCCTAAAACAAATATAACCTAATCAATGCTAAAAACCTAATGGGAACCCTATATAAACATGAATTAAAATCACAAGCGGGGGGGAATTCCGAGTGGGAGAGACGGCCACGAACCTCCAAATCTTTTGCACCTGCGAAAAATCAAAAGGAAAGGGATTAGTAAATTGAAAACGGAGAAAGAAGGAAGGTAAATAAAAAATACTTAGCTTTAGATTGTTGAGTGTGTGTGTTCTGGGATTTCTGGGAATTTAATAGGGTTAGGGTTCATATTTAGGGTTAGGGTTCCTGGGGGTTGGGGGTAGGGTTCGTAGAACCCAACTAGGGTTCTTGGTGTTCTAAGGGTTTTCTGGGGTTGGGATTGAAGGTAGGGTTAGGGTTCATGTTTGTAGGGTTAGGGTTTTTAGGGGGATTAGGGTTCCTAGGTTTTAGGTTAGGGTTCTTGGTTATTGAAGTTTTCGGTTGAATCCTCAACCGGATTCTGGAAATTTGAGGGTGGTTTGGGGCGTCGCACGGTGGGCGCCGGCCCACCGGTGACGGAAAGGGAGGAAGACGGAGGAGAGGGTTAGAGAGAGGAGGGAGCAATCTAGAGAGAGGCGAGATGGAGTGGGTGAAGAGAAAGAAAGAAGATTGAAAATGAGGAGATCTGAGAGAATTCTGGGTTATATACCCTCTGCCCGTGGCCATAGATGGACGCCAAGTGGCGTCCCCTTCGCCCTAGGATATATTGACTGGGACGGTAAGCTATCAATCATGTACGCGCACATCTACGGTGGGCCTGCATTGACTACGCATCCTGCCCCTTTATTTTGTGTACTTGGACCAATCTGTGGATCTATGGATGAAATTACGTGCGTCTAAGGCCTTAGGATCCTGATTGTATGGTGCAGAGAGGATCAACAATCAGACTCCTCCCACCGTGGACTGCCCCCTCTCAGGCCTGGGTTTTGCAATTGGGCCTTACGCCTTAATTATTACCAGTACCCCTAGTTTTTAAGCCCACTGCTTATTCTAAGGAAAACACACCCCCCAGGTTTTATTTATTAATTAAGTTAATTATTTAATTTAATTAATAAATTAGGTTTTAAATATCAGTTGGGACTTATAAGGAAGAGGGTTTTAGGTTTTTGAATGATTAAATTAATGACTTAGTTTAATCATTTAATTAGGTTAGATGTTAGGTAGGATTTTTAAGGAATATGGTTTTGGGTTTCTAATTAATTAAATTAACGACTTAATTTAATTATGTAATTAAGATAATTTTTAATTAGGGTTTTAGGGTTCTCTAACTAATTAACTTAATAACTTAAGTTAATTACATAATTAGGGTAAATATTGATTTAGGGTTTTTTTAGTGAAAATATGGATTTAGGGTGACTTTAATCAATAAAATTGATAACTCAATTTAATTGTTCAATCAGGGTTTATTAGGGTTTTTTTTCATTAAATTAATAACTTAATTTAATGACTGGATTGAGTTAATTTTCTTTTAACTTGGGGTTTTTTGGGTTTTGTCAATTAAATTAATAACTTAATTTAATTGATTAATTAGGTTTTAGTTTAGGGTTTTTCAATAATTAATTTAATTATGTAATTTAATGATTCAATTGGATTTTTATAACAAATACCATTATTTGTTTAAAATGTTTTTTTTAGGGTTTTAACTTTTATTTAGGAATTTTATTGAGGAATTTCTTGGGTCAATTGGGGGGTGGATTCAACGGTATATTTCATATTTTCAACATATTGGGGTTTTCTTTAAAGAAGGTAGGGATATAGGGGATTCTTAGGGATTTAAATTTGGGATAAAGCTCTTGGTCCGAGAGCCTAAATAACGTATGGGATAAGGGATAGAACTCTTGATATCCGAGAGTATAAATAAATGGATTAGGGATAAAACTCTTGATATCCGAGGGTATAAATTAATGGATTAGGGATAAAACTCTTGATATCCGAGAGTATAAATAAATGGATTAGGGATAGAACTCTTGCTATCCGAGACTATAAATAAATGGATTGGGGATAAAACTCTTGATATCCGAGAGTATAAATAAATGGATTAGGGATAGAACTCTTGATATCCGAGAGTATAAATAAATGGATTAGGGATAAAACTCTTGATATCCAGAGTATAAATAAATGGATTAGGGATAAAACTCTTGATATCCGAGAGTATAAATAAATGGATTAGGGATAAAACTTTTGATATCCGAGAGTATAAATAAATGGATTAGGGATAAAACTCTTGATATCCGAGAGTATAAATAAATGGATTAGGGATAAAACTCTTGATATCCGAGAGTATAAATAAATGGATTAGGGATAGAACTCTCCATCCGAGAGTATAAACAATGGATAAGGGATATAACTCTCCATCCGAGAGTATAAATCATGGATAAGGGATAGAACTCTCCATCCGAGAGTATAAATAATGGATAAGGGATAGAACTCTCCATCCGAGAGTATAAATAATGGATAAGGGATAAAACTCCTTATCTAGGAGTATAAATAATATATTAAGGGATAAAACTCTTTATCTAGGAGTATAAATAATCGATCAAGCCATTGATGAGCTCTTATTTCGGCGAAGAAACTGATGAAGTCGAAGTTAAAGGAATTACTGAGAATCCAATCGAAGTTGAAGTAGAAGCAGTTGCTGACATTCCCGACAAAAAGGTTGTGGCTGAAACAAGCCAAAGACCTAGGCAAAATAGAGTTCCTCCAACAAGACTTCATGATTATGAAGTGACTGGTGATAATGAAGTCACACCAGATGGAGAATTAGTTCATTTTGCTCTACTTGCAGGTGCTGAACCAATCAACCATAGCGAAGCTTTAAAAATTCAACAGTGGAAGTTAGCTATGATCGAAGAGTTACATGCAATCGAAAGAAACAACACATGGGACTTAGTCGAATTGCCAGCACATACAAAAGCCATCGAAGTAAAGTGGGTGTTCAAGTTGAAACACAATGTTGATGGGTCGATAGCAAGACATAAAGCAAGATTAGTAGCTCGAGGGTTTCTTCAAAGAGAAAGACTTGACTACTCTGAAGTATTTTCTCTAGTAGCAAGACTGGAGACTGTTCGACTAGTGGTGGCCTTGACATGCAAGCAAGGATGGTCAACATTTCACTTAGATGTGAAATCAGCATTTTTGAATAAACCTTTAGAAGAAGAGGTGTATATCATACAACCTCATGGGTTTGTGATTTAGGAGGAAGCAAGTAAAGTATACAAGTTGCACAAAGCGCTCTATGGTCTCAAGCAGGCACCTAGGGCATGGAACAAGAAGATCGACTCATACTTGGTCGAATTGGGATTCGTAAAATGCAAATTTGAGTATGATGTCTATGTTCAGGTTGTAGCACAAGATATAACAATCATCTGCTTATATGTCGATGACTTGTTGGTAACTGAAAATAGCTTGGAGAACTTGTCGAAGTTCAAAGAGCTGATGATGAAGGAATTTGAAATGTCGGATCTGGGAAAGTTGTCATATTTCATAGGCATGGAATTTCAAATGTCGAAGCAAGGCATGGTGCTTCATCAAAGAAAGTATGTCAAAGAGATACTCAAGAGATTCAGAATGGATGATTCAAATCCTGCATCCTCAACTCTCCATCCGAGAGTATAAATAATGGATAAGGGATAGAACTCTCCATCCGAGAGTATAAATAATGGATAAGGGATAAAACTCCTTATCTAGGAGTATAAATAATAGATTAAGGGATAAAACTCTTTATCTAGGAGTATAAATAATAGATCAAGGGAGAGAACTCTTTATCCAAGAGTATAAATAGTGGATTGGATTTAGGGTTAGGAATAGGATTAGGGGGTAGGAATAGGGGAGGTGAACTACGGTTACTCTGATCCTTCAAAATTGAAGGTACGTAGGCATAGGGTTGTAAACCCTAGCGAGTACAATAATAAAAAACTTAGGTTTATTTTGTAAATAAATCATTTAGACAAACAAACAAGTATACCCTAAAATCTAAGGAGGATCCCATTGAGTACAATGGAAGTGAGGGGTGCCTAACACCTTCCCCTCATTTAACCGACTCCCAAACCGTAGGAATCTCTGTCCTTGGGATTAAGGATTCTTTTAGGTTTATCATTTATTTTCCTTAAAAAATATGATGGCGACTTGAAAATTTTTAGCCGGCCGCGACAGAAAGCAATCTAGAAATTCTTTCGTTTCAACTATGCCAATGAGATCATCCTGCATACTCGAGTTGTACATTCAGATGTATGTGGTCCGTTCGAAGAACATACCATTGGTGGAAACATATATTTTGTTTCGTTTGTCGATGAGTTTAGTCGAAAGCTGTGGATCTATGTGATCAAGAGAAAGGATGAAGTATTTGAAATCTTTAAGAGATTCAAGATGCTTGTCAAAAACCAGAGTGAGAAGAGGATCAAAGTTCTGCGAACCGATGGAGGTGGCGAATACACTTTGAAGATGTTTGAAAATTTTTGTGCAGAACATGGTGTTGATCATGAGGTAACTGCTCCTTATACTCCTCAACATAATGGAATTTCTGAAAGAAGAAACAGAACCATATTGGATATGGCGAGATGTATGCTCAAGCAGAAGAATTTGCCAAAATCTTTATGGGGTGAAGTTGTTTCGACTGCAGTTTATATCCTGAACAGGTGCCCTACTAAGAAATTGAAGAACAAGGTTCCTGAAGAAGTGTGGAGTGGCAAACGAAGATCAGTGAGTCATCTGAAGGTGTTTGGATCTATGTGTTACAAGCATGTTCCTAATGCAAGAAGAAGGAAGTTTGACAAGAGTGAACCTATGATTCTGGTATGATATCATAAGATTGGTGCATACAGGTTATTCAATCCAATTAATGAGAAGATTGTGTTGAGTCGAGATATTGTGATTGATGAAAATTTTGTTTGGGATTGGAATTCTAGTAATTCAATTAACAAGCCATTGATGAGCTCTTATTTCGACGAAGAAACTAATGAAGTCGAAGTTGAAGGAATTACTGAGAATCCAGTCGAAGTCGAAGTAGAAGCAGTTGCTGACATTCCCGACAAAAAGGTTGTGGCTGAAACAAGCCAAAGACCTCGGCAAAATAGAGTTCCTCCAACAAGACTTCATGATTATGAAGTGAGTGGTGATAATGAAGTCACACCAGATGGAGAATTAGTTCATTTTGCTCTACTTGCAGGTGCTGAACCAATCAACCATAGTGAAGCTTTAAAAATTCAATAGTGGAAGTTAGCTATGGTCGAAGAGTTACAGGCAATCGAAAGAAACAACACATGGGACTTAGTCGAATTGCCAGCACATACAAAAGCCATCGAAGTAAAGTGGGTGTTCAAGTTGAAACACAATGTTGATGGGTCGATAGCAAGACATAAAGCAAGATTAGTAGCTCGAGGGTTTCTTCAAAGAGAATGGCTTGACTACTCTGAAGTATTTTCTCTAGTAGCAAGACTGGAGACTATTCGACTAGTGGTGGCCTTGACATGCAAGCAAGGAAGGTCAACATTTCACTTAGATGTGAAATCAGCATTTTTGAATAAACCTTTAGAAGAAGAGGTGTATATCATACAACCTCATGGGTTTGTGATTCAGGAGGAAGCAAGTAAAGTATACAAGTTGTACAAAGTGCTCTATGGTCTCAAGCACGCACCTAGGGCATGGAACAAGAAGATCGACTCATACTTGGTCAAATTGGGATTCGTAAAATGAAAATTTGAGTATGGTGTCTATGTTCAGGTTGTAGCACAAGATATAACAATCATCTTCTTATATGTCGATGACTTGTTGGTAACTGAAAATAGCTTGGAGAACTTGTCAAAGTTCAAAGAGCTGATGATGAAGGAATTTGAAATGTCGGATTTGGGAAAGTTGTCATATTTCATAGGCATGGAATTTCAAATGTCGAAGCAAGGCATGGTGCTTCATCAAAGAAAGTATGTCAAAGAGATACTCAAGAGATTCAGAATGGATGATTCAAATCCTGCATCCTCACTTGTCGAACCAAACTTGAAGTTGGAGAGGCATGGAGAGGAAGACAAAGTTGATGTAACTTTGTTCAAACAAATGGTTGGATGTCTGAGATATGTGTGCAATAGTCGACCTGATATAGGTTTCGCAGCCCGATTAGTGAGAAGATTCATGGGTGAACCAAGAGTGTCACACATGAAAGTTGCAAGAAGAATTCTGAGATACTTAAAAGGAACAAAAAATTTTGGAATTCTATTTCGACGAGATTCTGAAGGCAAAGGCGCAATAGTTAATTGCTTTTCAAATGCTGATTGGTGTGGAGATAAGGAAGATCGAAGAAGTACAATTGGCTATTTATTTCAAGTATTTGGTGCCCCAATCTCATGGTGTTCGAAGAAGCGACCTGTGCTGGCATTGTCATCGTGTGAAGCTGAATATATAGCAGGATCCTATGATGCATGTCAAGCAATTTGGATCAGATCAGTACTTGAAGAAATGGAGGTCGAAGTGAAGAAACCTCTTGTGTTGCAAATCAACAACAAGTCTTCCATAAATCTGGCGAAGAATCCAGTTCTGCATGGAAGGAGTAAGCATATCGAAGCTAGATTTCACTTCTTTAGGGAAAAGGTTAATCGAGGTGAACTTGAAGTTAGGCATTGCTCAAGTGAAGCACAGTTGGCCGACATTTTCACCAAAGGATTGAAGATCGACAGATTCCTGAATTTGAGAAAGAAATTAGGAATAGTTCAGATCGACTATGACTAGCGTAGGCTCGACAACTTGGATTATGGGGGTGCGTTGAAATATTAGATTACATTTGATTAGATTTGATTAGATTTAATATTTAAATATAATCCAAGTTGTGTTAGACCAAGCCCAATTAGGGTTGTATATAAATAGTCCTAGTTTGTATCATTATTTATACAATTCAATAATACAAATCCTTATTTTCTTATTCTCTTTATTCGCTCCTCACTAAAAATGCCTCACGCACTAACAGTTATCACATGTAACGCCCACATATAATACTTGCATCAAATCTCATATTATACTTGAGTTTCACTTTTGGTACTGAAATATACAATAAGTTCCTAGTTAACACATTATACACATAAATGCCTCTAATACAAAACACTAAAAGTCTAAGGCATTACATATACAAGATGTTCCAAAATGATAAAAACTAAGAAGTAGATCAACGCAATGATCTCAAAACATAAACGCCCTAGCGGAAGTCATGCCATCACAAAACCACGATCCGTAAGGAAAGTCAAATAACCTTGTCCTTACCCTTCGCCGAACCTGCAGAACCTGTGATGTAAACAACAACAGTGGGGTGAGATACATTAAATCTCAGTGAGTTCTCTATCTTAAAGTCCTCTCGGCTCTACAAGGTTCTAATAGACCTAACTCAAGTCAAAAAGGGGAAGGGAAGGGACTTTGAGTACACACACACTATATGGAAACATGCCATGAGTTCATCAACTCACAATATCACTAATCGATAACCACACCAAGGCATCCCCTTTTCTCGTCCGCTTCTACGTCTAGAAGACGACCCGAGTCATGGATCCTTGAACCTACTTGACATACGAATGGATTCGGGTTCTACGGGCCATAAACCGTTATAAACCGTCGCTTCACACGGGCCATAAACCGTCACAAGCATACGCTCCCAGAGCGTCATTCGTACTGCACACGGGAATCAAACCTGCCAAGTAGTTGTGCACATGTTTCAGAGGAGCTTGAGACCCATGAAACGCACTATCAAAAATAATAATAATCGGTTACGATTGTGTGATCTCACAAAGACGTGATTGTATTCGACAATCACAAGGCCATTATGCCTTATCACAACCAAACGGTTAACACACATGTTCCATTACTAGTGTTTATTCATTTATATTTTTCCGACACTGCTTAGGGTAATGGTCCTCACTCTACCTAATTCATATTTTAACATGCATACATATTCAACAATAATTACACACATTTAACAGATAATAGTCGACAAAATGACACAATTCCAACAATCCCGACATAAATAAATCGGCCGACAATCTTAAAACCAATGCAATAAGAAAGTACATTTCATTATCTTTCCAACGATACCAAAATTGTTCCAATCCGAGTTACGTACAAAAAGTTACGGCATTGGAGACAATTGATCGGAAAAATATCACAATAGCAGAATTTCTGCATTTCTCCTGGCCATACGCGTATTGGCACATCCCATACGCGTATCGGCCAAAATTCTCGCCCATCCATACGCGTATTGCCCAAGGCCATACGCGTACGAGCAGAGGGTGTTTTCCCTGAAAGTTTTCTTTTAAAAATTCCATACGCGTACCATCATACCATACGCGTAAGGCCCTGTCCCCATACGCGTATCACCCTTCTATACGCGTATGAGCAGAAACGTTTTCCCCTTTGAAAAACTATGGTTTTAAACCCACTACGCGTATTGCCCAGGCCGTACGCGTAATGCTCATGCCCCATACGCGTATCACCGTGCCCAATACGCGTATGGGCAGAGGAAAATTCTGCAGAATTTTTCTGCTACGTGATCATCCAATTTCAACCCAAAAATCCGTTTTTCTCAACCCAAATGCATTGAAACAGGTTACAGATACAACAAGCAGTATAACATACAACCACACATTGAATTTTAGCAGTTAGATTCATGATTTCATGCAAAACTATTCAATTTTCACAATTCCAATCTAACTCTAAACTCAAAATAACTCTACCTTAAAGAGTCTAACTAGAACCCACCTGGATTACTAGACGAGGAGGTTGATACTGAGATGAATAAACGAAGAACAGATGAATGGATGATGATTCTTGAGCTTTTGAGAAATTTTCCTCTTCTTCCTCTTCCTTTTCCTTTCTTTCTTTTCCTTTTTCTCTAAGTTTCTCTACTTTTTCCAAATAAGGAAAATGAAAAGAAAATATATCAGGAAATACTAATTGGCATTACTACTAATTATCCAAATTATCTCAGTTGCACCAATTAATAGAATCCCAAGCGAATTAATAGTACTTTAATCAATTTCTGAGTTCGTCAGTTTACTCCAATTATTCTAACCAATAATTGCTCAGAGTACCCCGGAACCCAGTTGATCAAAATAATATTATCCAAAACGCTCAGAATTTTTACGGGGTATTACATCCTCCCCCCCTTAAATAGAAATTCGTCCTCGAATTTAGAAGATTACCTGAACAGATGCGGATATGAATCTCGCATCTCCGAACTAGTTCCCAAGTAGCATCACCCGGAGGCGTCATATTCCATTGCACATTAACAAGTGGAATATCTTTGTTCCTTAACACTTTTTTCTCTCTTTCCACGATACAACTCGGTTGTGGTTTAAAAGTCAAATCCGCTTCTATTTCCACCGATTCTGGTAGAATTGGCTGAAGAGGATTAGGAACAAACTTACGGAGCTGAGATACATGAAAACATCGTGCATCTCTGACAGAGAAGGCGGTAAGGCCAATCTGTAAGCAACTTCACCAATCCTTTCTAAAATATGATACGGTCCCACGTATCCCGGACTTAATTTGCGTGACTTAACTGGTCCTCACAACTCAACCTCGGAGTAACTTTCAGAAATACATGGTCACCTTCCTCAACTCCAAAGGTCTCCTACGATTGTCTGCATAACCCTTTTTGGCAATCTTGTGCTTGTTTAACTTTTCCACGAATCATTCTAATCTTTTCCGGGGTTTCGTGAATAATCTCCGGTCCCAAAATTCTATCGTCGCCAACTTCCGTCCAACACAATGGTGTTCTACACTTTCTACCATACAACGCTTCATAAGGCGCCATACCGATGCTCGCATGGTAACTATTATTATAGGGAAACTCAATTAACGGTAAAAGTTCTTTCCAATTCCTCCATCGTTTGTATTGTTCGGTCAGTCTGACCATCCGTCTGAGGATGATTCGACGTGCTTAAACACAAGGTCGTACCCATGGCTTGTTGAAACACCTTCCAAAATCTCGAAGTAAACTTCGGATCTCTATCGGACACAATATTAGAAGGAACACCAAGTAATCTCACAATCTACGCAATAAACAACCTCGCAAGATGACTTGCCTTACAAGTAGTCTTCACGACCAAGAAATGCGCAGATTTCGTTAGTCGATCTACAATCACCCAAATGGAATCATAACCCACTTCCAAACTGGAATATCCAAAGATTGGAACAGACCGCCCGGTCTTTGATGTTCAATCTTCACCTGTTGGCACATTGCACATTCTGACACATATCCCGCTATAACCTTTTTCATCCCAGATCACCAATAATCCTTCTTTAAATCATGATACATCTTCGAAGAACTAGGAGGTATCGTAAAAGCACCTTTACGAGCTTCGTCAAAAATCTTCCTTTTCAATGCCTCATACTTCGGAACACAAATCCGGTGATTAAACAGAACAATCCCATCTGTTGCTCGTGTAAAGCCCGGTTGAAGTAACAACTCTTGTAACTCCTCCTCTAACAATTGTTCTTGTTGAATCTCAACTCATAAAGTAGAATTGACATTCAAATTTCCCATAATTACACCATTCGGAGTCCACACAAACTGGAGATTAAGATCTCTAAACTTTTCCAACAACAATACTCCAAAATCATCAATCCTGCACTAAGAACCATTTTCCGACTTAAAGCATCTGCTACCTTACTCGCCTTTCCTGGCTGAGACTTCAATTCTAAGTCATAATCCTTTAAGTACTCCATCCACCTTCTTTGTCGCATATTCAACTCCTTCTGGTCAAACAAATACTTCAAACTTTTGTGGTCACTGAACATTTCAAAACGTACACCATACAGATAATGACGCCACACTTTCAGTGCAAACACCACGGCAGCTAAATCTAAATCATGAGTTGGATAATTCTTCTCATGAACTTTCAACCGTCGAGAAGCATAAGCTACTACTTGACCACCTTGCATCAGAACACCCCCTAATCCCGTCTTAGAAGCATCACAGAACACTTCGTAAGAGTTGTTAGGATCAGGAATAATTAATACTGGAGCACTCGTCAAACTTTCCTTCAATTTCATAAAACTTCGTTCACAACCTGAATCCCACTCAAAAGCAAAATCTTTCCGAGTAAGTTTCGTCATTGGTAAGGCCAATTGAGAAAAACCCTTAATGAACATTATATAGTAACCTGTCAATCCCAATAAACTTCTAACTTCTGAAACATTTCTCGGTCTCTCCCACTTAATCACTGCCTCTACCTTCGAGGGATCCACTGCCACACCACATTGAGATATAACATGTCCAAGAGAATTAACTTCCGACATCCAAAACTCACACTTGCTCAACTTAGCAAACAATTGCTTCTCTTGTAATACCGATAAGACAATCCTCAGATGTTCTCCGTGCTCTTGTGGAGTACGAGAATAAATAAGATTGTCATCCATAAAGATTACCACAAATTGGTCCAAGTAAGCCTGAAATATCCGATTCATGTAATCCATAAAAACAGCTTGAGCATTAGTCACACCGAAAGGCATCACTAAGAATTCGTAATGACCGTAACGTGTCCTAAATGCAGTTTTTTTTTTTTGCACATCGGAACTCTTCACTCGGATCTGATGATAACCCGACCGTAAATCAATCTTCGAGAACACACAAGCTCCTTTCAATTGATCTAACAAGTCGTCTATCCTGGGTAAAGGGTACTTGTTCTTAATGGTGACTTTGTTCAACTTACGATAATCAATGCACCACCGCATTCCCCCATCTTTCTTCCTTACCAACAACACTGGAGCTCCCCAAGGTGAAACACTAGGTCTAACAAAATGCTTAGACATCAAGTCTTCCAATTGGTCCTTTAACTCTCTTAGTTCAAGCGGTGCCATCCGATACGGAGAAACGGATATAGGAGCCGTTCCCAGTACCAGGTCAATAGAGAACTCAACTTCTCTCTTCGGAGGAAGAGAAGTAACATCCTCAGGAAACACTTCAGGAAACTCACACACTATTGGAATACTCAGAACTTGTTGTTCACTACTTCCATCCTTAGTAAGAACCATTAAAACAGATTTCTCTGTCTCAAACAAGAAATTTACCATTCCCACCGTACCTTCTAAAATCGTTGATAACACATCTTTCGGAGTAGCCTCAGCGGATGGAATAATGATTAACTTCTCCTCACCACCGATAAAAACCGAATTAGCTGAAAGCCAATCCATTCCCAGAATAACATCCACTTTCTTAAGCGGCAAACAAATAAGATCAAACTGGAAGACTCTTTCATTCACAGACAAAACGCAATTTTCACACATCAACGGTGGTTCTACAATTTCATCCATGGTAGTAGTAACCACCATAGGAGGAAACAAAGGAATAGTTCGCAACCCAAGTCGCTTCCTACATTGCATCGATATAAAGGAGTGCGTGGTTTCCCAATTAAATAAAACCAAATAAGGAAACCCATTAACAAACACGTACCAGAAATCAAGGAATTATCGCTCTTTGCTTCCTTCCCTTGCATCTGCTCCCTCCTCTGAGGACAGTCTCTCGCCAAATGGCCCACTTTCCGACACTGATAACACCTCACACCTTCGATACCACACTTTCCCCGATGATTTCTACCACAGTGTAGACATGCACTAGTCCTAGAGCTCTGAACTTGTTTCCTTTTAAAAACTCGTTGCCTAGGATTAGACTGTTGGTTTGCCCTATGCGGACCCCCTTCTGTCCGAACTTCCTTCAAACTGTTCTCTTCCACACAATATTGCCTCAACTGCTGGAATTCAAACTCTCTTCGGATCCTCAAAAAACTAGGAAGGTACTTCTCAATAAAGAAAGCCCTAAACTGCTCCCACACTTTAGGTACACCCTGCGTAGTCATAAAAGCTGAAGCAACTTCCCACCATCTCTCAGCAGGACCTCTTAGTGAGTGAGAAGCAAACACTACCTTGTTCTCCTTACTACAGTAAATTATCAGAAATATTCTCTCCATGCCGGCAATCCAGTCATGTGCTTTCACAGGATCCAATTCGCCATGAAATTCTGGAGGATTCATGCGGATGAAATCCCGAAAACTTCCACCTACAACCTCTGGAACAACTACCCGAGGATGAAGACCTTCATTCATCCGTTGCACCACAAGTTGCATGAACTGGTTCTGTTGCTGCTGCATATGTTGTACAAACTGATACAAAGGAGCATTCTCATCGCCGCCTGGCGGATTCGTCCCTACTGGAGGATTTGTGGGTCTACTACGATTGCTTCTGCGTCCGCCAACCATGTTCCTAAATGTCATATAGATAGAATTAAGTTGATCAGGCTCAATACCATAAATATAACACTTAAGACCAATAGCGACACAACACATATGAAACAGAAAGAAATACTTATTCTATTTCATGGCTAGGTCGAGGATACGACCGGCTCTGATACCAACTGTAACGCCCACATATAATACTTGCATCAAATCTCATATTATACATGAGTTTCACTTTTGGTACTGAAATATACAATAAGTTCCTAGTTAACACATTATACACATAAATGCCTCTAATACAAAACACTAAAAGTCTAAGGCATTACATATACAAGATAATCCAAAATGATAAAAACTAAGAACTAGATCAACGCAATGATCTCAAAACATAAACGCCCTAGCGGAAGCCATGCCATCACAAAACCACGATCCGTAAGGAAAGTCAAATAACCTTGTCCTTACCCTTCGCCGAACCTGCAGAACCTGTGATGTAAACAACAACAGTGGGGTGAGATACATCAAATCTCAGTGATTTCTCTATCTTAAAGTCCTCTCGGCTCTACAAGGTTCTAATAGACCTAACTCAAGTCAAAAAGGGGAAGGGAAGGGACTTTGAGTACACACACACTATATGGAAACATGCCATGAGTTCATCAACTCACAATATCACTAATCGATAACCACACCAAGGCATCCCCTTTTCCCGTCCGCTTCTACGTCTAGAAGACGACCCGAGTCATGGATCCTTGAACCTACTTGACATACGAATGGATTCGGGTTCTACGGGCCATAAACCGTTATGAACCGTCGCTTCACACGGGCCATAAACCGTCACAAGCATACGCTCCCAGAGCGCCATTCGTACTGCACACGGGAATCAAACCTGCCAAGTAGTTGTGCACATGTTTCAGAGGAGCTCGAGACCCATGAAACGCACTATCAAAAATAATAATAATCGGTTACGACTACGTGATCTCACAAAGACGTGATTGTATTCGACAATCACAAGGCCATTATGCCTTATCACAACCAAACGGTTAACACACATGTTCCATTACTAGTGTTTATTCATTTATATTTTTGCGACACTGCTTAGGGTAATGGTCCTCACTCTACCTAATTCATATTTTAACATGCATACATATTCAACAATAATTACACACATTTAACAGATAATAGTCGACAAAATGACACAATTCCAACAATCCCGACATAAATAAATCGGCCGACAATCTTAAAACCAATGCAATAAGAAAGTACATTTCATTATCTTTCCAACGATACCAAAATTGTTCCAATCCGAGTTACGTACAAAAAGTTACGGCATTGGAGACAATTGATCGGAAAAATATCACAATAGCATAATTTCTGCATTTCTCCTGGCCATACGCGTATTGGCACATCCCATACGCGTATCGCCTAAAATTCTCGCTCATCCATACGCGTATTGCCCAAGGCCATACGCGTACGAGCAGAGGGTGTTTTCCCTGAAAGTTTTCTTTTAAAAATTCCATACGCGTACCATCATACCATACGCGTAAGGCCCTGTCTCCATACGCGTATCACCCTTCTATACGCGTATGAGCAGAAACGTTTTCCCCTTTGAAAAACTATGGTTTTAAACCCACTACGCGTATTGCCCATGCCGTACACGTAATGCTCATGCCCCATACGCGTATCACCGTGCCCAATACGCGTATGGGCAGAGGAAAATTCTGCAGAATTTTTCTGCTACGTGATCATCCAATTTCAACCCAAAAATCCATTTTTCTCAACCCAAATGCATTGAAACAGGTTACAGATACAACAAGCAGTATAACATACAACCACACATTGAATTTTAGCAGTTAGATTCATGATTTCATGCAAAACTATTCAATTTTCACAATTCCAATCTAACTCTAAACTCAAAATAACTCTACCCTAAAGAGTCTAACTAGAACCCACCTGGATTACTAGACGAGGAGGTTGATACTGAGATGAATAAACGAAGAACAGATGAATGGATGATGATTCTTGAGCTTTTGAGAAATTTTCCTCTTCTTCCTCTTCCTTTTCCTTTCTTTCTTTTCCTTTTTCTCTAAGTTTCTCTACTTTTTCCAAATAAGGAAAATGAAAAGAAAATATATCAGAAAATACTAATTGGTAATACTACTAATTATCCAAATTATCTCAGTTGCACCAATTAATAGAATCCCAAGCGAATTAATAGTACTTTAATCAATTTCTGAGTTCGTCAGTTTACTCCAATTATTCTAACCAATAATTGCTCAGAGTACCCCGGAATCCAATTGATCAAAATAATATTATCCAAAACGCTCAAAATTTTTACGTGGTATTACATCACATCTTTTTCATTCAACCATCACATTATTGTCATATTTTCTTCATTCAACATCTCATTATTATCATATTTTCTTCATTCAACTACCGCATCATTATAATATCTTCTTCCAACCCTATAAATACCACCCATCCACTTCTTATTTTTACACACTACATTCCCCCCCTCATTCATCTTACTCATACTTTTCATATTTTGTTGTGTTCTTGTTGTTTACTTTGTTTGCAATGTCTTTGTTATGAATGAGAGATCATATTGAAACACGGAAAAAATATATAATAATTTATAAGTTTTATAGTCATGTATTTATTAATAGTATTGTCATTTTTATATACTTATTTATTTAATTAATCATTTATTTATTTATTTATGTTTAATTTATTTATAGTATTGTCATTTTCATATACTTTTTTATTTATTTAATTATTTAATTATTTGTTTATTTATTTATAGTATTGTTATTTTTATCTACGTGTGTATGTGTGTGTATATATATATATATATATATATATATATATATATATATATATATATATATATATATATATATATATATAGTATTGTCATTTTTATATTTTAATTTATTCATAATACTTCTAATTTATTTAAATATTAAAAAAATTATATTGTAAGATATTTTATTTTTTATTTAATGTTTTATCAATTTAATTTTATATTAGAACAACTTATCACTAAATTAATATATTTAATTAAATTATTTTTATATTTTAACATTTAATTAATTAAATTATTTAATATTTATAATATGAACAAAAAATAAAATAAAATATAAATACCCTCAATATTTCTGCCATTTTATTTGGTGGCACTGTACTAATTTTTTTCTTAATAACGAAAAAGAGATAGGATGAGAAATAATATGAAAACTACTTTAAATTTTTCACAAAAAATAGTTATTTGTATTAAAAGAAACATGCGTATCACATTCTTAATCTAAAAAAATTAAATATAAACTAACAAGTGGGTTGTGCTCATCTATTTGTTTTTTTTTTTAGTTTTGTCACTAGATATTTTTTCCATTAATAATTCTATTACCTTCGTGGTATTACATTCATTTGATGTCTCCGAGCCCAATTTCTTTTTACTTTATCATCTCTGTTTTTTTTTCTTTTTTTATAATTACTTTAATGTTTAAGTCTCTTTTCTACTTTTTTTTTCCATTTCCATCTCTTTTTCTTATAAAAATAATTAGTTTAACATAACAAAAATTAATAGTAAACTATATATACAACAATTCTATCAAACTTTAAACACACAAAATTAAATGCCAAAAATCACAATTGCCAAATATAAAAACAAAAATTAGAAGATCATAAGAAAAACATCTCAAATAATTAAGAGGGAAAAATACTTTAACATTCCAATTAGATTTAGCAATACTACTCGTAAATGACGAGTTTAACTTATTGAGAACTTGATTATATTACATTATAAACATGGATAAAATGACTAACACAATACCTAACCTACACCTATTATAAACTTTTTTTATAGTAAATCATGACGTCAAATCATAAATTTCCAATTTCGCTATGTAGAGTAAATTTAAAAAATTAAATAGTAAATAAATTGTACTAAAAAAATTATAGAGTCTGTAACTAACAATATCATAAGATTAAAATATATTTTTTTATGCGTAACATTCTACTTCTCGACTCAACAACTAAATCAAATAAAACATATACAATACGCAATTCTCCAAGTAGGATGTTATTCACATCAAAATCATCATCCAAACTGAAACATTTATTCATCATTAAACAATTCAATACACAGCAGAATTTTGTTTTAAAAATATTATGGCATCAAAAGCCTCATCAACAACTCAAAATTTAACATGGTTCATCTCTAAAACAAAAGGAAGACATGCAACATAACATAAAACAAAGAACAACACATTCCCCTAGTGTTACATATCAGAGCGACTTTACCAAAGGACTCGATTAACAGTGTTAAATTATAATTCATAGTGTCGAAAACTAGCATGTGTCGAATTGCTTAGTGTCTAAGTGTGTCGAAGTCGAAGCAGAAGGAAGCAGTCGAAGTCGAAGTCGAAACATTCATGTGTCGAAGTGTTGTGCTGAACTGTCGAAAGTGTTTCGACAGATTCATTTAGATGGGATTCAGATTTTGCTTTTATTAGATTAGATTTGATTTGATATGATTTAGATTAGATTTGATATTTTGGACTTTTATAGTTTGGGCTTTGTCTTGAGATGCAAGCAAACCTAATTCTATAAATAGGGAGTTTCCCTCATTATTTTGTAATCAATTACAACACTTTGTAATTTCTCACAGAATTCTGCAGTTGCAGAGTGAGTAATAAGAAGAGAGAAAGTCCCACAGTTTGTTGGGCAGCAAGAACACTATTCATCTTCTTCTTCCCTATTTTCTTTCTACTTTTCTGTATAATTGCTGCGTGATAGTAGGAATTCCCATAGTTTTTTGGGTTGATTCCAACATCTGGTATCTAGAGCTCCGGTTTAAGAGATTCAAGGGCAAGAAATCGCAAGAACGCGATGGCTACGAATCATCCAAACAGCCATTTTCCAGCAAACCTTCCAATTCTCAAGAAAGATAATTATGAGAATTGGTGCAAGCAAATCAAGGTTGTTTTCTGTTATCAAGATTTGTGGGATCTTGTGAAGGAAGGAATAACAACTCTTGAAGAAGGTGCGACGGATCAAGAAAAGGCTACATTCAAAGAATTGAAGAAGAAAGATTATAAAGCTCTCTTTATAATCCATCAATGTGTTGATGCAGACAACTTTGAGAAAGTTAGTGTGCAGAAACAGCGAAGGATGCATGGGAGATTCTGGAAAAATCGTTTGGAGGCGCAGAGAAGGTGAAAGAGGTGAGGTTACAAACTCACAAAAGGGCGTATGAATTGCTTCAGATGGAAGACAATGAGAGCATAACAGATTTCTTCACAAGAGTTACGAGACTTGTGAATCAAATCAAGGTGTGTGGAGAAGTGTTGGCGACGAAAGCAATTGTCTCAAAGATTTTGAGATCGTTGGCTCCAAAGTTTGATCACGTGGTAGTAGCCATAGAAGAATCAAAAGATTTGTCGAAGGTGACGAAGGAAGAGCTTCAAGGGACACTTGAGTCTCATGAACAAAGAATGGCTGAAAGAGCTGCAGGCAAGTCGAAGAATGATGTGGCCTTGCAAGCTCAATCAGCGAAAGATAAGAAGGGTAAAGAAAAGATGGTCGACAAAGGTAGAGGAAGCTACAACAATTCGACAGGCAGAGGAAATCAGCAAGAGGCGAATTGGTCGAACCATAAAAGGACCCAGAACCAAGGCAACCAAAGAGGTGGTGTTGCAGGTAGAGGAAGAGGTGGTGGTCGAAAGCCTGACAAAAGCCACATTTAGTGTTATAATTGTCACCAGTATGGTCACTATTCGACAAAATGTCCTGAAAGAAAGAATCAAGAAGATGATGCAAAGCTGGCGAAGCATGAAGAAGAAGAAGGTATGATGCTGATGGTTACAACCAGAGATAATGAGAGTTTCAAGGACCAGTGGTACTTGGACTCAGGATGCTCATCACACATGACTGGGAGGAAAGATTGGTTTGTCAACATGAAGCCCTCGTCGAAGAACATGGTGAAGTTTGCAAATGACAACACTCTAGCAGCTGAAGGTGTTGGTGATGTTCTGGTTATGAGGAAAGATGGCAAAAGGTCAACAATTTCCAATGTGTTGTACATTCCAGGCATGAAGAGTAATTTGCTCAGTATAGGGCAGCTTGTCGAAAAGAACTACAAGGTAGTTGTCGAAGACAAGATGATGAGAGTTCTCGACGCAGGTGGTAGGTTGATCTTGAAGGCTCAAATGTCTCAGAATAGGACCTTCAAGATTGAACTCAATGTGATGGAGCACAAGTGTCTAGCAACAGCAGCCAGTAGAGATGAGTGGTTATGGCACTTTCGACTAGGCCATCTCAACTTCAATGACATCAGGGAGCTGAAGAGAAGAAATATGGTGTCAGGATTACCAGAAATCGACATTCCTAGTGAAGTTTGTGAAGAGTGTGTTCAGTCGAAACAACACAAGAATAGCTTCAGCAAGGATGCAGGAAGGAAGTCGAAGGCAATTCTTGAAGTCATATACTCTGATGTATGTGGTCCAATCCAGGTGGATTCGATTGGTGGCAACAGATACTTTGTCACGTTTATAGATGACTTCAGTCGAAAATTATGGACTTATCTCATCAAGAAGAAAAGTGATGTGTTTGAGGTATTTGTCAGATTCAAATCCATGGTCGAAAGACAGAGTGGTCGAAGATTGAAAACTCTGAGAACTGATGGTGGTGGAGAATATGTGTCGAAAGAGTTCGATGCATTATGTAGAAAAGAAGGGATTGTGCATGAGGTGGTGCCATCCTACACTCCACAGCAGAATGGGATTGCAGAACGCAAGAACAGAACCATCATGAACATGGTAAGAAGTATGTTGAATGGAAAGCATCTACCCAAAGAATTATGGGGAGAAGCAGTTTCGACAGCAACATATCTTTTGAACAGGTGTCCGACAAAGAAGCTTGAAGGAATCACGCCAGAAGAATGTTGGTCTGGTGACAAGCCTAGCCTTAGTCACTTAAAGGTGTTTGGATCTATAGCACATAGACATGTGCCAGATCAGTTGAGAAGGAAGCTTGATGACAAGTCGAATCAGATGATCTTGATAGGATATCATTCGACAGGTGGATACAAACTGTTCGACCCAGTGAACAAGCAGATTGTGATCAGCAGAGACGTGATCATTAATGAGCTTAAGGAGTGGGACTGGACAGAAAATGTCAACAAAGATTCAGTAAGAATCAGTTGTGAAGAATCAGCTAGAGAAGCTGAGAGAGAAGTTCGACAAGAAAGTGTCGAAGACCAAGCAGGACCAAGTAGACCTCGTCGAACAAGACAAATGCCAGCAAGGTTGCAGGAATGTGTGATTACATCAGATGACGTTGTCGATGAATAAGGTGAACTGGTACACTATGCTTTCTATGCAGATGTCGAACCTGTCAATGCAGCTGAGGCATTGAAAGATTCGAAGTGGGTGAAATCAATGAATGAGGAAATAGAATCCATTGAAGTCAACAACACCTGGTCACTTGTCGAATTGCCTGAAGGCAAGAAGGCAATTGATGTGAAGTGGGTTTACAAAGTAAAGTTGAATCCAAAAGGTGAAGTAGTTCGACACAAAGCAAGACTCGTAGCGAAAGGATTTCTTCAGAAGGAAGGAATTGATTATGACGAAGTCTTTGCACCAGTTGCTAGGATCGAAACAATCAGGTTGGTTGTTGGTCAAGCAAATATGAATAATTGGCACACATGTCGGATGGACGTGAAGTGTGCATTCCTGAATGGCCCCTTAGACGAAGAAGTTTATGTTGCACAACCAGTTGGGTTTGTGAAACAAGGCAAAGAGAGAAAGGTGTACAGGCTGCATAAAGCCCTGTATGGACTTAAGCAAGCTCCAAGAGCTTGGAATAAGAAAATCGACAACTTCTTAAGGGAGAAGGAATTTGTGAAGTGCACAACTGAGCATGGAGTATATGTAAGAAGAAGCAATGGCAAATTGCTTATACTATGTCTCTATGTCGATGATCTGTTGATAATAGGAAGTTGCAAGAAGGAGATCGAAGATTTCAAACGTAACCTGAGTGAAGAGTTTGAAATGTCAGACTTGGGAAATCTCTCATATTTCCTTGGCATCGAATTCTACAAGAGTAGTAGAGGTTTGATGATGCATCAAAGAAGATATGCAGGCGAAATATTGAAGAGATTTGAGATGCAAGATTGCAACCCAACTTCGACTCCAGCTGAGCCCAGACAGCAACTGTCGAAAAATTCAGATGAAGATGATGTCGACCCAACCCAATACAGAAGACTTATTGGGTCACTTCGATACCTTTGTCACACAAGGTCTGACTTAGCATACAGTGTTGGTATGGTAAGTAGATTTATGCAGAAGCCAAAGGTATCACACCTAGCAGCGGTGAAGAGGATACTAAGGTATCTGAAAGGAACTCTCGACTATGGCATTTTGTTTCCAGCAGCTGATGAAGGGAAAGAATGCAAGTTAGTGGGATACACTGATTCAAGTTGGTGTAGTGATGCTGAGGATCGAAAATCCACAGCTGGATATGTGTTTATGTTAGGTGGTGCACCAGTTGCTTGGAGTTCGAGAAAGGAGCCAGTAGTGGCATTGTCATCATGCGAAGCAGAATACATTGCTGCTTCTCTTTGTGCATGTCAAGCAACATGGATGGTGAACCTGGTCGAAGAAATTACATCAATGAGTCATGGAGCAATTACCATGAAGATCGACAGCATGTCAGCTATCAATTTGGTGAAGAATCCAATAGCACACGGTCGAAGCAAGCACAAAGAAATGAGGTTCCATTATCTTCGAGAGCAGGTAGCAGAAGGGAAGATGAAGTTGGAACACTGCAGAACTGAGAATCAGATTGCAGATATCATGACGAAGGGAGTGCAAGTCGAAGCCTTCAGAAAGCTAAAGACTATGATGAATGTAGATAGTTTAGACACAATGAATTAGGTGGTGTGTTAAATTATAATTCATAGTGTCGAAAACTAGCATGTGTCGAATTGCTTAGTGTCTAAGTGTGTCGAAGTCGAAGCAGAAGGAAGCAGTCGAAGTCGAAGTCGAAACATTCATGTGTCGAAGTGTTGTGCTGAACTGTCGAAAGTGTTTCGACAGATTCATTTAGATGGGATTCAGATTTTGCTTTTATTAGATTAGATTTGATTTGATATGATTTAGATTAGATTTGATATTTTGGGCTTTGTCTTGAGATGCAAGCAAACCTAATTCTATAAATAGGGAGTTTCCCTCATTATTTTGTAATCAATTACAACACTTTGTAATTTCTCACAGAATTCTGCAGTTGCAGAGTGAGTAATAAGAAGAGAGAAAGTCCCACAGTTTGTTGGGCAGCAAGAACACTATTCATCTTCTTCTTCCCTATTTTCTTTCTACTTTTCTGTATAATTGCTGCGTGATAGTAGGAATTCCCATAGTTTTTTGGGTTGATTCCAACAACAGGAAACTAAGAAGTACCAACACCGTCCTCAACCTTAAGCTCCTACTTAGTTACCTGATTGTTTGTACTCCACAAGAACATAAAAACACCACAAACAGGGGGTGAGAATACATTCAAATAATGAACGGTGCATGTATAATCAGAGTAGTTCACTACATACAGATTCACATAGAAATCAATCATGCACCACATCCACAAGTATTCATAACTCACCCACATCACTATTGAAGGCATTTATCCATGGAATGCAACTCACAAACCATTAATGACTCGTATGCATGCGGTACCGATCTCAACAATAGTTCTCATCAGAACCAGGTTCTATCTACCAAACCCACGAGCCCCACACCGAGCTCCAAGCCCCGCACCGAGCTTGGGACAGTCACAAGTCCCCTCACCAAGACCCCAACACCTTTCACCAATAACAACAATATAAGATGGATGGATGAATGAATGCATCATCACAACATTTCAACAATAATTAATGGCATCACATCGAACCGCACGATTCATGTACAATAACCACAGGGTAGTTTCCATACCGAAACTACATATCTTAACTCAACATGTTATAATTATATATATATATATATATATATATATATATATATATATATATATATATATATATATATATATATATATATCAATTCATCTCATAATCACATCAATATTATCACAACAATTACAACAATTCATTAACCGAACATATGAACAAAACTTCACCAATGTAGTGGGCATAAGAATAATACTTAAACAATTCACTTATCTCTATCGTGTTATAGCTCTGAGTGTCAGCTTTCTAACACCTCAAACGACACGTCGATTGGATACACGGTTAAAAAGTTATGAGGTAAAACGTCAAAGCAGGCCATAGTTCAAAATAGGACATTTTCAAAATTGATACAGTGATAACCAATTGACACAAAGTGACAACCAATTGTCACCCACCATGCCAAACCCAAAAATCACATTTTTAAAAGCATGACAATCGATTTTCACTCTGTTACAACCGATTGTCATGAGAGTAATTTCCAAAATTTTCACTGGTGCAATCGGTTGTCATTTGGGAGCAACCCATTGTCACTATGTGTTTTCCAAAAAAATTCCAATTTTTCTGTTATGGGACAATGCCCAGTTTTCCAATCACTCAGTGATATACCAGAACCAGTTACCGACTTCTAATTTACTCTGATTCATGATCCATCAACACTATCACACCTATTTCATTCTATAGATCATAAACATATTAAGTTTTTCATGAATTAGTCATTTAGATTCACCATCTAGGGATACTCAATTCACCATAAAACTCAAGAATTCAAGACAACAAGAATCCAATATCAACATAATTCAATGGCAGATTCAACAACACATCACAATAATTGAATCACGCATACAACCACAAAACATATCATTATTTATCAAATTCGTCAACATCTAAGAACACATAAGTTATAATGGAGGCCAAGGGACGCATCCCTACCCTTTCACGATATAGAACCCATAAATGAATAATCTCCCACCTTACATGATTATTCCAGTAAAGATGAAAGAATCCTTGAACTTTTTATCTAAGCCCTTCTTCTCCTTCCTCTTGCCCTAGCCCTTCTTTTCTCTCTTCCAAGTTTTCACGTAATATGCAAACTGACTCTTTCTCCACTTCTATACTATTTTTAATAACCTTATTCCTCCTAATTATGTTTTTTTCTCTATTACCCCTACCTCATCCCCACAATTTACCATCTTACCCCTCATTCCTCTACACATCCTTATTTTCATTATTATTTTAACATTTCAATATATTCACCTAACTAAATAAATACTCTTATTATTTAGTCACTAAAAGAACTCTAAATAATTCCACTAATTTCTACACCACCTAATTATTTTAATTGATACAACCCATCAATACTTCAAATCACACAAAAACACACATAATTACCAAATAATTCAATAAAATGAATAATTGAAAATGGGGTGTTACAACTTTCCCCCACTTACAGAATTTTCACCCTAGAAAATCACCTGAGGAAAATAGAGTCAGATACGACTCTCTCATCTGTTTCTCATACTCCCAAGTCATGCTTCAACCTGTTGGTCCTCCCACACTACCTTCACCAAGACAATCTTCTTACCACACAACTGCTTCACTTCCCGATCCTCTATCCGCATGGGGGATGTCTCAACAGTCATGTTCTTTCTCACTTGTATATTGTCAACTTGGATCACATGAGATAGATCCGAAATGTGTCTCCTCAACTGAGACACATGAAACACATCATGAAGATTAGCAAGCGGCGGTGGCAAGGCAATCCAATATGCCACATTTCCTATCTTCTGCAAAATCTGATATGGACCAACAAAACCTGGCGTGAGCTTTCAAGACTTCAAGGCTCGACCAACACCGGTTATTGGGGTAACTCTAAAAAACACATGGTTCCCATATTGAAACTCAAGTGCTTTTCTTCTCTTATCATAGTAGCTCTTCTGTCGACTCTGAGAAACTCTCATCTTCTCCTGAATCAACTTAATCTTTTCAGTCGTCTGTTAAATAATATTCGGTCCAAGCACAACACTCTCGCCCGATTCGTACCAACACAAAGGAGTCTCACATCTCCTTCCATACAAAGCCTCGAACGGTGTCATTCCAATACTGGAATGGAAACTGTTATTATAAGTGAACTAAATCAAAGGCAAGTAGATATCCCAAACACCTCCTTGTTCTAGCACACAAGCTCTCAAGAAATCCTCAAAAGATTGAATAGTCCTTTCTGTTTAACTGTCCGTCTGCGGATGATAAGCAGAACTCAACCTCAACTTGGTACCCAACACCTTCCACAAACTCTCCCAAAATCTCGAAGTGAATCTTGGATCTTGATATGACACAATACTCGAAGGAATACCATGCAAACGGATAATCTTATCAATATACAACTCTGCCAACTTCTGCAAAGGACAACTAATCTTAATCAGAATAAAATGAGCTGATTTAGTCAGCCTATCTAGGGGTAGCAATGGGCATGGTACTATAGTACCCATCCCCATATCCGCGATTTGAAAAAATCCTCATGCCCGAGCCCATACCCGGTTGGGTTCGAAACTTAGCACTCGTACCCGTGTCCTATGTGTATGTATGTATACATACTTATACCCATGACACACATTCCTATTAAAAATAAATAGATCAATTATAAAATATCATATAATTTTAAGTTTTTAAAAACATTAAAAAACTTTCAAACAATTTATTGTTGAAATAAACGAACACTTATATCAAATACGTAATGGTTTAACATTGATATACGTTTTATAATTGCTAGACATTCATTTTTATATAATAATATAAACTAAAATATATAAATATAAATGAAAATACATAAATATATATTGTGCGGGTATGGGGCGGGGTGGGTACCAAGGTGCTCATACCCGCACTCATACCCACTTATTTTTGTGGGTAATTACCCAAGCCTATGTCCGTACCTATTTTTGCGGGTTTTTACCCTACCCGTTGTGAGTAAATTTACGAGTGCCCATTTGGGATATAGGTCAAATTGTCATCCCTAAGCCTATCCACAATCACCCAAATAAAGTCACATCCATTTGTAGTCTTAGGCAAACTCGTCACAAAATCAATATAAATATTATCTTATTTTCACTATGGAATGTTCAACGGTTGCATCAGATCCAACTGCTTCTAATGTTCAATCTTTGATTTCTGACAGATCAAACAAGCATAGACAAACTCGGCTACCTCTTTCTTCATACCAGACTGCCAAGACAATTTCTTCAAGTCTTGATACATCTTAGCAGAACTTGGATGAATATTTAACTCACTCCTATGACTTTTTTCAAGAATACACTTCTTAAGTTTTGGTACATTTGGAATGCAACTCTGTCTCCAATCTTCCATACGGACTTTCAATTTATGCGATCTTTGTCATTAGAATTTCTTGCAATGATTCTATACATGCTCCCAACATTAAAACAGATTTTGGAGTCTGGTGCCCCAAGTCTTTTGCCTTCGCCTAGGGATGGCAATGGGCAGGGTATGGGTAGGGTACTATACTACCCGTCCCCATACCCGCAGTTGAAAAGAATCCCCGTACCCGAGCCCATGCCCGCTTGGGTATCAAAATTGGCACCCGTCCCCGTACCCTATGGGTATATAAGTGCCCGTACCCGTACCCGTTACCCGCATTTCTAATAAAAATAAATATATCAAGTATAAAATATCATAATATTTTAAGTTTTTAAAAATATTAAAAAGTTTTTTAAAATTTGTATTGTTGAATTATGAAATAAATGATCACTTATATTAAATAGGGTTAAATATGTTTGTGATCCTCCTAAATATCTCAAATTTCATTTTTAGTCCCTCAAAATATTTCTTTCAAAGAATGATCCTCCTAAAATTTTTCATCCACACTTTTGGTCCCTCCTGCAACTTAGCGACGAATTTCATAACTTAGCGACTGAGTTAGCGACGGTTTTAGCAACGGTTTATTACTTAGCGACTAAATTAGCGACAGTTTTAGCGACGGTTTTAGTATTAGGGAGCAAAACTGTGGATAAACATTTTTAGGAGGACCGTTCTTTGAAGGAAATATTTGGAGGGACTAAAAACGAAATTTGAGATATTTAGGAGGACCACAAACATATTTAACCCTATTAAATACGTAGTAGTTTAAAATTGATTTTGTATATAAATATTTATTTTTATATAATAATATAAATTAAAATATATACATATATATTGTGCGGGTATGGGGCGGGTTGGGTACTAAGGTGCCCATCCCCATACCCATCCCCGCTTATTTAAGTGGGTAATTATCCGAGTTCGTATCCGTACCCATTTTTGCGGATTTTTACCCTACCCGTTGTAAGTAATTTTGTGGGTACCCACTGGAGATGAATCAAATTGTCATCCCTACCTTCACCTACCTTGCATGGGTGCAAAATGCCCAAAAAAAACATGGGTGGATGACTGTGATGCATGTAATTAAATTTTGCTAGACTATATTAAGGGATTATTATTATTTTTTTTTTAAATTCTCTCTCTAAATCAATACTATTTAAATTAGTAGTTTATTGCATTATTAACAACTGAATTGTTTATCTTTATATAAATAAATGTCTTTGCTTATATAAATAAATAAAAATATTAATTAATAAAAAAGTTAAATCTACCCCGATGACACACATCGTCAACATTTATGCGTTAGTCATTGTCACATATACATCCAATTTTAAGAAATTCACCACGTAAAATGATAATTTTGATTTAAAAGAAGGACAACCTTTGATAAAATAATAAAAAAGATTAAAAGATTACTTTTCTTACACAAAGGGTGATCCAGCAACTTTCTGAAAATTAAAAATATTTTTAAAATTCAAAAATATATATTTTTAAATGTATTTTAAATACATCAAATTTATGTGTAAATGAGTTACATTTTCATTTTATTAAAAAAAAGTTCAAAAATATAGTTTCATATTAAGTCCAAAAATATACTTTCCTAAGACTTGTAGCAAATATTTGTGAAGTAAATTTTCTTGGCATTTTATATTTAATTTGTTAGAGCATCCACTGACGACAAATAGAATCACTGGAATTCATGTTGTGTGGTTATCAAAAACAGCATACAAAGATGATGTTGTCTACGAATTAACTGAGTATATAAGCTCAAACATGTAAACTCAAACAGTTCCTTAGTTTGTTAACTGCACTTTGATTCTTTAAATGAGACTCATACAATTTTTTATATTATATTACACTTTTATTTTTTTTAAACAACCCAACTACCTTTTTCAAATATTTATACAACTTATCAAATACTGTAAAATGGGTCCCATTAAAAATAATAGGTTAAAATACAGTTATGGTTTTCCTGTTTGGCAAAATTCACGGTTTTGGTCTTTCCATTTTGTTTTTTAACAGTTTTGGTCCCCCACCCCTCACTGTTCATGTACTGTTCATGTACGGACCAAGTACTGTTCATCATTTTTTTGGGCCAAAATTGGGGTGAGGGATCAAAACTATTTTAAAAAAAAATGGGGGGACCTAAACCGTGAATTTTGACAAACAGGAGGACCAAAACTGTATTTTAGCCAAAATAATAATATACACTAAATTTAGAATTTTATTTTAAGATAACCTATATTTTCAAAAATATATTCTGGCCTTAAGTATATAGCTTTTTGATCTAGCTACGGTGTTAAGGATCGTTCTTTTGCAGACGAACGTGGTAAAATTGAAGAACGCTTTTTGAGATCAAATATTCATCTTTTTCAGACATAATGTCTTGAAAATATGTGAGGAAATGGTGAAAAACCAGGATCTGGATTCTCTGCAGTCACAATTGACTGCAGGATCCTGCATTTAGTGCAAAATGAGACAAAGATGGATTGGAGAGAGAAATAATTGAGAGAGGTAATGACATATTTAGTCCACAAAATGCATTAACTGCAGGAGAATGTGTGAGTTTTAACTGCAGGGGATCAAATTCCGAAAAACCACCTATACTTATCAAACATTCTAAAAAAAGGTCCTTACATTATCAAACATTTTAGAAAAAGGGTCCGTCAAAGCATCAAAGAAACAAACAACCAAATCAGGAACCATTGTCAAAAGTGGAGGTAAAAATCAAAACAAGAAACATGATCGAGAAGCAAAACTAAACTAGGAACAAACAAAAATCACATGTATGCAGAAATTGAAGAAGGTAAATACACTAACAAGATTAAAGAAACACAGAACCCCTAGCGCACCTGAGTTACAGAGAATGAAGAGATTGAAGATAACACGCAAGTAGAAAAAAAAATCCCACAATGTTCAATATTAGAAATCTTCCCCTAACACGCCTGAGTTAGAGAGAATTTTTAAAAGAACCAGGGTTATCTTGAACCAGGTTCAATATTATTCCCAGCTACATCATCATCAAGACCTAATAGAACCTAATAGAAAATGCATAATAGAAACTCATAGAACCTAATATCAAAGAGAAAAGTCAAGTAAAATTGTAAGCTCTTTGAAATTCGCCCATGAAATGAAACCGTATTGAAACCCAGAAGAAACGAATCAACACGGATCCAGCTTATTCCTTGTGTTCTTCCTGGTGAGACACCGTCGACAGCACCACGAGCATCTCTGCCACCGCGGCGTCTTCTCGCTTTCTCACCGTAATCTTCTTTCTGTAATCTTCTTTGTCCCTACTAATAATACAAAATTGGGTCTATGAAAATGAAATAAAAAATAAAACTTTAGGATTCCATCGATTTTGCTTACTTTTTTTTTGTTTTTTTTTTGTGATAGTGAATTTTTTTTAAACAAAAGAAGAACCATATATTAGAAAGACAAAAAGGGCAACACAAATCGGGACCAAACTAAAACTCCTTAAGAAATGAGTCTATGTCTTGTGAATATGAAAAAGGAGGTTAATGAAAAAGTGCTTTTTTTTTCAGATGAAAAATAAACGGAGCAGTGAATTGAATGGAATTTGGTATGACTAATGTTAGGATTAAATTCTAGGCAAAAATATTGTTTTAGTCTTTAAGTTATTTTAAAATATCAAATTAATCCTTTAAGTTTTTTTTGTAACGTTTCGGTCTTTTATGTTAAGTAACGTTTGCGTCTTTAACCTTTTTAAAAATCTCTGTTACAATAAATTGCAAACTCATATACCATTTGAACTAGTTTTTCGCGCTGATCACGAATATGTAATTAGTTTTGCGCTTGATTGTGTATTTTGGTCGGATCGAATGATATTTCTTTATGTATTTGTCCACTTTTTTCCCTGATTCTCATGAACCGTAACTTGTTTGATAAATTTGATTGCATATTCGTGACCAGCGCGAAAAAGCAGTTCAAATGGTATATGAGTTTGCAATTTATTCTAACGGAGATTTTTAAAAAGGTCAACGATGCAAACCTTACTTAACATAAAGGACTAAAACGTTACAAAAAAACTTAAATGACTAACTTGATATTTTAAAATAACTTAAAGGACCTAGACAGTATTTTTGCCTAAATTCTATTATGAGGTGAAGTTTTAATAAGGGATTTCTTTGGGATACTCCAAATTTGTTTTAGTAAGGGATTTCTTTAGGATACACCAAATTTGTTGAATAAGGCTAAAGAAATTCAGGTCGAAGAAGATCGAAGAGATCCAAGAAAGAGAGATAATTTATTTTGCATTTTTGAATAACTTTTATTTATTATGTGGTATATACGAGTAGGGGTGGATAAATTTGAGCCGACCGATTGAAATCGATCAATCTGTTGTCTTTTTTGTGCAAATGGATTGGGTCAGATCGAGTGTCGGATTGATTCAGTTATTTAATTTGAATAGTATAAGATTGTTTCGGTCGAACTGAGATGCTTATTTTGGATCCAACGAAAACCGAAACCGACCGAACTTAATTAATATATATTTTATTTATTTTTATTAATATATGACTAACTCACTATAAAAATGAGATTCTTGTAGGATATTATCATTTTTATAATTTAATGATGGTATTGTGTACTTTCAAAAATAAAAGACTTGTAATATAAAATTTTGAGTATTATTTAGTTTATGGTTTAAAGTATTATAATGATCAAAATTAATGTCAAATAATATTAAAAATTTTATCGTAATACTAAATTTTTTTTAATAATAAAAAATAGTTTTATTCCAAAAAAATGATGTTTTTATATAAAAAAATTAAAAAAAAACATTTTTATATATTTGTTCTAATAAATACTCCCTCCGTCCCAAAATGTAAGAGAAAAAATTAAAAACACACTTATTAAGAAAAGTAAAAAATATAATATTTTGACTAAGATTTTGTTGAAAAAAATTGCTTTGAAAGATGTAAAAACCAAGGTTATGAAAACCGGACCGGATCGGCCGGTTCAAACGGTTAGACCGGGAACCGGCCCTATGTCCGGTCAATTAAACCCTTTAAACCGGCCTGTCAAGGATACGTGGCAAAACCGAAAAACCGGGTGGAAATCAAGAAAACCCGTCAAAACCGGGGGTTCGTCCAATTAAGTAGGTTGAACCAGATTTTAACTTTTTCAGTTTTTTTTTATAATTTTTTTAAAATAAAAATATAATAAAAGATGGAAAAAAAACTAATTTAATACTATTGAACCAAATGGATCTTATAATTGAAGACCTCACTCTAATTCATTCAGTATTTGGATTTTCTTGATAATAAGGCCTAGAATTCTAATATTCTTTGGCCTAAATCAAATACCATATAATATATTTTTAACTCTTTCTCAAACTGATTCTAGTTAAGAAATTATAGGAAATAAAAGTCACCAATCTATATGATAAAAAACTAGTACTAAATCATATAACATATACAATAACGGTCCGACCCTCGGTCTGACACGGTCAAAACTTTAAACCTTAAACCCCAGTCTATACCAGTTTAATATCCGGTCCGATTTTAATTACCTTGGTAAAAACAATTCTAATTGATTGTTAGTTATAGAAAAGATGAGAGAGAAAACAAATTAAATGCAACTTGCATTTAATTTTATCTTGAAAAAGATGAAAGTTATTTTTTTCTCTTATATTTTGGAACAAGAAAAATGCAATTTTTTCTCTTATATTTTGGGACGGAAGGAGGGAATATTAAATCAATTCAACCGACCCGACTTAATCGAATCCAAAAAAATCGAAAATTTATCGGTTGAAATTAAGCCATAAAAATAAAATCGTAATTTATATCGAATTTAAATTTTAAGTCCGAAACTGACCAAAACCGACCAATTGTCTAGCCCTGTTGACGAGGCTTCAACCTTGATAAAATAAATGAGATCTAATCATTTTTTTTTATTGATTTTGACTAACAAAGGAAAGAACTAACGTTTTGTATAATTGAGGGATCAAATTGATCTCGTTAAAAATTTAGAGGTCAAAATGTACTTCAAAGTAAAATTAAGGGAAAATAAGTACTTTGCCAAATACACACTCATTCCACTCATTAAGTTTCAACTAGTTAAATAATTGGCATAATAATTTTATTTTTTAAAATAAATATATGATTATTAAACTATTTTAATGATAAAAAAATGTTTAAAAATCAAATCGGCCATGATAAAAATATTAAATCTCTGATGCATTGGTCAAACCACATTATTATATCATATTAAATCAAATAATCTGATTCACTAAACCAATTTATAAAACAATCTGTATAACAAAACTATATAATTAAGGTCCTGAGTCGTAAAGAAGGAATTCACTTAATGAATTAAGGTCTTGATGGATTGAAAATTGAATCAAATCTTATTGAACAAACTATCCCGTATATTGTTACCACACCATCTTCATTCAACTACCTCATTAATATCAAATATTCATTCAACCACCATATTATTATCATATCTTCATCACTAAACCATCTCATTATTATCACATCTTCATCCTTCAACTATCACACTATTACCGTATTCGTATCTTCTTCCAACCCTATAAATACCACCTTCCACTTCTCATTTTTTCACTCTAGTTTAATCTTTCATTCTTAGTCATATTTTTCATATTCTCCTGTGTTTTTTTTTACTTTATTTACCATGTCTTTTATTATGGATGAGAGATCATGTCGGAAAAAAAAATAGAATCATTTATAAAGTTTAATAATATGTACTTATTTATAATATTGTCATTTTCAATACTTATTTATTAGTTTATATTCTTGTCAATTTATTTATAGTATTTTATTTTATTTGTAGTATTGTCATTTTTATTTTTTGATTTATTTATATTATTATTAATTTATTTATATATTAAATGTGTTTGTGGTTCTTCTAAATATCTCGTATTTCCCTTTTAATTCTACAAAAAAAAACCCTTTTAAAGAATGGTTCTCCTAAAAATTTGCATTCAAGCTTTGATTCTTCGTACTAAAACCGTCGTTAATTCTACTGTTAAATTATAAAAATCATCACTAGATTGCCGGAGAGATAAAAAACGTGGATGAAAAATTTTAGAAGAATAATTTTTTTAAATAAAATATTTTAAGGGACTAAAAATGAAATATGAGATATTTAAGAGAACCACATACATATTTAAACCTTAAAAGAATTATTTTGTAATATATTTCATTTTTTATTCAATATTTTATCAATTTAGTTTTATACTAAATTATTTATATTATTATCAATTTATTTATATATTAAAAGAATTATTTTGTAATATTTTTCATTTTTTATTTAATATTTTATCAATTTAATTTTATATTAAAATAAAATTCATAGGAAAGGTAATATATTTAATTAAATTATTTCAAATAAATTTTATTTTTCAATTTTTAAAATTTAATTATTATTTAATTGATTAAATATTTAATAATTACAATATATAAAAAAAGTAAAATAATAAAAAAAACACCCTCATTGTTTCCGCCATTACATTTGACGACATTATACTAATTTTGTTTCTCTTTTACATAAGTTAAAAAAATAATCATCGCGTCTCGCTAAATCGATTCAGTTAATAGTTGTGTGGATAGTTTAAAATTTATTTTTTCCATAAAAAATAGTTAATTATATAAACAAATACATATCAAAAATATTCTTGAATTAGTTTAAGAATGTATTTATTTGCTTTTATTTAGAAGACAGAAGATGCTTTTTAGTTGTGGAAACCTGCATTTTGTCCAAATGTTAAATATATATACTTAAAATTCCATCCTCACACTCATATTAGACTTGAGACTTGCCAATTAATTTTAAACAATTTGTAACTCATATTGAGATAACAAAATTGATGTTAACTCTCTTTTGAACATAAAAATTAATGAAGTTCCTACTGATTTATCAATTTATCATTTGTGCAGACATTGAATAACATTTAAACGAGTACATTCTCATTACTTTTAGCCCATCTTACAATATTACAACTAGTCAATTTAGGAAATTGAACAAACTAATTTTATGTATTAACAATAAAAAATAAATATCAAAGGTATGAAAAGATATTTCCAAGCTACGAAATTAAAACCTTTATAATCTATATAAACTACTTCAAACATTTGAGAGATAAGTTTAAAGTCATTTGGATCCTAATGCAATATTACACAATAACATAGGTAATTAAATATTAAAAAAAGAAAACTTTTATTAAAACATAAGAAAGAAAGACCACCGAAAAAGAAAATGTCAAATTTTAGACTCTAGTAAATAATGGTTAAGGTGAAAGGACAGAAACATCCGCAATAAGAATAGAGTCCTTTCAAACATAGGTCTTATTCTCCCCTTCTTACTTAAAAAACTCAAACTAAGAACTCTTTCAATAGAAAACATATTATGTATGAAAACCGGCACAAACATTAAAGTCAAACATGAGATTGATACTCCTGGTAATAGTTTAAAAAATGAAAGTGATCAAGTGTAACATGTGTTGGTGTCAGTCAGTGTCGGGCACACCTTTAATTCAAGATAACGGTGCTACATAGCATACAATTCTATTTGCTATGTGAAAGTTGATAATTGCGAACACGAATTTATGATCACGCACCAGCTTCAGTAGACCTTGATTGTTGTTTTAACTCTTCATCTGCATTTCTTAGAAATTGATCCCAAGCACTTCCTGGACTTGTATCCAAGTAATCATATGGAACTGCTGTTTTAAGGCCTGGTCTAACACCGCAACGATCTTCGACGATTCTAAACTCCACATCATCTCCATCTTCACTATGAATATGCTCTAATTCGTCCCATGTAAACAACAATGACAATGTAGATTCACCCCAAGTATTGAAATCCACAATCTTAACTCTCTCATCATTTGTAATGTAAACATCAAATGTGTAATTTTCTGACTCAAATTTACTTCTTATGTAATTGTTGAAAAATCCTTGTATCTGTAATAAGAGATCATTCTTGGTTTTGACTAGAACTGGATAAAACGTAGTAACCTCCCGCTGAGAAATTCCGACTAATTTCTGATTCCGCACGAAACATCGAAATTCCATGTCTGGCTTAAGGGACGGATACCATTTACGTAGAGCAAGGAAGAAAGTATGTGGTCTTGACGAAAGTTTATCGGGGCAAGAATCATAAGCATGACACAAATCATGGACTAATGAGTCGGATGATCGAAACAGAAGTGCAATCTCACTAAAAGTGGTGCAGCAAAGAGTGCCAGAAGTACTTATCCAAGCCGAATCTTTTGGTGCACTCCAATTCAACTTAGGAAAAACTGCACCCCCGAGTGACTCGATGGATTCCTTAACTTTCAACTCGAGTTCTGGAAAAGAAGGTGGTGGAGAAGATTCTTCCGATTCATCATCAGATCCCTCTGATACCTGAAAATCATCTTCATCAATAGGATTATGGATTCTATTCGGCAATGCGTCTTCGTTTAAGACAGAAGCAGGTAATAGGAAGGGTCCTGAGTCGTCAAGAAGGTATTGAACGAAAGATTCAGGAAGTTGAAGGATTAAGGTCTTGATGGATACAGATTTGAAAATCGGGTACCATTCCTGAATCTGGCAACGGTTAACCTCTTCCTCTTTGATATTCTGCATTCTCTTAAATCAAACAATCTGGTATGCAATAGCCATTGGTACATGATAAGTGATTAAACATTGAAATGTAACAATATAGCCTACTCAACTAGACTAGAAATATCAAAAGATCAAGTATTAATTTGAAAATTACAATGAGATATAACAATTGATACATGATTTAGTGATTAATTGTTGAAATGTAGTCAATTATTAGCTCAAAGTACCAACTTCAAAATTTCTATGAAAACAAAAGTAGAAAATTTGCTCAAAATGAATTCATTAACTGATGACAATACCAAGTTTAACTATGTAAGAAGATATTAACTATGAAATACTAACACCGGAAACACGACACTGACAGTGATACATTGCCACCGGTAATACTATGAACAAATGAATAAATTAAGAAACACGACACTGACAGTGATACATTGACACCGGTAATACTATGAACAAATGAATAAATTAAAGTAATCAGAAGTCTTAGTATCGATTTCAAACACTGACACTAGAACGGACACACTTTTTCCGATATGTCGGTGCTACAGAGGATATTAACAAATATGAGCTCAATGTAAATAACAAATTACGGCTGATGGATGAAATGAAGCTTAATTCCAAAATCAATTATTTACTCAGATTACTCATTATAATTTATACCATAATTAATTAACTACTGAATAATACAGTAGAAACACTTCATTGTACTCTACTTAACAAAATATTTAACTTCAAATAATCCTACAAAGATAGAAAATTAAGAACAATTTCAGAAGCAATAACTAATTGCGTCTCAATGAAAACAAAATAGCAAGAATTTTTTACCTCAACAATGATAAGATGTGTAGTACTCTCCCTGATGGAGAATCGAAGATAAATGAAGCGAGAATCACGATTTGAGAATAAGCAGAAGCGATTTGAGAATCACAGGTGAAATTTGCATTATTTGATTTTGGGATACAGGGTTAGGGTTCTTACTTGTTGTTATGATTTATTACCCGGTTTTTGAAACCCGGACCGGCTTATGAACCATATATGAACCCGGTTTGGTTTTCAAGAAAATGAACCGTTTTAATTTTGTTGCAATTAGTTTTTTGTTGAAAGGGTAGAAACTGGAAAATTGAGAATGAGTGCAAGTAATTTGGTTGCAGAAAAAGTGTGGAAGGAAATTGAATCTACACAAACAGGTATAACATTATTGTGTATTCATTTTTCAATCATTTCAATAAAAAATTTGAAACCCTAATTTTGGTTTCATTTCAGTTGACACTAACTTTTGTTGCCACTTTTCATTTTCATTTCACAGTGAATGATGATCAACTTTATATGTAAGTATATAGCTTCAATTTTACTAATTTCTCAGTTTATAGCATAGATTGTTATTGTCATTGTGTTTGAAATTTGTATGTTTTTGTAAAAAAATCCAGTTTACATTTTTTGTTTGGTAAGAATTTTGAGGGAGCTTCTAGAATAGTTGATCAAAGAGGTGTTAAGAGGATTTCTGGTGAACCAAGTGGAAGGTTTATCTTTCAGGTTTCACTTTTGCACCAATCTTGCTTTGTTTCTTTACTTACATTCAATAGATTCTTGTTCCATTTCAATTGAATAGTGTAAAACTAGGTTAACGATCATGTATGTGATTTTTGCTTGTACACATTTTTGAAACACTTGAATGATGAAGCGAACCAACAGATCAGATTGAAGGCACGTCTGGTGCCGGTGTCTAACATATGCTTGTGTCAGACACCGACAGATCACATATGTCGTTAAATTTACTGTGTTTGATTTCGAATGAATTGATAGTCCAAAATTGAATATGATAAGTGTGAGATGAACAAGAATTTGAGGCTACAGTTCAATTCTAGAGATAAAAGCTTCGAATAGTGACTTCATGTTAGAATAAGTTCTAGAGGGAAAATCGATTTTACTTGTGAACATCAAAATATGTCAAGCAATTTTGACTTTTCCAAGTTTCATATTCTCAAATTTTTATTGGTGCTTGTCTATCAGTGTCGTGTTCGCAGTGTTATCAAATAGCGGCGCCATGGCCACTATGGCAGTTTTTGGATTCGCCGCAATGGTAAATATCGGCCGATATTTCAGGTTTTTCAGCCATAATCCGCTATAAAGGCGCCGCAAAGCATCCGGTATGGCGCGATTTTGGCTCTCTACCATGGACCGCCATCCACCATCGACAATATTGTGTGTTCGCCCGTGCTTATTTAGTTGCACCTAATAGCTGGCTTGAGATATTATGTTTCTGGTTTTTAAAATTTGAACATTATTTTTAATGGTTTTTGATTTAAATTAATATATACAAATTCTTCATTTGCTTAGGTTACAGGGGAATCACGGAAAAAAGACGAGTATCTGTGTTTTGCTGAAAACTTTTGTGCATGTTATTCTTTCTTCTATGATGTTGTCAACAGAGGGGAACAACTCTGTGTAAGGCTTTATGTTTTATTGTCTTTTATTTCTTCATATCTCAAAATTCATTGTAACCATTCTTATCATTGCGTTGCGTTTTGTATGTGCATTTTTCAGTGTAAACATCAATTAGCTGCGAGACTTGCTGCATCGTTGGGATCGTACGTCGAAGTTAAGGTATCTGATGAAGAGCTAGCTTTGTTGCTTTCCAAAATATAGCCCTCACATTTTATTTTTTTAATTTCTTGTTAAGAAAACAAAGACCTTGCTTTGTGGAAACTAGATTAGACAAAGAACATAAAAAGTGTGATTAGAGTGGCTCTTGAAAAAGAATAGCAGAAGCACAAAAGATTGACTTTTCTTGTTAATTATTGAAGTGGAAATTAGTATAATGACTTCTCGTTAGTCCATGATTTGTTGTTATGCGTATGCATGTTGAGAAAAAATTGCAAGGATGGATACCGTCTCATTTTACTAAATGATGACATGCTTTTGGTGTGCATAGAAAACCATGTAATGTAAAACATTGTAAACATGTTGGATGAAACTTAAGATTACTAGAAGTTACATTTTTTGTATCAAAGACTGAAAATTAACACTGATCAGTGATCACTTCATAGTCCACCATCTGATTTTTGAGTTGGTAGACATCCCTTTGTTGGGTACAGATGAGTGACAATATCTATACTTCGATACTAAGGTTTCGTTTTAACCTTGCTATCGAAGTCAAATCTAACATTACTTGTTTCCGGAAAAGTATGCTAAAGGTCCAACAATAGCACCGTTGATGTAAGTTGCCGGTTCAGAATGACTGTAATCACCACGATCATCCGGAAATCCGTCGTTCTGATTTGGACCTCCAACTATGGCTCCAACCAATATGTTAGGGTTAGGGCTCATTGAATGGAAAAATGGATTGAAACCTCCATCACAGCCTATGGTTTGTGGATGAACTGACAGTGAAGGCAATGAAGAACCTCTATGGTGAATTCTCTTTGGAAAGTCTGGACCATACCCTACCATATAGGACATTCTTAGAGGATTTTCACCTAATATATAGTCCACCTGAAATTCAAAATTCACAACAAAATTTTACGACAATTCGGAGAAGAGAATATTGAAGTCAGTATATAGTTGAATGAACAAGACTTGCCTGTCTTTTCGCTATGGATCTTAAGGTATTCGGAGTGACAAAAACGTTGCCGCAGTAAAATGTGTGCTTTGTAGCTGACATATACTTTGAATAGGTTGTAAGTAAGAATGTTATAGCTGTCACATATTGAAGATTGCTCTCAGGTAACTTGAACATGAGTCCTCCTGCACATTCATGAATATTAGTAATCATGACGGTCGTTATCAAAATCGATAATCAAGTCGTGATTGAGAAGAACGATTGTTTGAACCTTGTGTATATTGTGTAGTTGAAGAGGGTGAGTTAGGCAAGATCTTGCACATAAAATTATCAGCTTCTTGTCTATATTGGTCAAAGTTCTTATCGCGATTCAGCAATGCTCTCTGCAGTAACAATTAACAAGAACCGTAGAAACCTAATGAGCTAGACAAAGTTTCGACTAACAAATTTTTTTTTTCCCGATGAAGTCGCATGATATGAGAAACTTACCTTTGAAAGAAGAACATGCGCACCAGCATATTTGTTGTCCCAGCTGAAGATATCAGGTTGATCATCAGCTCCCAAAGATTTCACCAATTTGTAATAGTAAACTGCATTTGTTGCTCTAAAAAGCCATGCAGCTCCCCACAATAGTTCATCCTGAAAACAACAAAATGATATTAGAATAACACATTCACTGATTCTGTTACACATTTATTGGTTTCGACTAACCGATCTAAATTAACGACCGATATTATCAGTTGCATGCAATGTTGTCAATTGCAGATAGTTACAGTTCTGCTATGCGATAGTGCAGATAGTTAAGAACCCGAGCTTTCGAAAGTTGAGACTAACTGGAAAATAAGCTTACCTTGAATCCGGAATACGAGCAATAAAACGGACAAGCAGCGGAACCGAGTGAATTACTGTATGAACCTTGATACTGCAAAGCAAACTGATAAACCTTCTGTGAAGTTCTCAACAGAAGCTTAGAATAAGACGGATCAACTTTTCTGAAAACAATAGAAGCAGCAGCAAGTGCGGCAGCAGTTTCAGCAGCAACATCAGAACCGGGATTCTTCGAAGATACATAATAAACAGTTCTAGCAGTATCCATATCTTCTGGTCTTTCCCAGCATTTGTGATCAACATTTGGATCTCCGACACCGACATAAAGTCTTCCGGGTGTTGCTGTTGCGCATTTGAGGAAATAGTCGGCGGCGTAGCGAATTGCGGCTCGTGCTTCTTTCATTTGAGGTCCCATTCTCTTTCCATATTCAATTGTGCTCCATGATAGCATTGTTGTTGTGAATGCCATTGGAAAATTGAATTTCACATTGTCTCCTGCATCATAGTAGCCTCCACTTAAATCCACCTGTGCCAAACAATGTCTTAGCACTTTAATATAAGTCAAAAATTCGAAAGACATATTTGAACTGACTTATTCGAACTTATCTACTGATATAAACATCTATGAGACTGTTGTGCGAGTTTATAAAAATAACTTACGATATATCTATAATCTTCTTTCCGCTTATCTTAAAATACAATTTATAACTTTTGAGTTTAAACGTGATTTTTTACGCTGAAATTCACTTTTTCTTAAATGTATTTCAAAATACATAATTTCATTTTCAACTCATTTTTAATCAAAAACTATTCAATATAATCAATTCACTTAAATCAATTTTTGTCACAGCCAAACACAAATTAATATGAATTTTCTAATTTTCTAAATATTGACAAAAGAAAAAGACTGATTTCAACTTTATTATTTGACTTTTGTCTTTATTCTATACTGTAAAATTGGAATCTTTCAGCAATGCATAGAACAGAATCATTTCAGAACATAATTGATTTTGAAGCATTAAAAAGTCATTAAAAAAACATCTCAATTCTCAACAACCAAAAGAAAATGACTCGAGAAACTAGGCATCATATAGAAGAGTACAAAAACTACAAGTCAACAAAAAGTAACAGATTCTGCAAGGTACATACATGCTATGTTTGGTTCAACATTGAAAATTTTCAAACTTATTATGTTGGCTCCAAAAGAAACATACTTTTGCAATATTTTAAATAATAAACCAAATACAAAAACCAGATGAACAATAAATAACTAAGAAAACAAAAAAAAAAAAAGTATTAAAATAATAACTGAAAAATATTTTTAAAAAAAATGATCCACAATTGGAAGAACCTCTGGTTAGAGTCAAATTCTACCAATGTTGTGAATGCTTTTACTAATTTTAACATTGTTCCTTGGAGGATTAGAGCTAGATGCTTGGATTGTGTTAATTCAACTCTTAACATGAATTTTTTGGTCTCTCATATCTTTAGGGAAGCCAACGGTTGTGGGGATTCGTTAGCCGCCGTCGGTTTCAAATCTAGAACTATTAATTGGTTTAATTTTGTGCATAGTGACATTATCAATGATTTTTTTGTTAGACAAGCTTGACATCCCAAGACATAGACTCATTTCTTAAGGAGTTTTGGTTTAGTCCCCTTGTGTTGCCCTTTTTATCTTTCTAATATATGGCTCTTCTTTTGTCTAAAAAAAACCTATCCGAATTTTAAAACACTGCATAAACAAAACAAAAAATATATTTAAAAAATAAAATATATAACAAAACAATAAAGGTTAAACCCTAGACTTCGAACTCATATAACTCTTAACTCAACTAGTATAAATCAGTTAAACTATTTCTTCAACATTTTTTCATGTATTTGAACTCGAATTATCGAGGCGACAAACAAGAAAAACAACCTTAATAGAGTGAAAAACAAGAATAAACAAAAGAAAATGAAAACAATAAAAAGGAAAAAAGAAGTATATTACATTGTCTTGAAGACCATCAGAGAGACCAGAATTGGATCTCCATTTGATTTGTTGATCAGGAGGTAGTTTTCCTGACCTTTGTCCTTGAAAAAACAGCAAAGATTTTGCCAAAGCTTCTCTGTAATTTGGTTTGCATTCAACATTTTCAACAACCAACAAACATGTGATTATGAGTGACAAGAAAAGAAGTGAAGTTTTCATCATGTTTAATGGTTGTGTTGTGTGTGACCCTTTTGCAGAATCAACACTAAAGTGCTTTTCTTGCTTTGGAATTTGCTTTATGATGACTTCTTGGTTGAAGCAAAATGAGTTATGTGCTACCCTTTTTATAGTGTAGGCAAAGGAAAAAATAATATCAATCACTTGGCGTAAATTAAGGTTTCTCAAAGGAATTTTTTATTATAAAAAACGTATGTACTTATTCCATTTCAAAATAGCATTAGATGATTCCATGCATATTAGTAAAATAGAGAAATTCTTGCATGAAAATGAATATATATCAATATTCTTAGACACATTTAAAAAGAAAAAGAGAAAAATTTAAATTTATTTTAAATTTAATTTAGTTTTTAATTGAATTTATGGAATGGTTGTGATTATAAAGAAAAGAGATTTTTTTTTAATTTTTTAATTAATAAAACAATTATGATTGATTGTGTGTAAAACAATTTATTATGTCTGTGTTTATCTAAAAGTTTTCCAATAAAAGGTAATAGTTAGTTGAATTAAATAAATCTAAACGGTTAAATTTATTTATATTTATGTATTAATATAAATAAAGGGTTTAATGATAGTGTATTGTCAGTGTAAAAAAATATTACACGTACATCCAATCAAAATATTTTAAAGTGTCAAATCATTTAAATAATTTAAGTTTTACAAGCTGATTTGGCGGGATACATGGTTGTCATTGGTTGACAGTGTAAAAATAATTTACACTGTCAGTGCACCATCTTTTTTTCTCATATATAAATTATTAATATTTATAAATTAATAAATTTTTAAATAAAAATAAAAAGACATGATTATATTAAATTATTCCTATTAATGAACGATATATTCTTATATGATAATAATAATAATAATAATTAAAAATTGATATAAATAATATTAATTAAATGATACAATTAAAAATAATTGAATTTCATTAAATCAACTCAGTTGATAACTGTGCATAAACATTCTATAAAAAGACATTAGTTCGAATATGTGACATCTCAGTAGGGTTGGAAATGAGTCGAGTCGAGTCGAACTCGTCTTAACTCAGTTCGACTCGTTAAGAATTAGCCGAGTTCGAGTTCGAGTTTGAGTTCATCACGAATTTTTTTTCCAGCTCAAACTCGACTCATTAAGATTGGCCGAGTTCGTGTTCGAGTTCGAGTTCATCACGAACTTTTTTTTTAGGTCAAACTCGACTTGTTAGAAGTTCACGAATATCTCGGTTCAACTCGTTAGGTTCAACTCGCTTATTTCACAGACTTAAAAGTAATTTTTTAAAGTCTATTTTTTATATATATATTTGACATTTTAAATTAATATTTTTTAAATAAAAAATATAGAAATAAAATAAAAAGTTATAAGATTGGAATTTATACGATGTTAATTTTATTTGAATAATTATTCGTAGAAATATTTTACTCACTTGAGAATATAAATTATCAATTAAAACCGTTAGATTAAAAGAAAATATGAGACTAAGATTTAGAACAAATCTTTAAACCTACTCTTAAAGACAATATAATTTATCTCATATATAATCGAATTGACTCATGAACCTAACGAGTCGAACTAAGTATAGTTCAAGTTCAGATCATTTAGTTAACGAACTTAATTTTTAGCTCATATTCAGCTCATTTGGTTCATGAACCTAGTTCAACGATTTAATTTTCGAATCGAATTTCAAACTATTTTCGAGTTGGTTTGGTTCATTGTCAGCCCTACATCTCAGTTATAATAAAGTGTGTAATTTCAATCCCAAAACTTTTTGACAAAAAAAATAATTAATTTATATTACAAGTGACACTATTTTCAAATAAATATTTCTTTTTATAAATGAGACAACTATTACTTTATATTCCTTTAGTATAAAACCCTCTAATATAATTTACAAATATTAAGAAAAGTCGTTGTAACACGAGTATTTGTTGCTACAAACGTGTGTTTAGGATGATGCTATTAATTGTTGTTTCACAATTTTCACGTTTGAAATTAATAGGGACAAGGGAATGAGGATCCAAAAATTGTTCTCAACATATGCATAGTAAATTTTTTCAAATTTTTTATTACTTTTATATATTTATTTCTATATTTTTTATTACTAGTAATATCTTGTTAATTACTGTATGTTCTAAAATGAACATAATTAAGGAACACAGAGTCAAATGAAAATAAAGATGGTTTCAAGTTATTATGGAACAAGAAAAAAAATTTTAAAAAAATGTTATTATAAGAGTACTAGTATCTGTTTTAGTCTAAGTCTATTCTACCCTAATTAACAATTCAATAGTGACATTTTCTAGGATATTAAAGTAAGGTTGTTGCATGGGGATTTTAAATGGCAAGTAAATTGTGAATCTTATCAAGACATTAGCTAAAAATCAAAGAAAGTTTGAAACCGTTTTTCAATAAATCTTATTGTCACCAATTTTGTTCTTGGTTTATTGTAGTTTGGTAAAGAGTTATAGTTATCATGACCAAACCTTGAGAATTGAATAATTGTATTTTTAATTTATACTATTTCTTTTTTCTATATTATTTTCATCATCTTAGATAATTAAAGCAAAATTATAAAAATAAAAAGTTTTTATTATATAATTGTACAGTTATCTTAAACTTTTGAAATTCTTGTTAAAAAAATTAATTTTTGTCACAATTCAACGATAATAAATATACTGATAATAAAATATACTTCCTCCGTCCTAAAATATAAGAGAAAAAAGTGCATTTTTTTTGTCCCAAAATATAAGAGAAAATATCAACTTTCAACATTTTCAAGGTAAAATTAAATGCAAGTTGCATTTAATTTGCTTTCTCTCTCATCTTTTCTATAAACAACAACCAATTAGAATTGTTTTTACATCTTTCAAAACAAATTTTTTCAACAAAATTTTAGTCAAACTATTATGTTTTTTACTTTTCTTAATAAGTGTGTTTTTGAGTTTTTCTCTTATATTTTGGGACGGAGGGAGTATTAAAGTTTAGTGACTGAAATGCACCCTTTAAATATGAACAAGTAGAATATCGCAGCTTTAAATAATACAACATATGGAATGACACATGAAACTAAATATTGGGCTTAGCCTTTCATTGAATGGATAATATATATAGAGTTACTAAGATCCAAGTAACTAATTAACAAACTACATGAAACTCTAACTAACTAACTGAAAGTAACATTATATTGTTTAGTAGCCTCCCTCAAGCTAGAGTGTAATTAATGGAGATTCTAAGCTTGGATAAGATTAACGAGAAAAGTTGAGGATCAAGTGGCTTAGTGAAAATATTGGTTAGTTGCGTTGAGGTTGGAATGGACAATAATTGGAACAGTTTTGCAAGGAATTTCTCACTTATAACACTATGCCAAGGAAGGGAAAAGACAACGTTTTTTTTGGCATTTAACAGCGCTTAAAAGCGCTGCCTAAGATGGCGCTGCTGTAGGTAAAGACAACGTTTTTTTTCCAGGAAAAAGCTCTGCTAAAGGCCTATTTTAGGCAGCGTTTTACCTTGAAAAGCGATTTCTAAAGTAGGCCTTTAGCAGCGCTTTTTCCTGGAAAAGCGCTTTCTAAAGTGGGTCTTTAGCAGCGATTTTTCAGGCCTTTTATGCTTTCTTTTGGCATCTTTAGGCAGCGCTTTTTCAGGAAAAAATGAAAAAGCGCTTTCTATTGTCCCCCTTTAGACAACGCTTTTTAAAGCGTTGTCTAATGTATTTTTTATTTCACTTTAAGGCAACGCTTTTAATGAAAAGCGTTGTCTATTGTGTACTATAGGCAGTGTTTTTTCTAAAAAACGCTTTCTTTTCTTCACGTAAAATTTGCTTTTTAAAAGCACTTTTTTAAAAATCAGAATTTAGGAAGCGTTTTTTGTTTAAAAGCGCTGCCTATTCCTTATTTTTTAGAAAATATTTTTTTGGAAATAATACCATAAACCTGTATAATTCAAGCCTCTGATATACCATTATAATCCAAAATATATACACCATTACCATTCAAAACCATACAACACTCCAAAACCATTCAAAACCATTCAAAATATATAATCCATTCGAAACCACTCCAAAATATATACACCATTACCATTCAAAACCATTCAAAATATATAATCCATTATAATTCAAGCCTAAGATTCCTAATATACAACCACTTCCAAAAGTATACAACATTTCATAACTACACAACAACTTCCATACCTTATATGATTCTTTTCTCAATAAAGTATTCACACAATTCCTCCTTGATTTCTTCCAACTTATCTTTCGAGTAATGAGCATACTTGTATTCATCAAAGTACTACATAATAAAACATAATATGCATGATTTAGTTAAAAGTCATAAATTATATGAAATATTCGATAAATACTAAAATAAATCCTAAGTTATAAATCCATACCATGATTGGAATCTCTATTTGATCCAAATGAAGAATTTCTCTCATAAACCTCAAAACGTAATAACCGCGATCTATAATACCATTACGCTGACGAGCACACTACACAGAAAAACAAATAAGAATTTATAGTTGTCTTGTTTTATCAAGTACCATCACAATTATAAGCAAAATTGTGAAAATTAATATACCTCCACTCTGATCCAAGTAATGTTGTTTGCTTTAGACCGTGGTACTCGAGCTTCTCTTTGTGATCGGAATACTTGTATTGCTCTAACAAAATAAAAACATATATTTAGAACAATCTCACATAAATAATTAAATATACAAATACACACGAATATTTAGAACAATCTTACTTACGTATCAACCATATTCTTCATATCCGGATATGTTATCCAATCACCATCCAATGAATTCAGATAATACACTACTTCTTTTGTAGGATTAATAGCAACCAACAACCAGTGACCACAGTAAAATAAAACAAAAGTTTAGATGGAAATTTTCTACGCAAAAGATACAAAGATTAGAATGAAATTATAAGGAAAATCTAACCCGTTGCTAGTATTATACGGTAAAAGATACAAACTTTCTGTATTGCTGGCCATAAATCTCTCGACTAAGTGATCTCTTACTGAATCTGGATCCTGAACAATTAATGGTGCGTTGACACGGGCGCAAGACACGAAATAGAATATGTTCGACAATTGATTCCCGCGCATAAATTTGTCATACAAGAACCTTAACTAAAAACATAATAAACATTAGAATATTTTCATTGAAATGTGTAAATAAATTGTTCAACTAATTAGATAATAGATTGATCGGTGTACCAAATGTATGAATGCATAACACCGATGCCTAATTCAAGATGCCGAAAAATCTGATCCATGTCCTCTTTTGCAAGTGTTTCGAAATTAGAATAACCAAAAATACCTTCCTCCATATCTATTTGATGAATAGCACCATCCATCAAATCTGATGCTCCCACAAGTGTTTCAAGACACATCCTAAATCGAGCAACAGAAGCTCTTTTTGATCCAGTCCTTGGAAGATCCTTTTTTTTGTTGGATACGTTACTAATTTTCTTGCTGACTTGTTGTGACTCTTGAGCAGGAACCTAAAAATCATATAAGTTAGGTAAAGTATAAAATCATGAAACTTTTGCATTCGGATCACAAAATTAACACTTTCAATGTACCTCTTTTTGTGATGTAACAGACTCGTTGTGCTGCAAAATCCCTTTATCCCTGGATGCGGGTTTTGTAGGAGTCTAACATTACCATGTAAGAAAATGTACGTAATGGTTCAGAATGCTTTTCATAATGGTTCAGAATTGACATTTGATTACTAAAACATTCATAATGGTTTTCAACATACCTCCTCATCTATGAAAATGAGGTATGACGGCCATGCAACAAACGATCCTATTGCATTTCGCATCAATGTTGTCTCTAAAACAACGTCAGGTATCGGTAGCAATGCATTCGGCTCTAATGCAATATCAACCGATACTTTCAGATATCCATCAGGGAGCGGTTTATGGTGAAGTAAATCTCCCAAAGTGTTATGCACTTTTCCCTTGCCAACTATGCGATAAGTCGGGTGACGATAAATATAGCTGACAAGATGAAATGCCCTAAACCAATAATAAATATGTTACTGTTAATGTGTATATATGACAATTAAAATGAATGGGCTAATTTAATTTCATAATAACATATATAATTACCTCGGGAAATTTCTTTTGACAATTGATACTAGCTTTGTCACTAGTATCTTTCAACTCTGAACCGCGCTTTTCCGCCATATATCTTTCTTTGTCCTTTTGCAATTCACGGACTTGCGCTTTTAATTCCTCCAACGATTGCATCACTTGTTGATTGCTAGGATTTTTTTTCTTTGGATGCTTATATAAGGATGATGGATTCACACCAAATCCCTTACCCCCTGACACGGCCGGAATACTCAGGAACATTTAGTACTCGACTAAGTATTCTCCTGCAATCCTCGTCCTCACCTATAGTTAAGGATTGAGATAGAGTCTCATGAAATTCATTTACATATCGATAATTATTAGTGGGGATTAAAAATTAATTATATGTTAGTAAAATTTTGATTTAATTAAAGACATAATGTTATACTTACACATTCGTCAAAAACATGTTGAACATCGTCCCTAACAACTCCATCCTTGCCGACACGAGCAGCCTTCCACAAAACATGTCCCGGAAGAGATATTTCTTCACTTTTACTCTCTTCTAACTACACATTGAGACAAATAATAAGATCATCAATTATAACACATTGAGACAATTAATAAGATCATAGCATTTATATATACTTACCATTTTTTGCTGTAAGCGTGCATATCCCAAACGCCCTTTTTTGTATGGATGCGCCGATTTTGATGCCCTTTGCCGATTTATGTCACTCACTTCCTAGATAAACAAGTTTAAGTCATATCAGAACAATCTAATGCAACAAGTATACAATACAATTAATAGACATGACAAATTAACATTACATGGAATTTTTTGGTTCTTCGTTTGGCTACAAATGTCTCTCATTCTTCAGGTGTAATCAAGTCCGCATACTTCATTGGAAGTTCTGCTTCAACAAACTTCCCTTGCTCATCCTTTAGAAAAGTGGTTGATAAAAAAGTTCGAAACCCTCTGAGTCTTTTTCCGGCCAATTGAAGACAATACTTTTTTTGGCTTTTATCAATGTTAAAAGACCTCTACGAAAAACATACACATAGAGTGTGTTAGTATAAGTAATTTAAAGACATAATCGTCAACAAAAATCTAATAACATCAATCATATATGGTACGTACCTGTATCTCAGTCCATATTTTTTCTTTACCGGCTTGCAACGCTGGATTTCTCCAGTTATCACAGGTGATTAGTATGTGCTGACGAACAAGTGAACCTATGTAACTTGTCAACATTGCACCGTTAGGCTCAATTAGTTGGTCTTCAACACTCCAATGTACATCATATTTGATTCCTTTATCTCTTGCCCGAATTATTGACTTCATAATTGTTATTCCTCATGTAATTTCTCTTTCTACATTCTGAGCTGAATCATTTGCATTATTTGTATTGTGTGAGTCATTTGTATCCTGGTTACTAGCCATTTGACCTGTAATAAAGAAAAAATAAACAATCCAAAAGACTCAATTCATTAGCATTCTAACAATCTTAGCAATCTTAACAATTAGATTCATTAGCAATATGTATCAATAACTTTTTTATAATATTTGATTATTAGTTATTAGAATATATTTCAAGATGTTCATTATCAAGAAAAGCTACAATCGCTTGGTCCAAGAATTCATTTGCAAGTGTTTGTCATTTTCATTCCTATTTTCTATCCTAAAGAGTCACAATTGATTCTTTTCAATTCAAAGCTTAACTATACTATATATTCTGATTTTTAATTAATCATTCACGAATCTAATCTATATCAGTTGCAAATTTTAACAAATGCTTAATTGATACATTTTACCAAACAAAAAAGATTGATTAATATATATTTGAGCATGTTGAAAAAGATTGATCAATCATTCATTAGAAACAGAAAACCACTACAAGGTTCAATGGCAATAGCTCTGAAGAAGCATACCAGTATAGAAGGCAGTTTTGTTGGTGATTTGTGCATGTTGATTTAACTCATTATTTTCAGGTCTGTCATCATAATTTTTATCAACAAACTCATTCATTCATTCTATTTGGATGACATTCACTATTATGGTGTTCTAGTATAATAAGTTAGCCGATGTAACAGCAAGCAACATTGCTTCATGATCAAAAAAGCTAAAACACAAGTGATTATTACTAGTTCATGTTGAGTTTCTAAAAGTTCTAACTAACAGTCTTAACAATTCCTAACCAAACTAACACATTCTAAAAATTTCACTAACTGTCATATAATGAAAAAAACGAAAAACGAAAATGTACCACGGTCGAAGAACGAACAACAATGGCGGTCGGAGAACGATGGCAGTCGGAGAACACAACAATGGCGGTCGGAGAACAGAATAATGGCGGTCGGAGAACGATGGAGGTAGGAAACAGAACAGTTGCAATATCGCCAGAGAGAAATGAGGGAGAAGTCGTGAAAATGATTAGAAACAAATGATTAAGGCTTTTTTATTTTTTAATTAACAAATGACCTAAGGCGGCGCTTTTTAAAAGCGCTTTCATAGATTAGCCTATAGCAGTGCTTTTCCTTAGAAAGCGCTTTCTTTTCATTGGCCTACAGCAGCGCTTCCAGAAAGCGCTTTCATATGTGGGGCCAACTTAAGGCCTTTAGCAGCGCTTTCTAAGGTTATACCTTTAGCAGCGGTTTTTAAAAGCGCTTTCTAAGGTTATACCTTTAGCAGCGGTTTTATAAAAGCGCTTTCTAAGGTAGTGTCTCCATACGGCCTTTAGCAGCGCTTTTTTTTAGCGAATTTTTTTCAAAACTTATAGCAGCGCTTTCTGATAAAAGCGTTGTCTTTGTAGTGCTGCCAAAAGCGAATTTTGGCGTAGTGCAATATGACAGTCGATTTCAATATCTTTAGTTCTTTCATGGAACGAAGCATTCACAACAATGTGGCCAGCAGATCGATTATCATAATAGAGAAGCAAATGTGTTGTGAAATTGACGCGTAGATTGTGTAGCAAGTAAGTGAACCATTATAGCTCATAGACTGTGGATGCAAGAGTGTGATTCTCAGTCTCAGAGGAAGATCTAGAAATAGTGACTTGCTTTTTAGATTTCCAGGAAACTAGAGAATCTCCTACGAAAATGCAGAAGCTGGTGATAGATCTTCGTGTGCCCAATTTTACCACAGAAAGAACAAACTTTGTAGTTGGATGAAGATTTACCTTGAAAACTTAGTTTACCTCGACCTTTGCCTTGTTTGTGAAGGAAATGGCCATTAACTGAAGATGAGTTGGTGTTGGTCATGAGAATCTTGGAAGATTCAGAGCTAATAGAAGATGAAAGTTGTCTTTCTTACTGCAAGAAGGATGCGAAGACTTTGTTGACATCAGGGAGAGGTTGGGAGTATTAGTATATGTGATTTGACATGGTTGAATTCATCATTCAAACCTGTCAAGAAACAAATCACATACTCCATGTCATGTTGCTTCTTAATGGTTGTATTGGCTCCATAGGTGCAGTTTGGAAGGACCCTAAGAGTTTCCAAGTCTTCCCAAAGAGTTTTTAACTCATTAAAGAAAGCAGTAATTGATACGTCACCTTTCTTGATGGAATGAATGTGCTGTAGAAGATATGACAAACAAAATTGATCGCTCTTGGTGAACCTGTTTTGCAGATCAATCCATAGTTGTGCAACATTCTTAACATAAATCGTGCTTTGGGCAATGTCAGGAGAAAGGGATACAGAGATACAAGCAAAGACGATGTTGTTGCATCTTTCCCACACAGCAAAGAGAGGATCATATTCATTAAGGGCGAGGAGTTTGCCATTGATGAACTTGATCTTGTTCTTGTTCAAGAGAGCTTTTTTCATCGAACAACTCAAACACTCATAATTGTTTTCCAACAATGGTGGCGAAATAAGAATTGTACTAGGATTTTCTACATGATGAAGGTAGTAGAGGTTAGATTTATCAAGGGATAAGTTCTTTGTGGAGTTATTATTTGTGTTTGTGTTGTTGTTGTTGTTGTTGTTTTGTGTGACAAAGGAGTCATCATGATCGACCTCCATTGTTGAAGCTCAAAGGTATAGATAGAAAAAAGGTAGAAAAAGAGGAATCTTCTAGTTTTTCAAATGAAGCACCTATGGAGCGCTTCCAAAGGTATAAGAGCTTTTGGTTCCATTTGGGGATAAGCGATCTTAGTATGCTCTATGGTTGCAATTTTGTCTGATCTTCCACATCGGAAAAGAAGGGTAGTGTTATGAAAGAGTTATTGAGCTGCAGTAAAAAATTCCGCTGTGCAGTTTCAGCTAGAAAAAATTGATGGAAGAATTTGTTTTTGACTTATGGAAAGTTCAAGTCAAAGATGTATTGATACAATTAAGTTAAAGTCGTTGCATGGGGATTTTAAAATGGCAAGTAAATTGTGAATCTTATCAAGACATTTGCTACAAATCAAAGAAAGTTTGAAACCGTTTTCCAATAAATCTTTTTGTCACCAATTTTGTTCTTGGTTTATTGTAGTTTGGTAAAGAGTTATAGTTATCATGACCAAAACTTGAGAATTGAATAATTATATTTTAAATTTATACTACAATTTCCTTTTTCTATATTATTTTCATCATCTTAGATAATGAAAGCAAAATTATTAAAAAAAAAAGTTTTTATTGATATAATTGTACAGTCTTAAACTTTTGAAACTTTTGTAAAAAGAAAATTGTCACAACTATACTAAAATATATTGAAGTTTAGTGACTGAAATTCACCATTTAAAGATGATTAAGTGGGATGTCGTATGTTTGAATAATACAACATATGGAATGACACATGAAATTGAATATTGGACTTAGCCTTTCATTGACTAGATAAGATATATATATATATATATATATATATATATATATATATATATATATATATATATATATATATATATATATATACAACTAGAGTTACTTGAGATCCATGTAACTAACTAACAAACTACATAAAACCCTAACTAACTAATTGAAAGTAGCATTATATTATTTAATAGCCTCCCTCAAGCTAGAGCATAATTAATGGAGATTCTAACACATGGATAAGATTAACAAGAAAGGTTAAGGATCAAGTGGCTTAGTGAAAACATCAACTAGTTGTACTGAGGTTGGAATGGACAATAACTGGAACGATTTTGCAAGGCATTTTTCACTTACAACATGACAGTCGATTTCATTATGTTTAGTTCTTTCATGGAACGAAGCATTCGCAACAATGTGGCTAGCGGATTGATTGTCACAGTAGATAAATGCAGGTGTTGTGAAATTGACATGTAGATCGTTTAGCAAGTAAGTGAGCCATTGTAGCTCACAGACTGTGGAAGCAAGAGCGCAATACTCAACCTCGGAGGAAGATTTAGAAATAGGGACTTGCTTTTTAAATTTCCAGGAAACTAGAGAATCTCCTACGAAAATGCAGAAGCCAGTGATAGATCTTCGTGTGTCACTGCATGAAGCCCAGTCAGAGTTACTAAATGCTTTGAGTTGAAGAGTGGATGTTGATGAAAAGAACAATCCCTGAAAATGAGAGAGTTTAATGTATTTGATAATCCTATAAGCATCTTGTAGGTGCACAATGATCGGGGCGGACTTGAACCGACTCAGTTGCTGGACAGAGAAATGGATGTCAGGTCGTGTGGTACACAAGTATACCAACTGATCTTACCAGGATCAAAGATCAATCAGCGACCAGCAACACGTCGAGACTTCAAATTCGCCGGTGAAGGAGAAGAAAATGGGGGTGTACCAACAAGACACTTTGATGCCAAAGTGAGGTTCAGAGTGAAGAGAGAAAGTAAGTACAGGGTAAGAAAGAGTGAGTTAGAATACCTGACCCTCATATGGAGGAGGGTATTTATAATGTGCCTTCAGCGCTGGGCCAACGATCATATGTTCTGGGTTGGATCATTAGGCCCGGTACGGATGACTGCCAGGATCCTACGTGGGAGTAGGGAAGACCAACATGTGGTCTTCGTCCTGGGTCAACTGCCCCACGAAAGGTGCGGGTTCAGTTGGTGACGTGTCCCGCGTGAGGGGCACGTGGAGAACGTGTGGGGAATATTTCCTCCCGCAGTGATGATGGATTAGGCCCGTGTTGGGCCCTGCCCGACGCAAAGCTGGGTTGGGTCGTGCCCGATGGTGGGCCAGCCCCAGACCCAGTCTAAAACACCAACCTTCCAATGAGGCTTCTATAAGTAGTCATATCATTGGAAAGTGAAGTATCGTTAATAGTGAGCATGTTGGATCGTGTCATGGGTGTTGGAACAGGTTTAACAGCTAAGAGGCATGTGTCATGAAGTAACTCAAGAGAATATTTGTGTTGGCAAATGAAAATACCTTGAGGTGAGCGAGCAACTTCAATACCAAGAAAAAACTTCATATTGCCAAGGTCTTTGATTTTGAAATTATGATCAAGCCGAGATTTCAAGCTTTATATTTCATGAGTATCATTTCTTGAGATAATGAGGTCATCGACATAAATAAGTAAAATGGTTAATTTCTGCTCGTGAATTTTGGTGAAAAGAGAATGATCTGCTTGAGATTGCTTGTAATGGAAGAAAAGCGAAAGAGATAAGAGCATAGAAAACCATTGCCTGCTGGCTTATTTTAATCCATAAATGGATTTTTTTCCGTTTGCAAACTTGGTTAGGAGTTGATTGAATGAAGCCAAGATGAGGGGTGCAACGCCCCGATTTGTTTAATTGTATTTATTTATTTCATTTATGTGAATTTTGTGAAATGTGTGGATTTATTGTATTTTACCTGCTAATTGAGCTAATTGGTTAATTTCTCTGATAGATAAAATATTTGTATTAAATTATTATTTCTTTTCAACTTTTATTTCCTGAAATATATTTCATCGGTATGTTTATGTTTTATCGCGTTTTGAGAGCATTTGCGAGATATTTGAGTGTAGGGGTATTTTGGTCATTTTAGGGGTAGATACTTGTTAGTATTAGAAAGAAAGAAAAAGAAAAGAGAGAAAAGAAAGGAAGAGAAAGAAAAGGAGAAGAAAGAAAAGAGAGAAGGGAAAAAGAGGAGAAGAGGAAAATCGAGAATTTGTCCGTTTCAAGCGCGATTAATCGGGTAAGGGTGAGAAGTTTCAATTATATCTTGCTTGTATATGTATATGTGTTGTTTGTGTATATGTTTTGGTTGTTTTTACAATGTTTTCCTTATTGATAAATTGATGAATAATTAGTAGAAATCGATATAAATCGCGTTGTATGATTACACTGTGTTTAGGAACAATTGTTGGTACTTGTTTTGCTGTTAAAAATTGATTTGGGGATGAAAAATAGGATTTTTTGGTGAAAATTCGTAACAGCAACGCAACAGGAAAAATTCTGGGTTTTGTTGCCCATACGCGTATGGGACAGGGCAATACGCGTATGGCAAGGAAGGAAAGTAGGCAATACGCGTATGGCTCAGGGCAATACGCGTATGGCCAGCAAGGGTGCAGAATGTTGTCTTTTTGCGATTACTTTTCTTGTTAAGTTCGTAACTTTTGATCTGATTATCCGTTTTGAACGTTCTTTATATCGTTGAAAAGCTAATGAAATGTTCTTTCTTATTAAAATGATTTCGAGATTATTGGCCGATTTAATTATGTCGGGAATTTGGAATAGTGTCGTTTTGTCGACTTTTACCGTATTAATTGTGTGTAATTGATGTGTATCATGCAATGTGCTTTTGATATGGATATTGTATGACTTGTGTGATGTTATATGATGTGAATGCATGTGATGACATGTTGTGATGATGGTTTGTGGCCTAAGGGCAAATAAATGCAATGTGTTATGTTTGGTTGTAAATGCATGATTATGGTTGCATATATGTGTGAAGATGCATTTGATTATCATGAGTCCTTGTATGCCAAGCATCATGATATGCATCTTGTGATGTTATGTGCCCTTGTGGGTGTGAGCAACGAATCGATTCCAGAGGGAATCTGCTATAACATCGTGAGCCTTAAAAATAAGAGGACTGAAAGCGATCGGATCGGATCGTGAGCCTTAAAAATAAGAGGACCGAAAGCGATGGTTATAGACGATCGTGTGCCCGTGTGGGGTGTGAACGATCCATAAACGTCGTGTACCCGTGTGGGGGTGTGAGCGACGGGGAACATCGTTTGCCCGACGGGGAGTTACACTAAGTAACAAGCGATGATTCCATCATAGTTCCTGAGTGAACTAGTGATGAGATTGATGGATGGATGGTACCGCATATGCATTGCATAGAGTCGCTGTGTCGGTCTCTGTGCATTTGCATAAATCATGAATGATTTTATTATGTGTGAGAATTGTGAATGGATGCATTTTGTGTGAAAAATCATAAATGGATTGATTATGTGTGGAAATTATGAATTAATTGATTATGTGTTGAGATTTATGTTTGAATTGGTGAATTGATGTGCATGTGCGATAAATGCATTGGTTGTGGATAATATGTCTTATGTGTAGGCATGTGCTATGTGATGTGGTGGTGTGTTTCTATATGTTATGACTATGGTGTGCCTTATGTGTGAATATGTGATTATGTTAGTATAATTGGTTTATGTTATGTATATATGGCATGATATATGTGTTAATATGCGATGATGTGGTGAGAATAACTATGCATGTGAATTTTTATGTGTTTTCATATTATTATGCAATCTTGATTTAGTTGTTATTTCTCACCCTTCTGCTGTGGTTTATTGCTCTATGAGGCAATTGCAGATTAGTGGTCTTGGAGGCTTTTGTGGAGATTAGTCCTCCGTCCTTTGTTGGTCTGTCTGCTCTGATACGTAACACGGGAGTCGGGGAACGCTGTAGATATATATATATATATATGTATACATTTGTTGAATATATCTTGTATTACTTTTGTACGAATATTTTAAATGTTATAAAATGATTTATGTTGTGAAACAAGGCAGTTATGGATCTTTCCGCTTTATTCCATAATTGACCTTTCCTTTTATATGGAAAAAGTTTCCCCTTGAGGGTATTCAATTGTCTGTGTTATGTATAAAAAATTATGAGCAGGGATTGTATTTTCTTTCTATTGTTGTGGCATCCTTGTTTCTGTCGGAAAAAAATAAATTTTCATCTACTCTGATTTATTTGTGTATTATTTATTCGCGATGGGAATTGGGGTGTTACATTAGTGGTATCAGAGCAGGTCGGTCCGTCCGGCCAAGTTGTTGAGTCAGTTGGTGTGACAGTTAAATACTGTCGATGTTGGTTGTTCCTTAGTACATGATATGTGTGGGAAACACTGTCAGTGCTTTCTGGTTTTTTAATCCTTTGTTTTCAGGAGTTAGAATGAGATAAGTGGGGGAGAAGCTGGTGCTTCTCCATGTTGCTTCAGGTGTGGAGCGTTGGCTCAGTGTGTTGTAGATTGCAAGAGTGTAAGTGTTGTTTGGACAGTGTTGTTCCAGATTCTGGAGGGAATGCGGAGGTAAGGTTTATGTCAACTAAGGATTTGTGCCTGAGGTAGTTTCGTGCACAGGATGTAAGGAATGCTATTATAGTTTGGTAAAGACGGTTTATGCCCCATCATGATTGTCGGCTGTCTATTGACAAATTGAGGAACTGATCACCCTTAATCTCTTGTTGATAGTAAACGGAATTATGTTGGATGGAATAGACGTGTCTTTTCGGCTTTGATAGTGTGTGCAATGAATTGTTTGGAATTAAGAAAATGGTTACGGATTGTTTTGTTGAGTCGACGAAGATTCTTATATCACAAGATGAGGTGGATTAGAGGTTCTGGTATGTTGGTTAAGTTGGGAAGTCATTGAGAGAGAATGATTGGGTATTATTAATGGCTGCTTCTCAGAGAGTAGAAAGTGAACTTAAATTGGACGAAGGTGAATAGTTGAGGTTTATATCTGCTAAGTAAGTAGAAAACTCTTAGGAGATGGGACTAAGATGTTGGCCTTGTTTATGATGATAGTATTCTGGAAATTGGCAGGAAAGTCACAGTGATAGGCCATCAGTGATGCATGGTTTTCAGATGTGTTTTTGGTTGAAACATTAGTGTGTTGACTTGAAGAGGTCCATCATGGTTGGTAAGGAAAAAGATGATAGCAGGAGGTTGTGTGTTAACCAGTGAGTAGTATGGAAACTTGCGGTTGTGTTCTGGATAGCTTGAGTTTTGAATTGTGACGAATCGCAAACGATTTGAAATTCCTTGATGGTATTGAGACTATGGAAATCTTGAGAAAACCCTTAGGTGTGGATGTAATATTTGAGAGTTCTTTTGGGTTGGTTGTTTCTACATGTGGGGATTTATGGAATTTGGACTATTAAGAGAAAAAATTGTGTATGGATGGTTAACAGTTGAATAAGGTAACGATTGAGAATAAGTGTCCACTTTCGGGAATAGATGATTGGAATGGTTTGGTTGAGTTTGATTGAAATTACAATTGTTTGGAATGTTTGATAAGAGTGGTGAATTGTGTGAGTTGAGGCTTTGATCGATTTAATGTGACTAGTTATGTTGTTATCATCGGGATAGGCTGTTATTTACTCGGTTAAGTTTGTATGTGAGTAACTAGTTGCCCAGTGAAAAGTTTTGCAAAAGCTTTAAGAATTATATCTTTTGGAATTGGGTTGGGCATTACAATGCAAAGTGATGTTATTTGGTGTTAGTAATGCGTCTGTAATGTTGTAGAGTAGAGGAATCGTATCTTCCATATTTATTTGGATAAGTTCGTAATGGCTTTGATTGAGGGTATTCGGATCTGTTATAAACTCAGAGGAAGAACAAGTAGAGTGTTTGAGAATGGAATTACAAGTATTGAAAAGAGACGAAGTTTTATGCTAAGTTATTCAAGTGAGAATTTTGGGTTGAAAAAGGTTAGTTTTCTTGGATATGTTATTGTAGATGAGAGTATGGTTATGGATCCATCGGAAATAGATGCAGTTCTACGTTGAGGGACTCCAAAGTTGGTTAAAGTGCTTAGAAGCTTTTTGGACTTTAGTTGGTTATTACCGCTGGTTATTGGAGACTTTGCTAAGTTCGTACTTCGGTTATCTCAGTTGACTTGCAAAGGGTCAGTTGTTTGTTTTGGATGTTCGTTGTGAGTAAGTTTTGGTGAGCTGAAGTAGAAGTTGTCTACGGCGTCAGTTTTGATTCTGCGTGATCCTGATAAACCGTTTATGAGGATATTGAGATGCGTCTTTGATGAGTTTAGTCTGTGTGTTAATGCAAGAGAGTAAAGTCGTGGCTTATGCTTTGCGACAGTTGAGGATTCATAAAAGGATCTATACTATTCAGGAGTTGGAATTAGTCGCGGTTGTATTGTGTTGGAAAATTTGGAGGTATTATCTTTAAGGTTCTAGGTTCGAAGTGTTTGGTAATCACAAGAGTTTAGAGTGCTTGTTTGGTATGAAGGAATAGAGTATGAGACAACGAGGAAGGTTGGAATTCGTGACGAGTTATGAATTTGGCTTGGACTACCCTTCGGGAAAAGCTAAGGTTGTGCCTGAAAAGTTAAGTCGAAGTTGTTATGCATGTCTGTTTTGATGGTCAGGGAATTGAAATGATTGGAGCAGTTCCGGGACTTGTGTCTGGTGTGTGAGGTAACACAGTAGAGTGTGAGGTTGGGTATATTAACAGTGAACAATGATTTTTGGCGAATATGAGAAAGAGTTAGACTTTGGATGTGAAATTGATAGTTTTGATGGTTACGAGTAATCAGAGTGTGCAACGGAAGCGTGAGGTGGCATAATTCATATATGAGTGTGTGACTTGTAAGAGTTCGTAGGTTGAATGTTGGAAACATGTAGGAATGATGAGACCATTGGACGTTTCAGAATGGAAGTGATAGGTGAAAGGTTTAGCTATTATTCATGGGCTACTATGTAGATGGATGTCTTGGTTATATGGTCGATTGGGGAATCATAGGATTGTTGTAATAATGTTGTGTGACAAGGATGTTGGTATTGTGGTTATGTAGAGGTTGTTGAAACGATGTTGGGTCGTGGAACTTTATGTTCTTGTTTGTGTTGTTGTCTCGTTTCCATCCTGTTGGTTCGAGTGCGAGTAGCTAATTCCTGTGTGTGTTCGTAACTTGGGTATCCTTTGAGTCGTGAATTGGTCGTCAAGTGCATTGTATGGGCTTTGCATCTGGTCGTTGTAGTTGTCATCGTTGTCGTGTAGTTGTTGTAGTTGCTGTTAACAAGGTGGTTTGTCAGTTTGTGTTATTCGTGGTGTGCTTTTGTTGGCATGTTAGTTATTGGTCGGATGCGAGAGTCGTGTCCGGAGTTGTTCGTCTCAGTATATTTTCGAGGACGAAAATGTCTAAGTGGGGGAGAATTGTAACGCCCCGATTTGTTTAATTGTATTTATTTATTTCATTTATGTGAATTTTGTGAAATGTGTGGATTTATTGTATTTTACCTGCTAATTGAGCTAATTGGTTAATTTCTCTGATAGATAAAATATTTGTATTAAATTATTATTTCTTTTCAACTTTTATTTCCCGAAATATATTTCATCGGTATGTTTATGTTTTATCGAGTTTTGAGAGCGTTTGCGAGATATTTGAGTGTAGGGGTATTTTGGTCATTTTAGGGGTAGATATTTGTTAGTATTAGAAAGAAAGAAAAAGAAAAGAGAGAAAAGAAAGGAAGAGAAAGAAAAGGAGAAGAAAGAAAAGAGAGAAGGGAAAAAGAGGAGAAGAGGAAAATCGAGAATTCGTTCGTTTCAAGCGCGATTAATCGGGTAAGGGTGAGAAGTTTCAATTATATCTTGCTTGTATATGTATATGTGTTGTTTGTGTATATGTTTTGGTTGTTTTTACAATGTTTTCCTTATTGATAAATTGATGAATAATTAGTAGAAATCGATATAAATCGCGTTGTATGATTACAGTGTGTTTAGGAACAATTGTTGGTACTTGTTTTGCTGTTAAAAATTGATTTGGGGATGAAAAATGGGATTTTTGGGTGAAAATTCGTAACAGCAACGCAGCAGGAAAAATTCTGGGTTTCGCTGCCCATACGCGTATGGGACAGGGCAATACGCGTATTGGTTAGGGCAATACACGTATGGTAAGGAAGGAAAGTAGGCAATACGTGTATGGCTCAGGGCAATACGCGTATGGCTCAGGGCAATACGCGTATGGCCAACAAGGGTGCAGAATGTTGTCTTTTCGCGATTACTTTTCTTGTTAAGTCCGTAACTTTTGATCTGATTATCCGTTTTGAACGTTCTTTATATTGTTGGAAAGCTAATGAAATGTTCTTTCTTATTAAAATGATTTCGAGATTGTTGGCCGATTTAATTATGTCGAGAATTTGGAATAGTGTCATTTTGTCGACTTTTACCGTATTAATTGTGTGTAATTGATGTGTATCATGCAATGTGCTTTTGATATGGATATTGTATGACTTGTGTGATGTTATATGATGTGAATGCATCTGATGACATGTTGTGATGATGGTTTGTGGCCTAAGGGCAAATAAATGCAATGTGTTATGTTTGGTTGTAAATGCATGATTATGGTTGCATATATGTGTGAAGATGCATTTGATTGTCATGAGTCCTTGTATGCCAAGCATCATGATATGCATCTTGTGATGTTGTGTGCCCTAGTGGGTGTGAGCAACGAATCGATTCCAGAGGGAATCTGCTATAACATCGTGAGCCTTAAAAATAAGAGGACTGAAAGTGATCGGATCGGATCGTGAGCCTTAAAAATAAGAGGACCGAAAGCGATGGTTATAGAAGATCGTGTGCCCGTGTGGGGTGTGATCTATCGGGTCGTGTGCCCGTGTGGGGTGTGAGTGATCCATAAACGTCGTGTGCCCGTGTGGGGTGTGAGCGACGGGGAACGTTGTTTGCCCGACGGGGAGTTACACTAAGTAACAAGCGATGATTCCAGCAGAGTTCCTGAGTGAACTAGTGATGAGATTGATGGATGGATGGTACCGCATATGCATTGCATAGAGTCGTTGTATCGGTCTCTGTGCATTTGCATAAATCATGAATGATTTGATTATGTGTGAGAATTGTGAATGGATGTATTTTGTGTGGAAAATCATAAATGGATTGATTATGTGTGGAAATTGTGAATTAATTGATTATGTGTTGAGATTTATGTTTGAATTGGTGAATTGATGTGCATGTGCGATAAATGCATTGGTTGTGGATAATATGTCTTATGTGTAGGCATGTGCTATGTGATGTGGTGGTGTGTTTCTATATGTTATGACTATGGTGTGCCTTATGTGTGAATATGTGATTATGTTAGTATAATTGGTTTATGTTATATATATGTGGCATGATATATGTGTTAATATGCGATGATGTGGTGAGAATAACTATGCATGTGAATTTTTATGTGTTTGCATATTATTATGCAATCTTGATTTAGTTGTTATTTCTCACCCTTCTGCTGTGGTTTATTGCTCTATGAGGCAATTGCAGATTAGTGGTCTTGGAGGCTTTTGTGGAGATTAGTCCTCCGTCCTTTGTTGGTCTGTCTGCTCTGATACGTAACACGGGAGTCGGGGAACGCTGTAGATATATATATGTATACATTTGTTGAATATATCTTGTATTACTTTTGTACGAATATTTTAAATGTTATAAAATGATTTGTGTTGTGAAACAAGGCAGTTATGGATCTTTCCGCTTTATTCCATAATTGACCTTTCCTTTTATATGGAAAAAGTTTCCCCTTGAGGGTATTCAATTTTCTGTGTTATGTATCAAAAATTATGAGCAGGGATTGTATTTTCTTTCTTTTGTTGTGGCATCCTTGTTTCTGTCGGAAAAAAAAAATTCATCTACTCTAATTTATTTGTGTATTATTTATTCGCGATGGGAATTGGGGTGTTACAAGGGGTCACGTAAACTTTTTCATGAAGAAACGCATTGTTGACATCGAGCTGAATGAGGTGCCAGTTTCTAAAAGCAACAGTGGCTAATAGAAGTCTGACAGAGCAACAGGAGAAAAAGTGTCTATGTAGTAAATGCCTTCAGTTTATGTATATCCCTTTGCCACCAGACGTGTTTTGTGTCTCTCAATTGAAGGCTTGTAGTTTAGTTTGCATGGCTTGTTTCCAGCAATCTTCTTGAGAAGCTTGTTTGTATGATCTAAGTTCAATTTGAGAGGTTATGTTAGATATGTAAGTGTTATAAGAAGCAGGAAGATGAGAAGTGTTAAGGTGGTTTTGAATAGGGTAATCTGGTGTGGAAATGTTGATAGATGGAAAGGCAGTAAGATTATTACAAACAAAATCTTTAAACCTTTTCAGTTTTTGTATAGTTCTGTTGCAGATTCTTGAGATAATGGGAGGAGTTTTTGTGGTGTCATGAGGTGAAGGTGGAGTGGTGATATGTTGAGGATTTTAAGTAGGTTTATTGTTATTTTGAGTAGGAAATGTTGGGGAGTTAGATTATGTTGATATAGGGATAGGTTGAGGTGGGGGATTGATATGGTCAGAAGATGTTAGAGAAGTGGATTGATAGGTAGGAGAGTCAAGAAAGGGTAATGTGTAGTCAAGAATTTAGCTATGTTGAGGATTTGATGTAGCAGATTGCATAAGGAAAGGAAAAACATCTTCATAAAACTGAAAATTCCAAGAGATAAAAATCTCTCTTGTGTTGAGATTCATAAAAATGTAGCCTTTGGTTCCTTGCCTGAACCTAAGAAAGACACATTTTGTGGCACGAGGATCAAACTTCTGGCGCCATTAGACAATGGTGGAAGCAAAAACCAAACATTCAAAGACTTTAAGTTTGATGTACTCAACTGATGTTTGATGAATGAGCTCATAAGGAGATTGAGAATTGATGACAAGTGAAGGTAATCTGTTGATTAGATAGACTGCATGGCTAATGGCATAGTTCCAAAAAAGCTTTGGTAGGTTGGATTGGAACATAAGAGCATAAGCTACATTCAAAATATGTCGATGCTTTCTTTCTGCAACAACATTTTTTGAGGACTTTCTACACATGTCTTTTGGTGAATGATGCATTTTTCCTTGAAATAGTTATCCATTAGAAACTTGTTGCCATTATCTTTTATGATCTTCTTTATTGTTTTACCAAATTGAGTATGAGCCAAGTGATGAATTGCATAATCAAGGGTCTTGTCTCAAATTTTTTCTTCATGAGAAAAGCCTAAGTGTGTCTTGTAAAGTCATCTACAATTGTTAGGAAATAAGAATGGTCATGGACAGATGAGGGTGTGAAAGGACCCCAAATGTCCATGTGGATTAGTTCAAATAAAGATGTAATTTGAATATGACTTAAAGGAAAAGAAAGTTTAGTTTTTTTGGCATAATGACAACAATCACATATGGATTTAATAGGATCACATACAATAGAGAATATTTGTTGAATGGTTTTGAGTACATTATAAGATGTATGACCAACTCTATAATGCCAAATACTAAACATATGTTGAACATCAGAATTACATGGATTCACATATACATTTGAATTAAAGCAAAAAGCTAGATATATTCTTGGCATAAAATGTACACATTATTGTGAACATTAGCAAGCCCAATCATCTTCAATGAAGGTTTGTTCCTGAATAATACAAGAACAATTGTCAAATATGAGATGACAACTATTACTGGAAGATAATTGGCATGCAAAAATGAGACTGCAATTAAATGCAAGAACATAATGAACATTGTATAAGTTAAATCAATATTCAATTTAACAGTTCGTGTAATTGTTGATGAGATATGAAATTCATTAGGTAATTTGATGACAATAGGGGAGATATTTTGATGAGAATATATGAGTTTAAGAGAGCAACAAATGTGGTTAGTGGCTCATGTGTCAATAATCCACTTATGGTCTAAAAAACTACATGTGACATTAATAGAGGGGTGAATAAAACCTGAAAAGGATGCATTGATGATGTGATAATCAAAATGAGATATAGATCCAATTTTTCTGATCAAGGCTATGAGCTTGTTGTACATGTCAGGAGTGATGCCCACTTTGTTGAGGGATTCATTAGCATCATTTGTAGGTGGAGACTGAGCTTCATCACTTGTATCAAAATTGTTGGATGAGATAACATTATCTTTGAACTTGAAGCTTGAGGGAATCCATGTTTAAAGTAGCAAGAATCAATGGTGTGACCGGTTTTACCACAGAAAGAACAAACTTTGTAGTTAGATGAAGATTTGCCTTGAAAACTTAGTTTCCCTCGACCTTTGACTTGTTTGTGAAGGAAGCGATTAGTAGTTGAAGATGAGTTGGTATTGGTCATGAGAATCACGGAAGATTCAGAAGAAATAGAAGATGAAAGCCGTCTTTCTTGTTGTAAGATGGATGAGAAGACTTTGGTGACATTGGGAGAGGTTGAAGCATTAATATATATGATTTGACATAGTTGAATTTATCATTCAAACCTTTCAAGAAATAAATCGCATTATCCATGTCATGTTGCTTCTTGATGGTTGTATTGGCTCCACAAGTGCAGTTTAGAAGAACCCTAAGAGTTTCCAAGTCTTCCCAAAGAGTTTTTAACTCATTAAAGAAAGCAGTAATCGATTTGTCACTTTGCCTGGTGGAATGAATGTGTTGTAGAAGATCTGACAAATGAAAGTGATAGCTTTTGGCAAACCTCTTTTGCATATCGATCCATAGTTGTGTAGCGTTCTTAAAACAAATCGTGCTTTGGGAAATGTCAGGAGAAAGGGATGCAGAGATCCAAGCAAGGACAATGTTGTTGCATCTTTCCCACACATCAAAGAGAGGATCATCTTCATTAGGGGCGAGGAGTTTGCTATTGATGAACTTGATCTTATTCTTGTCCAAGAGAGCTCTTTTCATCGAATTACTTGAAGGTTCATAGTTTTCCAATAATGGCGGCAGAATAAGAATTATGTTCTGGACTGGGCAGGCGCTTGGCCTACCGTAGGGCAAGGCCCAATCCAGTCTAGCTCTTGGCCAGGACCAATAGCCAGAAACTAGTCGTTGGGCAGAAACTAGCTGTTGGGTAGAATATGATCGTTGGGCATGTCCCCCTCACTCGCTTGGCAGTTCACGCGACCAACTGCTTCCCCGGATCTCACGGAAATAGTTGGACCAGGTCAAAGGGTCACGCACCTGACCCTCCACCTGGCAGTCTCCCATTGGTCGACCAGACATTTCGGCCACATGGAAGACCTTTTCCCCGCGCTGGGGGTTACTTCTATAAATACCCTCTCACATGAGAGGGGCAGGTTTAATCACTATTCAATACTTGAAATCACACTTACTACTTGTTTTCTCTCTTGCCCAATTACTTACTTTGGCATCAGAGTACCTTGCAGGTACAACCCCCTTTCCTCTCCTACAAGCATCGTCAACTGCCCTTCACGAAGGCCACGACGATCCAGTCTGATCACTTCAGATCAAATTGCACCAGGATTTTTTGCAGGATAAAGGTAGTAGGGGTTGGATCGATCAAGGGCTAAGTTCTTTGTGGAGTTATTGGTTGTGTTTGTATTGTTGTTGTTGTTTTGTGTGACAGAGGAGTCATCATGATCAACCTCAATTGTTGTAGTTCAAAGATAGAGATAAAGAAAAGGTAGAAGAATAAGAATCTTCTAGTTTTTCATACTACTGATACCATAATACAACATATGGAATGACACGTATATATATATATATATATATATATATATATATATATATATATATATATATATATATATATTACATGAAACCCTAACTAACGTAAAGTAATAGTTATATAGTTTACTATTGAATCTGCGCCTATGTATTTGATATCTCTGATGAACTATCAACTAGTTTAACGAAATTATTTTAAAAAATTTATTTAAGTATTATATAATTGTGAAAATATATAAAAAATTATATTTAACAAAAATGTAACTGTCAGCAAAATTTTAGATCATATATTTAGCACACTTTACACTTTTTAATAACTCACTTGCATGGCGACTAATATATATCACTACTAAAATAATATGCTTTCTTTTAAATATTCCTCCATATTTAAACAAAAAATAGTTAGAGGAAATATCTCTTAACTGATTTTCATTTCGCTTCTGCTCTATGGGTCAAATCTTCGTGCATACTTATTTTGACAGAAAAATTCATAAATAAACACAAAGTATTTAATTATATATTAAAATTCATAGATAAGCACAATGTATATAATAATATATTAAGATAAAATGTCTTCACATTCAAGGTTTATCCACTTTGGTGGTGAACTTTTAAAATCAACTCATTTTAACTTTCTATATTAATAAACATTTCTAGAGAAGAAAAATATATTTGTAGTATGCACACATAAAACTAAAATTGGAACACCACAAACCAACAAAAACATTTAACAAACAATCATATGACATGACATGTTTTTAATGATGAAAGTACATAAAAATGGGACCATATATTCACATAACATCAAAGTTTCAAAACACACATGACTTAATCCTCTCATTATGTTTCTCATGTGATTTACTTTATGCTGCAAAATGTGGGAGACATTTAACAGAATCCCCTAAGATACAAATATTATTCCTAATTGTTTTTTAATCATTTTTTTGTGTCAACATTAGCATGAAAAGAAGAGGCGTAAATGGCGCCATTTGGAGGGCTATTATCCTTAAAATGTGGGCCTCGGATTACGCTAAGCTAACGGCGCCGATTAGTGTGTTTGAAAGATAAAAGGAAGTTAGGTTGTAATTAGCATAATCACGTTTGTGGTTTCCTTGTTGCTTTTTATGTGTTTTCTTTGTGTATCCCAAATTCTATATTCTTTTTTTATGATTTGTAGAAGTAACACTTTGAAACTTCCTTTTCGCGCCATTTAAAATTAACTAGTTTTATTTATTTCTTTTTAAAGTTAATTTATTTAAGTGAATTTTTTAAGGTTTTTTATTTTTTAAAAATGTCAACGAATATGATGTTTAGAAGTGGAATAAGAAATATTTATGATGAAGAAATAAATTTTATTGGTGCGGCAATGAAAAGTTCGGATCAGGCTTGGGTGACTTTAACCCGCGAAAGTCACATGCCTTTCACCCATCATGCGCCTTTCGATCAATCACACGTTCCATATTAATTCATGCCTATTTTCTTTTTCATTAAAATAATTAACAAAAAAAAGTGTTTATGAAACAAATAAAAAACCTATTTTACGAAGAAAACTGTTTGCCTTTGACCAGCTATGTTTACTCTCGCCGTCACGCCTCTTCTCACCGTCGTCGCCGTCTTATCTCGCTGCCACCATCGTACCCGCCGTCTCTATTTCGTATCAGCCACCATCCTGTTCACCGGTATGTTTTCCCCCTTCCACATCACATGGCATCATTCAAGGAAACTGAAAATTCCACCTCCGATGATCGTCGTCGTTTGAGTCTAAGCAATATAATTTTCCTCCCATATGGTTGTTGATCTGACCGCTACACCATTTTCAGACCAAGACCAAGACACACAAGTTGATTGGCGTTGTTGATTGTCAATTGAAAATGATGATGTATGCCTCAAAATATACTGTGAGGATTTATGGCTCAATCAAAGCATAAATGCATGCTCTTAAAAACGACGCTGCTGATGTAGTTAATGTGTTCGTTCATGAAGGAAACAGTAGCAGCAGTCGACGTCAATAGCGATGATCAGATTTGGCAGTGGTCCGGTGGTTGGCTCGCAAGCCACTTTCAACCATACATTATGCTTTGAAATAAGGGATCTACATACCTCTATGGCGTGGCGATAAAGGACCGGGGGCGACATGAGCGAAGAGATGGAAGTCCATGGCGTCTGTTTCTTTTTGTGTTTGTTTTTTCTTAAGTACATGTGGCTTGTTATTGACAGTTTGATTCATCGGGTGGACCAAAGTGACCCAAAGGCATCGTGCCTTTCCCGCTATAAAGTCACACAATCCTTATCCGAAAAGTTCATGGTGGTGAATTTTTTAACCATCAATTTCAAAAATATTGTATCAAAAATGGGATTGCACATAACTTTTCATGTCCGAGAACTCCACAATAAAATGGTGTTGTTGAGCGTAAAAATCACGTTTTAGAAGAATTTGCACAAACTATGATAACTGAAATGAGTCTACCTAAATACTTTTGTCGGATGCAATTAATACCAATGTCATGTCTTAATCAGGGTGATCATTCGACCCATCCTAGAGAATACACCATATGAGTTACTTAAAGGTAGAAATCAAATATTTCTTATTTTTGCGTATTCGCTTGCAAATGCTTTATTTTAAATAACGGAAAGGACAATCCTGGTAAATTTGATGCTAAGTCTGATGAATGGATATTCTTAGGATACTCGTCTACGAGTAAGGCTTATTGAGTTTACAATCATAGAACTGCTTAAGTAGAAGAATCTATTCATGTTGCATTTGATGAGTCCTCGCCCTAAAAGACGGGGAACAGTATTTGTTCTGATATTTCAAAGTTGATCGACGATGAAAGTTCCAAAGAGGATCCTACTCCTTCAACAAAAGATGATGATATTAATGAAGATAAAGAGAAAAGCTTACATGAGGATGAAAATTAAGAGACCTCGAACCAGCTACCTCAAGATTGGACAATCACAATGGATCACTATTAGATCAAATTTTTGGGAGATATCAAAAGAGGTATAAGTACAAGATCACACATTAATAATTTCTGCAAGTACTCTGCTTTTATTTCTCATATTGAACCTAAATCGATATCTGACCCTTTACTTGACGAGGGATGGTTACTTGTCATGCAAGAAGAACTTATCCAATTTAAACGTAACGACGTTTGGGACCTTGTTCCGTGTCTAGTTGACAAAATCGTCATTGGGACTAAATGAGTATTTGGGAACAAAATGGATGAAAATGGCGTAATTACTATAAATAAAGTAAGATTGGTAGCAGAAAGATATAGTCAAGCTGAAAGAATAGACTATGAGGAGATTTATGCTCGTGTAGCTCGTCTGGAAGCTATTAGACTCCTTTTGTCACTTGCTTGCTGCCTGGATTTTAAGCTTTATCAAATGGATGTTAAATTTGTTTTTCTTAACGGTCATATAAACGAAGAGGTGTATGTCTCACAACCCCCCAGCTTTGAGGATCACGATAATCCTAATCATGATTTTAAACCAAAAAGAGCAATCTATGGTCTCAAACAAGCTCCTAGAGCTTGGTATGAGCGATTGAGTATATTTTTAATCAAACAAGGATTCAATCGTGGCAAAGTTGATACTGTTGGTGTAAGCCCTAGAGGCCAATACTTTTGGTACTTGTATCGAATTATTTATTAATAATAAAAGGCATTTCTTTATTATGTTTGTTTTTCTAAATTAATAAAGTCCCTAGAATAGCTAGTTCGTTTAATGAAATATTAAGTGTGACTTAATCATGAGATTCCATTAAACAATAAGGACGCTATTCTTAAAGTATCCGTAGTCGAGCTTTAATGTGAAATGGGATAACATTAAAGTATTAAGACTATTATGTAGATAGACTAATGATCAATTCTCATGGATCATGGATAAGGAGTTATCAAGTCTTAACATAGGTATGAATATTAGGAGTAATATTTATACTGGATTGACCCACTATGAGAGTACTACATAAAATGTTATGCAAAGTGTCATAAGTTACTCTCATGGTGATAGTGGTGTATACCACCCTTCGACCTGAAACAACTATGAACCCTAGATGTAGAGTCAAGTACTTTATTGCTGATCAAACATTATCCGTAACTGGATGACCATAAAGACAGTTGATGGGTACTTCATGAAGCATGCTGAGGGACATGAGTAACCTAGATGGAATTTGCCCATCCTACATAACAGGATAAATGTCTAAGGGCCCAATATTGAATTGAACAAGGATGACACGGTATATGCCTTGTGTTCAATATAGACATAAGGGCAAAAGGGTAATTGTACACACAAACATTATCACAGAAAAGGTTTTGTCAGATTACATGACATTTTCGTGACATGGGTAGCAGTGATGTGTTGCTAGATATCGCTCACTGTTTATTATGTTAAATATGTGATTTAATATAATTGCCAACGTCGCGAGAACCTACAGGGTCACACACATAAGGACAGATTGATGAGAGAGATAGAATAAATAAGGAACAACGTAAGGTACGGTGTGCTTGAGAGAATTATGGAACACTGTAAGGTTCGGTGCACTTAAGTGAAATATGAAACATCATATAATATAATAATAGTTAATATTATTATCATTATTTTATAATAGTTATAAAATATAATAATAATAAAATATGTTTATTATAATAATAGTTATTATAATAATATAATAATAATAATAATAATAATAATAATATTATTATTATTATTATTATTATTATTATTATTATTATTATATGATGCACTTAAGTTGGCCTTTTTAGCTTGCAGCCCACACAAGTGGTTCTATAAATACAACCCTTGTGCATAAGCTTTGTGGTTGATGAAATTAGGTTTGTGAAACCCTGGTCGTCTTTCTCTCTTTCTCTCTCTCACTCAAAGTCTTCATTCGTAGCAGCTAGCACTGAGATTGAAGGCATTATGTTCGTGTGGACTGAGTAGAGGCGTTAATCTTCATTCAACGCTCGTGATCATTCATCCGAATCTGTATAAAAATTGTTTATCACCACAAGAGGTAACGGTTTCTATCACTGATCATGATCATTCGTAAGGATCACTAAAGGGAAATTTTAATTTCCGCTGCGTTTTTGAATCGCGATTTCCCTTCAGATACCTCATTGTTTATTAGACGTAAAGAAAATCATATTTTTTAGTTCAAATATATATGGATGATATTATTTTCGAATCTACTAATGAATCTCTTTATTGAGAATTTGCAAGTTTGATGCAGAGAGAATTTGAGATGTCTCTTATGGGAGAGCATACATATTTCTTGGGATTGTAAATCAAGCAAGACTAAGAAATGGACTTTCATAAGTCAAACAAAATACTGCTTAGAGTTTCTCAATAAGTTTAATATGAAAGACTCGAAAAGTATCTCAACACCCATGGCATATAATGTGCTCATTGACAAAGATGAAAAATGAGTGGCCTCCGACATTACCAGGTATAGAGGTATAATCAGATACTTACTCTATTTAATTGCGTGTAGACCATATATCATGTTTAGCATGTGCATGTGTGCTAGATATCAAACATCGCCTAAGGAGTACCACTTTAAGATTGTAAAACGTATTTTGAGTTATCTTAACGAAACTTCACAACATGGTTTTTGGTATCTTAAAGGTAGTGCTTGTAGCTTAGTAGGTTATTCTAATTCCGATTTCGCGGGTGCAAGTCAGATAGGAAAAGTAATAATGGTATTTGTAAGAAGCAGCATAGCGTTGCTCTTTCTACTGTCGAAGCTGAACACATAACTGCTGGTAGTTGTTGTGCACAAGTCTTATGGCTAAAGCAACAATTTCTAAATTATGATTTAAAACCTGGTTGCATTTCGATTAAGTGCAATAGTACTGGTGCAATAATCCTCACTAAGAATCAGGTACTTCATTCATGAACTAAACACATTGAGATCCGACACCATTTTCTTAGACATCGTGTTGAAAAAGGTGTTGTTCTTTTTTAATACGTTGACGCTAAAAGTCGATTTAGTGACATTTTTAGAAAACCTTTGTCATCGAACCCTTTTCACAATATTTTTAGGGATTTGGGAATCTTAGATTCCTCGTGCTTTAATTAGAATAAGAATTATGTTTAGTTTGTTTTGATATATATATATATATATATATATATATATATATATATATATATATATATATATATATATATATATATATATATATATATATATATATATATATATATATTCTGTTTTCACTAACATTGTTTTGTAGCAAATCATATTTTTGTCGACTGCATTGGTATGTCTCTATAACTCTTGTATCTGGTTTATATCTTTGTGTATGTTTGTTCTAGATGTATTAATTAGTTTGCTTATTACCTTCTTTAGTTTACACATTTATCTCTAGCATATTTTGTTTGTTCTTCTTTGCATTTAAGTATTTTAAACCTGTGTTGTTAATTATGTGCATTTGAGCATTGATATACCTGTTCATGCATTATTTAAGCTGTTAATGCATTCCTTTATATATCTGTTTTGATCACTTAATTGTATATTGTTGAATATTTGTGATTGCATATCTATTTTGCATTTTGTTGCATGTAGCATGTTTATCTTCTTATTCTGTATCCGATCTTTGTTGTTGTGTATTCCTCTTAGCTTTTTAGCTCATGTGTTCATATGGAATTACTTTGCTTTTTTTTTTGTTATTTAGTTTTTAGACCTTTGACAATTGGTATCTCTTTTTGATTTTGTCAAAGGGGGAGAAAGTTGTAATGAGTCTAGAATTATTTTTATGTGTTTTATGTTATGGTTGTGTGTGCAATATTTTAGGGAGAGCACAAGCATTTTTTGCTTTAGCCTCAAAGTCGACTCAATTCCAAGTTAAAGTTTGCCAAATATCAAAAGGGGCAAGAATGAAGTTGCATACTCCTAGGGGGAGATTGTTCCATGTCCCTAACACATTAAGGGGGAGCACCCCCAATACAGTTATTTTGTTTCTTGTATTATCGTTTTCATTTATTATCATTTATTGAGTCTTCATTATTATTGCACAACTTTTGAATCAAGGTTGAAATCGATTTATTATTCGTTTTTGCATGCATAAAACAATGGTTATGTTTGAAGTTGATAAATATGCTTTTATTCAATTGCATGAGTCAGTGGAATAAAAACTATATGTGTTTTTTATTCGAGTTAGGTGTAAAGAAAAATTTCAAAGATCTTTTAAAAACATGAAAAATTGAGATATTGTATGTTTGATTTGAATCAATCAAATTAAACACACATTCTGATTTAAATCAAATCCAACATGGGTGAAATAAAGCATTTCAAACAATTTTATTCCAATCAGGGTTTGCACATGATTGGAATCAAACAATTTACTGGTCACCTCTGCTCAATTTGATTTGAATCACACTTTGCACGTGATTCGAATCACAGTTTTTCAGCAGTTTTCTTAAGGGTTTGTTGTAGTTAATTCGAATCACATTTTGTACATGATTCAAATCACGGGGTATTTGATTCAAATCATGTTTTGTACTTGATTTGAATCAAGCAAAAATGGGTGAAAATTGATTTCTTTTTATTCCATTCACTTGTGCATTTGACTCAAACCATGTATTGCTCTTGATTCGAATATAACCAACTTTTACCATGCATTTTTGTGATTAATCTCAAGCACATATAAAACCTAAAACCTTTTGTCAACATTTTTTTTATGAATGATTTTCATAATCATTTTTGTGATTTTCTATGAAATCAACACTCACTTTTGAAAAGTTCAAAACCTCTGCATTCAAATTTCTTTCTTCTTCAACCCTTATATTGATTTCAGATCTTGAAATGAGAGATTTGTAATTGACTAAGGAAGACGTTGTCTTGAAACTAATTGTTCTTGAATACTGGTTAAAGATTTACATGTTGTTGCAAGATTGAGGTGTTGTCACTGGTGCTGACAAATTTTGGTGAAAAGAAGAAAGGTATTCTCTCCAGATTGCCTTGGTAGTAACTGTGTGGAAGGCTACATGTAAGATGAAGTTCTTCTCAAATCTTTGGATAATTCACCGCTCAAGGAATCAGTTGTATTATAAATCCCAGTGTCCTCTCTCTCTCTCTCTCTCTCTCTCTCTCTCTCTCTCTCTCTCTCTCTCTATATATATATATATATATATATATATATATATATATATATATATATATATATATATATATTCACACACTTTTGCATTTAATTTTCGTAGTATTGCATGTTTAGAATTATAACTCTTAGAGTAGTTTATCGCATATTCAGTTTGTAGCAATTAATTGCTTAAGATTAGGTTTTGTTTAAATTGGAACCTAATTGAGATTCAGTGGTGATTGAAATCTTAATAACTTGTTGGGTTTAGAATTCACAAATTGAATATCATTGTATAAAACAACTCGTGAGATATATAATCGAATCAAAAACATATATTTCGTATTATCATTAGATCATTCGTGATATTTTTAAATTGATTAAGTGCTTTTGTGATTTAAATTCAATTCAAGTATAAGTCACTCTATTTCGCTCTAAACATTTCTTACCCACCAAAAGCTTCAGACTTAGGCCGATTATTAGTAGTGGGATACACAAAACACAGAGACCAAACTGGCTTCATTTATATATATATATATATATATATATATATATATATATATATATATATATATATATATATATATATATATATATATATATATATATATATATATATATATATATATATATATATATATATATATATATATATATATATATATTACAAGGCTGTAATGTGTAGTAACTTGTTGCTTGGCAAATACATATGGTTGCTTGTGTGGAATGTGGATGCATGCATGAATAATGAAGAGAATAAATGATGCCTTTGGAACTAACAAAAATCTAGAGTTGAATATATGCAAAATCTTATCTTATATATTCAAGAATCATGAATCTTGCATCTAGGTAAAAGGTTATGAACAAAAGAAGCATAAAGAAAGGCTTTCTGGATTGCTTTCTTTGGTGTTCTACGTTAAGTGTAATCTTGTTGATCTTTAGCATTATAACTTCTTCTTCAATTTTAATGTTGCCTTAGAATTTAAATATTAGTTCGTAACATTGATGGAATCTTATATTATCTGATAAAGTCAATTCTTCTTCCTCAGCAAATTAATTTAAATAGAAAAATCATATAAGTTGTGGGACTCTATCATTTATGTCATATTAAACCTCCTTTAAAAGAAATCTTATTTTTATTTAAAGATGGAATGTACTAGAGTTATAAATTAAATTTAAATATTTTTTTAAAAATTAATTACATGTTTAATTTATTTTATATCTTTAGAATTTGCGAATTTTTTATTCAAATAATCCACGTTTTCAAATTTATTTTTAAAATAACTCAGAATTCAAAAAATAATTGCAAAATATCCCACTTTCAAACAAAAAAATTGGGACAAAGTGGTGTTATCAGTTCAATTGGCGACAACTCTTAATTATCTAATGGAGACACCAATTAGATTATTGACGATTGCACATGGTGTTGCTAACACAATTGGTGCCGGTGTGCAAAATGGCAAAGGAGACGCCAATTGGCCTGACATCAGTGTTTATTGTAAATTTTTTAGGTATAAATAATAAACATTAATATTTATAATTTAAAATACTTTTATAGACACTGACGCTGACGACTATGTTGGTCATACCGGTCACCGTTTCCAAACTCCCTAGCTACCATAACTTGTTTCACTCGTTGTTGATTCACTCCAAGTGTTTGAGGATTTGAGGTCTCGGGAACATCACCAAAATCTCTAAGAAGTTCTTGCATTTCTAAAAAGTCTTATGTATGGAGCGGCACATTGCCGTAATTGACTTTGCGACCCATGCCAGAGTAGTTGGGATATTGTGATGAGGTTACTGGTGTGCGGCCTGGATGATTGAAGGGGGCATTGGTGTGAATGATTCGTTGAAGAAATGTTGAAATGGTTGTTGTGGTGTTTGATAACCATATGGTTGTTGTGATGTTTAGATGTTTTGGCTATGGTGTGATGTTTGAGCGTTTTGGCTATGGTATGAGGAAAGGTTGGTGTTATATGTTCCTTGAGTGTTTTGGCCATGGTAGGATGATGTGTTTAGGGGCATATGCATTTTGGGTGTCTCGATAATAGTCATTTTGTTGGCGATGGTATGAGGGATGTTATTGGTATTGTGGTTGGGTGTCTGGCATATTTTGATTGTGAGTTTGTGTGTTTATGGGTCAGTAATTTTGTTGGGTGGGGGTTGTGAGTAACAGGTCTGCTAATTTTATGGGGAGTTAGACGTTGAAGCTTCTTATGTGTAAGTGGTTTTTCTTGAGTCGTATAGATACCTTTCAGAGACAAACCTAGTTGCAATTGATCTGTACCAAGCCATATAAGTATTAGTTGGCCTAGATGGGGTTGTCATCACAGCGTCACGTAAGACATGATCACGACAATTTCTCAATTTACGAATCTCTGATTTAACAAAGTTATTCCAATTGTCAAAGTTCCATTATTCATTAATTTTTTGTTGTGCCATTTTTCAAGGCATGTCGGGGGATCTGGGATATTTTGAAGAATTTTGAACTGCAGTTTCACACTGTCACTATGGTACATCTCCATAGTGGTGAACCTGGTGATCGACGTGCAGGTAGTCCAAACGGCCACATCTTCTTCTCTGACTTCATGTTGATGTTCCAAGTTTAGATATGGACGCCAAATGAATTGTAAAAGAAAAATAAATTAGATTATAAATGGGTAATATTAAAAATAAATTGATTCGTTTAGTGGCAATACATCTTCTGGTGTAAGGTGATCCAATAGATTATAATATTGAATGGTACAATGTTTATGACATGTGTTGTAAGTCATACCACGAGCCCACCATATAAAAAAAGTTCAAATAAATTATTTAGAGATAATAATCGGTAAAGTAAGTAAATGAAAATGTTATTAACTTACTTTTGTGCGTACGGGAATGTGACATTGTTGTGGTTGATGGGCACTAGAGATGACAATCTAGACCAACCTCATGCTTGAAGCAAAATGACGCATTCAGAAAATGTAGACATGTCTTTCTTTGAATTTTTACACAAAGAGTTATACAAATAAGAGAAACAAGTGGAACCCTAACTATATGCTCCTATTTTATTTAGGTGTCTTAATAAGGGTAAATACATAACATGTATATTAGAACCACTACCTTCGGGAAATAACAATGAACCATATGTCTCAGATGTATCTGTTTTTTTTAAAACACCGAAGTTGTCTGATTTACAATCAATAGAAATTCAAGTTTCTTGTATTTGAAAAATAGAATATAATCAAAACTAGGGTCTGGCACTGTATCACAAATTATATATCAAAATCCATTTTTTTAAAACAACCACGTTAAATTTTATCTGCTTCAGGTTCGAGACGATGAAGATGTTGAAAATATGTTTGTTAGTCATGAACATTCTGGTTTCAACTATATTGAGTTGTATACCTTACTCTAACAAACTATTCCATCTCAACAATCTCAGATAATTAATCAATTTGAACCTGCATCTGTATATTCAGATGAAGCTGAAGACGTATATTCAGATGAAGCTGAAGATGTGGATGTAGATGAAGATGAAGTAGAAGTCGATGTTGTTGTTGATGATGAAGAAGAAAGTGAGATACAAGTCGATTATTTGTTGAACGCCAACATTGAAGATGACGATCATCAAACGCCGTTGTACCTAAATCATGTATATTCCCCCTCAACATATGACCATCTTGAACATGGATGACGATGAGCCATCCTCTGATACTTTTTACAACCCGTATATGCGGCCAGAGGGTGAGTTAAAAGTGGGAGACTATTTCCGAACTATAGAAGACTATGTGCGAGCTATCAAAAAACTTCACATGGAAAACTCTGCTGATTATACCATAGATCGCAATGATGCGAGAAGGTATGTCATTCTTTGTCATAATGTGCTTTGCATGTTTTTATTGGAAGCGTCTTACAAGAAGAGGAGTGATTAATGGGAGATATGTTTTATACCCCTACCTCATATTTGCACTGCCAATAATATTTCATAAGATCGCCCTAAATTAAACTCTGAACTAATATGTCAAGATATTTTGCCTCTTGTTAACAAGGTTACGACTTCTCGGCAAGTGTACCGATAATGTCGCAGTAATAAAAAGATATCGATTCCACGGGGACTGCTATTTAACAAAACAATAGTTATGCAAGTATAAAAAGTAACAATTGGGGGGGTGAGTTTTATTGCGAAAAAATAAAACATGTTCTGAAATAAGATGAAAGCAATCATGTTTTGTTTAAAATCGCTTATTTCTCCCCTGTTGATGTCTAATGCATTACATGAATAAGAGAATCATTATATTTCCATGGCGAATCAACACGACCACAATACCCAATCTCTTGGCATATAGCTCACTAATTCTCACTCGAGGTCTCTCATCCCTATTCAACCAACATAAGTGAAATTAAGCGATGCAATAAAACGTTAACTCAAATGCCATTACTTGGGGTCTCATATCCATATTCAACCAGTGTAAGTACAACAATTGCCCCATTTCCAACACATAGACTAGTGGTCAGTATTCCCTATGTGCCCAATATCAGATTAAAAGAGTATCTCACATAAAAAACATTAAGCAAAAGAGGCAATTGAATAGAAATATAACTCTAATTATTCATGCAATGAAAAATTAAACATATGTTCCAACAGGTTCAAAATAAGTTCATCAAACAAAACCTAACTTAGAGATGTTTAGCTACTCATAACGATACAATAAAATACCAAGCAATAATATGAAGGTTGCATTTGAAAAACATTGAAAAACTGGCCTCCAATGGCTTTCGATGCTCTTAAAATTGCCCTCTTGGTGCTCTTTACCGTTACTTTCAGCCTCAAAATGCAGAACCCTTGAAAAGATGCCAAAACTCCTTTTTAAATCAGTCAAAAATATATCCACAACGCGTCAGAATAGGCCAAGAAAAGAACCTATCGCGCGCGTGATAGCTTGCATTGAGCGCGCGATGCTGACAATACTTTTCTATCATGCGCGCGATGCTGCGCGAGGCTGTGTGTGATTATTCCAGTAGCTGCATGTTTTTTGCTCCTTTTTCAATCTAATTTTCACTGAGCTTTTATTTCTTTATACTGAAGTCATTTTTTCACATTTCTTTGGTCTTTATCCTTCATTTTTGCTCCTCTTTGACTTGTTTTGATATGTTTCTTAGACCGAATACATGTAATGACAGAGTGTCATCACAACCCCAAACTTGAATTGTTTCTTGTCCTCAAGTAACTTGCCTGCACTGACAATTCCAAATAGAAAAACAAGTTGCAACATAATTGAACATCATCATATGAAATTTTCTTTACATGACTATCATTCTAACTTCCCACTTCCATCAGACAATTTTAGAAAACATCTTCAATCTTTGACAAGTACTCAATTTGTCTCTTATCTCACCATTACTCGCTCAATTGATAGGGTAATCTCTCAATCAAAATGAAAAACTATTTATACTTAGTTTTATCATGTTCTAATAGAATTCTTCAAAGTAATCAAAACGCACACATATGAGGACTTTTTTCTGTCGTATCTTGGCTTATGTTCGGGAAGAACATTTTTAGGAAAGTAGGTTTAACCCTTTGGAGTTAGGTGTCTAGTTCTCCTTTTGTTATCATCCCACTTTTTTCCTTATTAATGGTACTAGAGATGTTGTTATTATGTCCCTCAATATTCATTTTGCATTCTTTTTCTCTTCTTTTTTTTGTGAAGAAGTTATTTTTTAACTCCTCATTTTCTCAAAATTTTGAATTATTGACCATTTTTCTCTAGTACCCCAACCCCAAACGTAAACTTTGCTCACTTCCAAGAGCAACCCCAAACTTCCATACAACGTTAGAACTAAACATTTCTAACTAATGTTGAAGCTAAAATAGCAGCAAGCAAAAATATATAAGTAACCCAGTTTTGTCGTCTCCACAGGGATCAGTGCGAGGGAAAGAATTGCCATTCAACGATTTCTATATTTCTAAGCTCATGGATCAAAAGTTCTGGTTTAAAGACGAACCAAAAGCAAATGCGGAAAATTAAAGGAACAAAAAGCAAGTAAATAACAATAAGAAACATTCACTATACATGGTATTTACCCATCACAACTTCATTCACCAATTTCATTCCTTTACCACAAACCTTCTCAAACTACCTTTATGCACAATTATTTCACTCTATTTTTCTCCTCAAACAAGCATGCTTTTTCTATGTTTTTCACATTCATAATTACACTTTTTTCTGTTCATGCTTGTTTGAACTTTTTCAAAAGTTTCAAGCAACTTACCAATCTTCTTTTTCATTCTCCCCAACTTGATTTCAACCAAACCTCAAGTGAATGCTCCTTGCTTTTTACGGCAAGGAAATCTTAGTATACAATTTCAAAGGTTCAAGAAGAAATAGTTAGAAACTCACAAAATTCAATGATGAACCAAACTTGCAAATTATGTACATAAACCAAGTTCATCACTAAAAATGAGATCTAAATTGTTTTAGTCTCAAAGGGGCTAACAAATTCTCACTACTCACGGGTAAGATACTTTTGGATACGGTTGTGCTCAATATAAACAAATGCCTTGATCATTTCTAATGCTTCCACAAAATCACAATAATCAGTAGATAAAGCATGAATCAAACGAATTAAATAAAGTTTATCAGTCATCCAAGCATTTAGTAAACTATGGAGGTTTCCTCACATGGGGCTATGAACTAAAGTGATTCATAAATGAACAAAAATTGCAAGAGAATGAAAGACATGTAATTTGTACAAATCCTAAGGTTCATAAACATGTTATGTTCTAGAAAAGCAATAAACACCAACCAAAGCAATGCACTTCCTTTAAACTTTTCACACTACCAGAACATTTTCTTGTTGAAACAATCAAAATTGAAAAATCACACAATGCATCCTCAAGCTAATCAAAAACAAAACTTGAGAACAAACACAAAAATTTCTAAAACTAATAAACATATACTAACAAAATGTGTGAAAGTGGATAAGAGAATAAAAGAGTTTTTCCACAAAAAGCAAGGCGCGCTAAGCGCGCACAGGCTTGCTAAGTTTTTCAAGTTCTTTCTCGCATTTAATCCATCCAATCTCACACAATACTACAATACTACTAAATATAAAACTGTACAAACTCAAATCGTTGGGTTGCCTCCCAACAAGTGCTTGTTTCACGTCATAAGCTCGACACCTTATTTACGTACAAGCTCTTCCATGTTGTTTCGTTCACTGGTAGCGACCCAAAAAAAAACCTGCAACACTTGAGCAAACGTAAACCAAAAACAAAAATATGTACACACACATAAACATGATGGAAAACACATATATACAATCACTTATGGAAAACAACTATTAACAAGTACGTACAAAAGCAAAACAAGTGTTTTATACATGTAAATATACAATATAGACAATTATGTACAAAGCTTAAAAATATAGAAACAATGCAATGCAACTTAATATCTAAACACCGATCCCCGGCAACGGCGCCAATTTGTTGAAGCTAAAATAGCAGCAAGCAAAAATATATAAGTAACCCAGTTTTGTCGTCTCCACAGGGATCAGTGCGAGGGAAAGAATTGCCATTCAACGGTTTCTATATTTCTAAGCTCATGGATCAAAATTTCTGGTTTAAAGACGAACCAAAAGCAAATGCGGAAAATTAAAGGAACAAAAAGCAAGTAAATAACAATAACACATTCTTTGGAGGAAAGAAACTCAATAGAGATCCCTCAATAACACATGCATTCTTCCGACCATTTCATACACAAATCAAGCGTTCGTCTAATATCATCACGTATCACTCACAACATACATGTCCTCTCGGCCCCCGCATATCGTAAGTGATTTTATACCGATCAATAATTCCTCTCGGACATCACCAATCAGTACAAAGCATATAAAGCCTACATGAATGTTAAGCCTAATCCATCTCTGGAATCAAAACTCAACAGATATTACTATAACATCAATATCAAACTCATGAGCAATTCATATACAAAGCCCTGACCAGAATACAAACATATGATTAACCCTGCATTCAACTAATTTACCAACTGTATACGAACACCGTTCTTCATCGCTATTGTCACGCATCCTCGCAATACCGTATCGATCCTACTCATGCTACCCATGCTACTTAATCAACACAATACAACAAAAGATACAATGAATATCAATTCACAAACCCCTGTCAAAAGCTTGCTCATTGACAGATGAAAATCTAAGATTAACGATTCGATATAGGTTTTGTCACGACCCACAAACAATCAATCAAAGACAAACAATCAATAGAGAATCAAAACATATTCATAAGCATAGATTAGATGAAATACAATAGGTATCAAGAGATTTACATACCAACATCAACAAAAGAGAACACAAAGAGAAGAAAGGAGAAAAATAAACTTCTCACGGCGTGTCAAAGTCGATCGAAGCGAATCCGACTCCGAATCATCAAGATGCATCATCCAATGTTGTTTCTAAGCTAATCTACTCCTAAAACATGTTTGATGAAGTTGGGAGAAAGTTTCCCCAAAAACATACATAAACAATAGTGTTTTTGGCCATAAATGGTGTTTCAGTCCGCACAATTTCGCCCGGCGGTGGTTCTGGGTCGCCCGGCGGCGAAGGCGGTTTATTTCTTGCAATTTCCAGAATTGTGACACTACTGTGCCTCTTGACCGCCCGGCGCTGCAGGGGCGCAGCACACCAGTCAGCAGAAAAATTATGCGCTGTTTTATTCGTAACTTTCGAACCGTAACTCCGTTTTTCGCCCAGTTTGAAGCGCTGGAAAGCTTATTCAATGCTCTATTCAATAATGGCAAGATATCCTTGATTGAATACCTGCAAAAATAAATGTAAATGAATTAAACTCAATGATATTTACACGATAACGCAATATATACACTATAACGTAAAGTAAACGTATTTACAAACAAATAGGGGTTTATTTGAACGATTTCAACAAAAAGTATCGATAAGTGCAACAAAACTTATATACAAAAATAGGCACATTTTGCACTTATCAAACTCTCCCCAACTTACATAATTGTTTGTCCTCAAACAAAAGTCAATCAACTCAAAGAAACAAAAACAATTATCAAGAAATCATGCTCAACAAGTTTTTACAAACGGAGAATAAACGTATGGTACAAATATCAAAAGTACATGCAAACCAATGCTTACCACTAAACTACAACGACACCATGAATATGAAACAAAGTCTAAGCACAAAACAAATGTCAACATCCAAAAGCAATACATATTCAAGAATGAATCACACCTAACACTCCACTTCAAATAAAAATGAAGAAATTAATGCGCGTTTGCAACCGCGGGGAAATTTCACTCATCTGAAAAACAATGCAAATAACCATTCAATTCATACACCATCTAAAAATCAAAAATGAAAATATGGAAGCAAAAAGATCACTAAGGGCTTTAAGGGTTGTAGCTTGGTCGGGTTCACAATAAAGGGACATTTCTACAGGCCATTGAATCGAAATTGCCGATGCAAAAAGAAACATTCACTATACATGGTATTTACCCATCACAACTTCATTCACCAATTTCATTCCTTTACCACAAACCTTCTCAAACTACCTTTATGCACAATTATTTCACTCTATTTTTCTCCTCAAACAAGCATGCTTTTTCTATGTTTTTCACATTCATAATTACACTTTTTTCTGTTCATGCTTGTTTGAACTTTTTCAAAAGTTTCAAGCAACTTACCAATCTTCTTTTTCATTCTCCCCAACTTGATTTCAACCAAACCTCAAGTGAATGCTCCTTGCTTTTTACGGCAAGGAAATCTTAGTATACAATTTCAAAGGTTCAAGAAGAAATAGTTAGAAACTCACAAAATTCAATGATGAACCAAACTTGCAAATTATGTACATAAACCAAGTTCATCACTAAAAATGAGATCTAAATTGTTTTAGTCTCAAAGGGGCTAACAAATTCTCACTACTCACGGGTAAGATACTTTTGGATACGGTTGTGCTCAATATAAACAAATGCCTTGATCATTTCTAATGCTTCCACAAAATCACAATAATCAGTAGATAAAGCATGAATCAAACGAATTAAACAAAGTTTATCAGTCATCCAAGCATTTAGTAAACTATGGAGGTTTCCTCACATGGGGCTATGAACTAAAGTGATTCATAAATGAACAAAAATTGCAAGAGAATGAAAGACATGTAATTTGTACAAATCCTAAGGTTCATAAACATGTTATGTTCTAGAAAAGCAATAAACACCAACCAAAGCAATGCACTTCCTTTAAACTTTTCACACTACCAGAACATTTTCTTGTTGAAACAATCAAAATTGAAAAATCACACAATGCATCCTCAAGCTAATCAAAAACAAAACTTGAGAACAAACACAAAAATTTCTAAAACTAATAAACATATACTAACAAAATGTGTGAAAGTGGATAAGAGAATAAAAGAGTTTTTCCACAAAAAGCAAGGCGCGCTAAGCGCGCACAGGCTTGCTAAGTTTTTCAAGTTCTTTCTCGCATTTAATCCATCCAATCTCACACAATACTACAATACTACTAAATATAAAACTGTACAAACTCAAATCGTTGGGTTGCCTCCCAACAAGTGCTTGTTTCACGTCATAAGCTCGACACCTTATTTACGTACAAGCTCTTCCATGTTGTTTCGTTCACTGGTAGCGACCCAAAAAAAAACCTGCAACACTTGAGCAAACGTAAACCAAAAACAAAAATATGTACACACACATAAACATGATGGAAAACACATATATACAATCACTTATGGAAAACAACTATTAACAAGTACGTACAAAAGCAAAACAAGTGTTTTATACATGTAAATATACAATATAGACAATTATGTACAAAGCTTAAAAATATAGAAACAATGCAATGCAACTTAATATCTAAACACCGATCCCCGGCAACGGCGCCAATTTGTTGAAGCTAAAATAGCAGCAAGCAAAAATATATAAGTAACCCAGTTTTGTCGTCTCCACAGGGATCAGTGCGAGGGAAAGAATTGCCATTCAACGGTTTCTATATTTCTAAGCTCATGGATCAAAATTTCTGGTTTAAAGACGAACCAAAAGCAAATGCGGAAAATTAAAGGAACAAAAAGCAAGTAAATAACAATAACACATTCTTTGGAGGAAAGAAACTCAATAGAGATCCCTCAATAACACATGCATTCTTCCGACCATTTCATACACAAATCAAGCGTTCGTCTAATATCATCACGTATCACTCACAACATACATGTCCTCTCGGCCCCCGCATATCGTAAGTGATTTTATACCGATCAATAATTCCTCTCGGACATCACCAATCAGTACAAAGCATATAAAGCCTACATGAATGTTAAGCCTAATCCATCTCTGGAATCAAAACTCAACAGATATTACTATAACATCAATATCAAACTCATGAGCAATTCATATACAAAGCCCTGACCAGAATACAAACATATGATTAACCCTGCATTCAACTAATTTACCAACTGTATACGAACACCGTTCTTCATCGCTATTGTCACGCATCCTCGCAATACCGTATCGATCCTACTCATGCTACCCATGCTACTTAATCAACACAATACAACAAAAGATACAATGAATATCAATTCACAAACCCCTGTCAAAAGCTTGCTCATTGACAGATGAAAATCTAAGATTAACGATTCGATATAGGTTTTGTCACGACCCACAAACAATCAATCAAAGACAAACAATCAATAGAGAATCAAAACATATTCATAAGCATAGATTAGATGAAATACAATAGGTATCAAGAGATTTACATACCAACATCAACAAAAGAGAACACAAAGAGAAGAAAGGAGAAAAATAAACTTCTCACGGCGTGTCAAAGTCGATCGAAGCGAATCCGACTCCGAATCATCAAGATGCATCATCCAATGTTGTTTCTAAGCTAATCTACTCCTAAAACATGTTTGATGAAGTTGGGAGAAAGTTTCCCCAAAAACATACATAAAAAATAGTGTTTTTGGCCATAAATGGTGTTTCAGTCCGCACAATTTCGCCCGGCGGTGGTTCTGGGTCGCCCGGCGGCGAAGGCGGTTTATTTCTTGCAATTTCCAGAATTGTGACACTACTGTGCCTCTTGACCGCCCGGCGCTGCAGGGGCGCAGCACACCAGTCAGCAGAAAAATTATGCGCTGTTTTATTCGTAACTTTCGAACCGTAACTCCGTTTTTCGCCCAGTTTGAAGCGCTGGAAAGCTTATTCAATGCTCTATTCAATAATGGCAAGATATCCTTGATTGAATACCTGCAAAAATAAATGTAAATGAATTAAACTCAATGATATTTACACGATAACGCAATATATACACTATAACGTAAAGTAAACGTATTTACAAACAAATAGGGGTTTATTTGAACGATTTCAACAAAAAGTATCGATAAGTGCAACAAAACTTATATACAAAAATAGGCACATTTTGCACTTATCAAACTCTCCCCAACTTACATAATTGTTTGTCCTCAAACAAAAGTCAATCAACTCAAAGAAACAAAAACAATTATCAAGAAATCATGCTCAACAAGTTTTTACAAACGGAGAATAAACGTATGGTACAAATATCAAAAGTACATGCAAACCAATGCTTACCACTAAACTACAACGACACCATGAATATGAAACAAAGTCTAAGCACAAAACAAATGTCAACATCCAAAAGCAATACATATTCAAGAATGAATCACACCTAACACTCCACTTCAAATAAAAATGAAGAAATTAATGCGCGTTTGCAACCGCGGGGAAATTTCACTCATCTGAAAAACAATGCAAATAACCATTCAATTCATACACCATCTAAAAATCAAAAATGAAAATATGGAAGCAAAAAGATCACTAAGGGCTTTAAGGGTTGTAGCTTGGTCGGGTTCACAATAAAGGGACATTTCTACAGGCCATTGAATCGAAATTGCCGATGCAAAAAGAAACATTCACTATACATGGTATTTACCCATCACAACTTCATTCACCAATTTCATTCCTTTACCACAAACCTTCTCAAACTACCTTTATGCACAATTATTTCACTCTATTTTTCTCCTCAAACAAGCATGCTTTTTCTATGTTTTTCACATTCATAATTACACTTTTTTCTGTTCATGCTTGTTTGAACTTTTTCAAAAGTTTCAAGCAACTTACCAATCTTCTTTTTCATTCTCCCCAACTTGATTTCAACCAAACCTCAAGTGAATGCTCCTTGCTTTTTACGGCAAGGAAATCTTAGTATACAATTTCAAAGGTTCAAGAAGAAATAGTTAGAAACTCACAAAATTCAATGATGAACCAAACTTGCAAATTATGTACATAAACCAAGTTCATCACTAAAAATGAGATCTAAATTGTTTTAGTCTCAAAGGGGCTAACAAATTCTCACTACTCACGGGTAAGATACTTTTGGATACGGTTGTGCTCAATATAAACAAATGCCTTGATCATTTCTAATGCTTCCACAAAATCACAATAATCAGTAGATAAAGCATGAATCAAACGAATTAAACAAAGTTTATCAGTCATCCAAGCATTTAGTAAACTATGGAGGTTTCCTCACATGGGGCTATGAACTAAAGTGATTCATAAATGAACAAAAATTGCAAGAGAATGAAAGACATGTAATTTGTACAAATCCTAAGGTTCATAAACATGTTATGTTCTAGAAAAGCAATAAACACCAACCAAAGCAATGCACTTCCTTTAAACTTTTCACACTACCAGAACATTTTCTTGTTGAAACAATCAAAATTGAAAAATCACACAATGCATCCTCAAGCTAATCAAAAACAAAACTTGAGAACAAACACAAAAATTTCTAAAACTAATAAACATATACTAACAAAATGTGTGAAAGTGGATAAGAGAATAAAAGAGTTTTTCCACAAAAAGCAAGGCGCGCTAAGCGCGCACAGGCTTGCTAAGTTTTTCAAGTTCTTTCTCGCATTCAATCCATCCAATCTCACACAATACTACAATACTACTAAATATAAAACTGTACAAACTCAAATCGTTGGGTTGCCTCCCAACAAGTGCTTGTTTCACGTCATAAGCTCGACACCTTATTTACGTACAAGCTCTTCCATGTTGTTTCGTTCACTGGTAGCGACCCAAAAAAAAACCTGCAACACTTGAGCAAACGTAAACCAAAAACAAAAATATGTACACACACATAAACATGATGGAAAACACATATATACAATCACTTATGGAAAACAACTATTAACAAGTACGTACAAAAGCAAAACAAGTGTTTTATACATGTAAATATACAATATAGACAATTATGTACAAAGCTTAAAAATATAGAAACAATGCAATGCAACTTAATATCTAAACACCGATCCCCGGCAACGGCGCCAATTTGTTGAAGCTAAAATAGCAGCAAGCAAAAATATATAAGTAACCCAGTTTTGTCGTCTCCACAGGGATCAGTGCGAGGGAAAGAATTGCCATTCAACGGTTTCTATATTTCTAAGCTCATGGATCAAAATTTCTGGTTTAAAGACGAACCAAAAGCAAATGCGGAAAATTAAAGGAACAAAAAGCAAGTAAATAACAATAACACATTCTTTGGAGGAAAGAAACTCAATAGAGATCCCTCAATAACACATGCATTCTTCCGACCATTTCATACACAAATCAAGCGTTCGTCTAATATCATCACGTATCACTCACAACATACATGTCCTCTCGGCCCCCGCATATCGTAAGTGATTTTATACCGATCAATAATTCCTCTCGGACATCACCAATCAGTACAAAGCATATAAAGCCTACATGAATGTTAAGCCTAATCCATCTCTGGAATCAAAACTCAACAGATATTACTATAACATCAATATCAAACTCATGAGCAATTCATATACAAAGCCCTGACCAGAATACAAACATATGATTAACCCTGCATTCAACTAATTTACCAACTGTATACGAACGCCGTTCTTCATCGCTATTGTCACGCATCCTCGCAATACCGTATCGATCCTACTCATGCTACCCATGCTACTTAATCAACACAATACAACAAAAGATACAATGAATATCAATTCACAAACCCCTGTCAAAAGCTTGCTCATTGACAGATGAAAATCTAAGATTAACGATTCGATATAGGTTTTGTCACGACCCACAAACAATCAATCAAAGACAAACAATCAATAGAGAATCAAAACATATTCATAAGCATAGATTAGATGAAATACAATAGGTATCAAGAGATTTACATACCAACATCAACAAAAGAGAACACAAAGAGAAGAAAGGAGAAAAATAAACTTCTCACGGCGTGTCAAAGTCGATCGAAGCGAATCCGACTCCGAATCATCAAGATGCATCATCCAATGTTGTTTCTAAGCTAATCTACTCCTAAAACATGTTTGATGAAGTTGGGAGAAAGTTTCCCCAAAAACATACATAAAAAATAGTGTTTTTGGCCATAAATGGTGTTTCAGTCCGCACAATTTCGCCCGGCGGTGGTTCTGGGTCGCCCGGCGGCGAAGGCGGTTTATTTCTTGCAATTTCCAGAATTGTGACACTACTGTGCCTCTTGACCGCCCGGCGCTGCAGGGGCGCAGCACACCAGTCAGCAGAAAAATTATGCGCTGTTTTATTCGTAACTTTCGAACCGTAACTCCGTTTTTCGCCCAGTTTGAAGCGCTGGAAAGCTTATTCAATGCTCTATTCAATAATGGCAAGATATCCTTGATTGAATACCTGCAAAAATAAATGTAAATGAATTAAACTCAATGATATTTACACGATAACGCAATATATACACTATAACGTAAAGTAAACGTATTTACAAACAAATAGGGGTTTATTTGAACGATTTCAACAAAAAGTATCGATAAGTGCAACAAAACTTATATACAAAAATAGGCACATTTTGCACTTATCAAACTCTCCCCAACTTACATAATTGTTTGTCCTCAAACAAAAGTCAATCAACTCAAAGAAACAAAAACAATTATCAAGAAATCATGCTCAACAAGTTTTTACAAACGGAGAATAAACGTATGGTACAAATATCAAAAGTACATGCAAACCAATGCTTACCACTAAACTACAACGACACCATGAATATGAAACAAAGTCTAAGCACAAAACAAATGTCAACATCCAAAAGCAATACATATTCAAGAATGAATCACACCTAACACTCCACTTCAAATAAAAATGAAGAAATTAATGCGCGTTTGCAACCGCGGGGAAATTTCACTCATCTGAAAAACAATGCAAATAACCATTCAATTCATACACCATCTAAAAATCAAAAATGAAAATATGGAAGCAAAAAGATCACTAAGGGCTTTAAGGGTTGTAGCTTGGTCGGGTTCACAATAAAGGGACATTTCTACAGGCCATTGAATCGAAATTGCCGATGCAAAAAGAAACATTCACTATACATGGTATTTACCCATCACAACTTCATTCACCAATTTCATTCCTTTACCACAAACCTTCTCAAACTACCTTTATGCACAATTATTTCACTCTATTTTTCTCCTCAAACAAGCATGCTTTTTCTATGTTTTTCACATTCATAATTACACTTTTTTCTGTTCATGCTTGTTTGAACTTTTTCAAAAGTTTCAAGCAACTTACCAATCTTCTTTTTCATTCTCCCCAACTTGATTTCAACCAAACCTCAAGTGAATGCTCCTTGCTTTTTACGGCAAGGAAATCTTAGTATACAATTTCAAAGGTTCAAGAAGAAATAGTTAGAAACTCACAAAATTCAATGATGAACCAAACTTGCAAATTATGTACATAAACCAAGTTCATCACTAAAAATGAGATCTAAATTGTTTTAGTCTCAAAGGGGCTAACAAATTCTCACTACTCACGGGTAAGATACTTTTGGATACGGTTGTGCTCAATATAAACAAATGCCTTGATCATTTCTAATGCTTCCACAAAATCACAATAATCAGTAGATAAAGCATGAATCAAACGAATTAAACAAAGTTTATCAGTCATCCAAGCATTTAGTAAACTATGGAGGTTTCCTCACATGGGGCTATGAACTAAAGTGATTCATAAATGAACAAAAATTGCAAGAGAATGAAAGACATGTAATTTGTACAAATCCTAAGGTTCATAAACATGTTATGTTCTAGAAAAGCAATAAACACCAACCAAAGCAATGCACTTCCTTTAAACTTTTCACACTACCAGAACATTTTCTTGTTGAAACAATCAAAATTGAAAAATCACACAATGCATCCTCAAGCTAATCAAAAACAAAACTTGAGAACAAACACAAAAATTTCTAAAACTAATAAACATATACTAACAAAATGTGTGAAAGTGGATAAGAGAATAAAAGAGTTTTTCCACAAAAAGCAAGGCGCGCTAAGCGCGCACAGGCTTGCTAAGTTTTTCAAGTTCTTTCTCGCATTCAATCCATCCAATCTCACACAATACTACAATACTACTAAATATAAAACTGTACAAACTCAAATCGTTGGGTTGCCTCCCAACAAGTGCTTGTTTCACGTCATAAGCTCGACACCTTATTTACGTACAAGCTCTTCCATGTTGTTTCGTTCACTGGTAGCGACCCAAAAAAAAACCTGCAACACTTGAGCAAACGTAAACCAAAAACAAAAATATGTACACACACATAAACATGATGGAAAACACATATATACAATCACTTATGGAAAACAACTATTAACAAGTACGTACAAAAGCAAAACAAGTGTTTTATACATGTAAATATACAATATAGACAATTATGTACAAAGCTTAAAAATATAGAAACAATGCAATGCAACTTAATATCTAAACACCGATCCCCGGCAACGGCGCCAATTTGTTGAAGCTAAAATAGCAGCAAGCAAAAATATATAAGTAACCCAGTTTTGTCGTCTCCACAGGGATCAGTGCGAGGGAAAGAATTGCCATTCAACGGTTTCTATATTTCTAAGCTCATGGATCAAAATTTCTGGTTTAAAGACGAACCAAAAGCAAATGCGGAAAATTAAAGGAACAAAAAGCAAGTAAATAACAATAACACATTCTTTGGAGGAAAGAAACTCAATAGAGATCCCTCAATAACACATGCATTCTTCCGACCATTTCATACACAAATCAAGCGTTCGTCTAATATCATCACGTATCACTCACAACATACATGTCCTCTCGGCCCCCGCATATCGTAAGTGATTTTATACCGATCAATAATTCCTCTCGGACATCACCAATCAGTACAAAGCATATAAAGCCTACATGAATGTTAAGCCTAATCCATCTCTGGAATCAAAACTCAACAGATATTACTATAACATCAATATCAAACTCATGAGCAATTCATATACAAAGCCCTGACCAGAATACAAACATATGATTAACCCTGCATTCAACTAATTTACCAACTGTATACGAACGCCGTTCTTCATCGCTATTGTCACGCATCCTCGCAATACCGTATCGATCCTACTCATGCTACCCATGCTACTTAATCAACACAATACAACAAAAGATACAATGAATATCAATTCACAAACCCCTGTCAAAAGCTTGCTCATTGACAGATGAAAATCTAAGATTAACGATTCGATATAGGTTTTGTCACGACCCACAAACAATCAATCAAAGACAAATAATCAATAGAGAATCAAAACATATTCATAAGCATAGATTAGATGAAATACAATAGGTATCAAGAGATTTACATACCAACATCAACAAAAGAGAACACAAAGAGAAGAAAGGAGAAAAATAAACTTCTCACGGCGTGTCAAAGTCGATCGAAGCGAATCCGACTCCGAATCATCAAGATGCATCATCCAATGTTGTTTCTAAGCTAATCTACTCCTAAAACATGTTTGATGAAGTTGGGAGAAAGTTTCCCCAAAAACATACATAAAAAATAGTGTTTTTGGCCATAAATGGTGTTTCAGTCCGCACAATTTCGCCCGGCGGTGGTTCTGGGTCGCCCGGCGGCGAAGGCGGTTTATTTCTTGCAATTTCCAGAATTGTGACACTACTGTGCCTCTTGACCGCCCGGCGCTGCAGGGGCGCAGCACACCAGTCAGCAGAAAAATTATGCGCTGATTTATTCGTAACTTTCGAACCGTAACTCCGTTTTTCGCCCAGTTTGAAGCGCTGGAAAGCTTATTCAATGCTCTATTCAATAATGGCAAGATATCCTTGATTGAATACCTGCAAAAATAAATGTAAATGAATTAAACTCAATGATATTTACACGATAACGCAATATATACACTATAACGTAAAGTAAACGTATTTACAAACAAATAGGGGTTTATTTGAACGATTTCAACAAAAAGTATCGATAAGTGCAACAAAACTTATATACAAAAATAGGCACATTTTGCACTTATCAAACTCTCCCCAACTTACATAATTGTTTGTCCTCAAACAAAAGTCAATCAACTCAAAGAAACAAAAACAATTATCAAGAAATCATGCTCAACAAGTTTTTACAAACGGAGAATAAACGTATGGTACAAATATCAAAAGTACATGCAAACCAATGCTTACCACTAAACTACAACGACACCATGAATATGAAACAAAGTCTAAGCACAAAACAAATGTCAACATCCAAAAGCAATACATATTCAAGAATGAATCACACCTAACACTCCACTTCAAATAAAAATGAAGAAATTAATGCGCGTTTGCAACCGCGGGGAAATTTCACTCATCTGAAAAACAATGCAAATAACCATTCAATTCATACACCATCTAAAAATCAAAAATGAAAATATGGAAGCAAAAAGATCACTAAGGGCTTTAAGGGTTGTAGCTTGGTCGGGTTCACAATAAAGGGACATTTCTACAGGCCATTGAATCGAAATTGCCGATGCAAAAAGAAACATTCACTATACATGGTATTTACCCATCACAACTTCATTCACCAATTTCATTCCTTTACCACAAACCTTCTCAAACTACCTTTATGCACAATTATTTCACTCTATTTTTCTCCTCAAACAAGCATGCTTTTTCTATGTTTTTCACATTCATAATTACACTTTTTTCTGTTCATGCTTGTTTGAACTTTTTCAAAAGTTTCAAGCAACTTACCAATCTTCTTTTTCATTCTCCCCAACTTGATTTCAACCAAACCTCAAGTGAATGCTCCTTGCTTTTTACGGCAAGGAAATCTTAGTATACAATTTCAAAGGTTCAAGAAGAAATAGTTAGAAACTCACAAAATTCAATGATGAACCAAACTTGCAAATTATGTACATAAACCAAGTTCATCACTAAAAATGAGATCTAAATTGTTTTAGTCTCAAAGGGGCTAACAAATTCTCACTACTCACGGGTAAGATACTTTTGGATACGGTTGTGCTCAATATAAACAAATGCCTTGATCATTTCTAATGCTTCCACAAAATCACAATAATCAGTAGATAAAGCATGAATCAAACGAATTAAACAAAGTTTATCAGTCATCCAAGCATTTAGTAAACTATGGAGGTTTCCTCACATGGGGCTATGAACTAAAGTGATTCATAAATGAACAAAAATTGCAAGAGAATGAAAGACATGTAATTTGTACAAATCCTAAGGTTCATAAACATGTTATGTTCTAGAAAAGCAATAAACACCAACCAAAGCAATGCACTTCCTTTAAACTTTTCACACTACCAGAACATTTTCTTGTTGAAACAATCAAAATTGAAAAATCACACAATGCATCCTCAAGCTAATCAAAAACAAAACTTGAGAACAAACACAAAAATTTCTAAAACTAATAAACATATACTAACAAAATGTGTGAAAGTGGATAAGAGAATAAAAGAGTTTTTCCACAAAAAGCAAGGCGCGCTAAGCGCGCACAGGCTTGCTAAGTTTTTCAAGTTCTTTCTCGCATTCAATCCATCCAATCTCACACAATACTACAATACTACTAAATATAAAACTGTACAAACTCAAATCGTTGGGTTGCCTCCCAACAAGTGCTTGTTTCACGTCATAAGCTCGACACCTTATTTACGTACAAGCTCTTCCATGTTGTTTCGTTCACTGGTAGCGACCCAAAAAAAAACCTGCAACACTTGAGCAAATGTAAACCAAAAACAAAAATATGTACACACACATAAACATGATGGAAAACACATATATACAATCACTTATGGAAAACAACTATTAACAAGTACGTACAAAAGCAAAACAAGTGTTTTATACATGTAAATATACAATATAGACAATTATGTACAAAGCTTAAAAATATAGAAACAATGCAATGCAACTTAATATCTAAACACCGATCCCCGGCAACGGCGCCAATTTGTTGAAGCTAAAATAGCAGCAAGCAAAAATATATAAGTAACCCAGTTTTGTCGTCTCCACAGGGATCAGTGCGAGGGAAAGAATTGCCATTCAACGGTTTCTATATTTCTAAGCTCATGGATCAAAATTTCTGGTTTAAAGACGAACCAAAAGCAAATGCGGAAAATTAAAGGAACAAAAAGCAAGTAAATAACAATAACACATTCTTTGGAGGAAAGAAACTCAATAGAGATCCCTCAATAACACATGCATTCTTCCGACCATTTCATACACAAATCAAGCGTTCGTCTAATATCATCACGTATCACTCACAACATACATGTCCTCTCGGCCCCCGCATATCGTAAGTGATTTTATACCGATCAATAATTCCTCTCGGACATCACCAATCAGTACAAAGCATATAAAGCCTACATGAATGTTAAGCCTAATCCATCTCTGGAATCAAAACTCAACAGATATTACTATAACATCAATATCAAACTCATGAGCAATTCATATACAAAGCCCTGACCAGAATACAAACATATGATTAACCCTGCATTCAACTAATTTACCAACTGTATACGAACGCCGTTCTTCATCGCTATTGTCACGCATCCTCGCAATACCGTATCGATCCTACTCATGCTACCCATGCTACTTAATCAACACAATACAACAAAAGATACAATGAATATCAATTCACAAACCCCTGTCAAAAGCTTGCTCATTGACAGATGAAAATCTAAGATTAACGATTCGATATAGGTTTTGTCACGACCCACAAACAATCAATCAAAGACAAACAATCAATAGAGAATCAAAACATATTCATAAGCATAGATTAGATGAAATACAATAGGTATCAAGAGATTTACATACCAACATCAACAAAAGAGAACACAAAGAGAAGAAAGGAGAAAAATAAACTTCTCACGGCGTGTCAAAGTCGATCGAAGCGAATCCGACTCCGAATCATCAAGATGCATCATCCAATGTTGTTTCTAAGCTAATCTACTCCTAAAACATGTTTGATGAAGTTGGGAGAAAGTTTCCCCAAAAACATACATAAAAAATAGTGTTTTTGGCCATAAATGGTGTTTCAGTCCGCACAATTTCGCCCGGCGGTGGTTCTGGGTCGCCCGGCGGCGAAGGCGGTTTATTTCTTGCAATTTCCAGAATTGTGACACTACTGTGCCTCTTGACCGCCCGGCGCTGCAGGGGCGCAGCACACCAGTCAGCAGAAAAATTATGCGCTGTTTTATTCGTAACTTTCGAACCGTAACTCCGTTTTTCGCCCAGTTTGAAGCGCTGGAAAGCTTATTCAATGCTCTATTCAATAATGGCAAGATATCCTTGATTGAATACCTGCAAAAATAAATGTAAATGAATTAAACTCAATGATATTTACACGATAACGCAATATATACACTATAACGTAAAGTAAACGTATTTACAAACAAATAGGGGTTTATTTGAACGATTTCAACAAAAAGTATCGATAAGTGCAACAAAACTTATATACAAAAATAGGCACATTTTGCACTTATCAAACTCTCCCCAACTTACATAATTGTTTGTCCTCAAACAAAAGTCAATCAACTCAAAGAAACAAAAACAATTATCAAGAAATCATGCTCAACAAGTTTTTACAAACGGAGAATAAACGTATGGTACAAATATCAAAAGTACATGCAAACCAATGCTTACCACTAAACTACAACGACACCATGAATATGAAACAAAGTCTAAGCACAAAACAAATGTCAACATCCAAAAGCAATACATATTCAAGAATGAATCACACCTAACACTCCACTTCAAATAAAAATGAAGAAATTAATGCGCGTTTGCAACCGCGGGGAAATTTCACTCATCTGAAAAACAATGCAAATAACCATTCAATTCATACACCATCTAAAAATCAAAAATGAAAATATGGAAGCAAAAAGATCACTAAGGGCTTTAAGGGTTGTAGCTTGGTCGGGTTCACAATAAAGGGACATTTCTACAGGCCATTGAATCGAAATTGCCGATGCAAAAAGAAACATTCACTATACATGGTATTTACCCATCACAACTTCATTCACCAATTTCATTCCTTTACCACAAACCTTCTCAAACTACCTTTATGCACAATTATTTCACTCTATTTTTCTCCTCAAACAAGCATGCTTTTTCTATGTTTTTCACATTCATAATTACACTTTTTTCTGTTCATGCTTGTTTGAACTTTTTCAAAAGTTTCAAGCAACTTACCAATCTTCTTTTTCATTCTCCCCAACTTGATTTCAACCAAACCTCAAGTGAATGCTCCTTGCTTTTTACGGCAAGGAAATCTTAGTATACAATTTCAAAGGTTCAAGAAGAAATAGTTAGAAACTCACAAAATTCAATGATGAACCAAACTTGCAAATTATGTACATAAACCAAGTTCATCACTAAAAATGAGATCTAAATTGTTTTAGTCTCAAAGGGGCTAACAAATTCTCACTACTCACGGGTAAGATACTTTTGGATACGGTTGTGCTCAATATAAACAAATGCCTTGATCATTTCTAATGCTTCCACAAAATCACAATAATCAGTAGATAAAGCATGAATCAAACGAATTAAACAAAGTTTATCAGTCATCCAAGCATTTAGTAAACTATGGAGGTTTCCTCACATGGGGCTATGAACTAAAGTGATTCATAAATGAACAAAAATTGCAAGAGAATGAAAGACATGTAATTTGTACAAATCCTAAGGTTCATAAACATGTTATGTTCTAGAAAAGCAATAAACACCAACCAAAGCAATGCACTTCCTTTAAACTTTTCACACTACCAGAACATTTTCTTGTTGAAACAATCAAAATTGAAAAATCACACAATGCATCCTCAAGCTAATCAAAAACAAAACTTGAGAACAAACACAAAAATTTCTAAAACTAATAAACATATACTAACAAAATGTGTGAAAGTGGATAAGAGAATAAAAGAGTTTTTCCACAAAAAGCAAGGCGCGCTAAGCGCGCACAGGCTTGCTAAGTTTTTCAAGTTCTTTCTCGCATTCAATCCATCCAATCTCACACAATACTACAATACTACTAAATATAAAACTGTACAAACTCAAATCGTTGGGTTGCCTCCCAACAAGTGCTTGTTTCACGTCATAAGCTCGACACCTTATTTACGTACAAGCTCTTCCATGTTGTTTCGTTCACTGGTAGCGACCCAAAAAAAAACCTGCAACACTTGAGCAAACGTAAACCAAAAACAAAAATATGTACACACACATAAACATGATGGAAAACACATATATACAATCACTTATGGAAAACAACTATTAACAAGTACGTACAAAAGCAAAACAAGTGTTTTATACATGTAAATATACAATATAGACAATTATGTACAAAGCTTAAAAATATAGAAACAATGCAATGCAACTTAATATCTAAACACCGATCCCCGGCAACGGCGCCAATTTGTTGAAGCTAAAATAGCAGCAAGCAAAAATATATAAGTAACCCAGTTTTGTCGTCTCCACAGGGATCAGTGCGAGGGAAAGAATTGCCATTCAACGGTTTCTATATTTCTAAGCTCATGGATCAAAATTTCTGGTTTAAAGACGAACCAAAAGCAAATGCGGAAAATTAAAGGAACAAAAAGCAAGTAAATAACAATAACACATTCTTTGGAGGAAAGAAACTCAATAGAGATCCCTCAATAACACATGCATTCTTCCGACCATTTCATACACAAATCAAGCGTTCGTCTAATATCATCACGTATCACTCACAACATACATGTCCTCTCGGCCCCCGCATATCGTAAGTGATTTTATACCGATCAATAATTCCTCTCGGACATCACCAATCAGTACAAAGCATATAAAGCCTACATGAATGTTAAGCCTAATCCATCTCTGGAATCAAAACTCAACAGATATTACTATAACATCAATATCAAACTCATGAGCAATTCATATACAAAGCCCTGACCAGAATACAAACATATGATTAACCCTGCATTCAACTAATTTACCAACTGTATACGAACGCCGTTCTTCATCGCTATTGTCACGCATCCTCGCAATACCGTATCGATCCTACTCATGCTACCCATGCTACTTAATCAACACAATACAACAAAAGATACAATGAATATCAATTCACAAACCCCTGTCAAAAGCTTGCTCATTGACAGATGAAAATCTAAGATTAACGATTCGATATAGGTTTTGTCACGACCCACAAACAATCAATCAAAGACAAACAATCAATAGAGAATCAAAACATATTCATAAGCATAGATTAGATGAAATACAATAGGTATCAAGAGATTTACATACCAACATCAACAAAAGAGAACACAAAGAGAAGAAAGGAGAAAAATAAACTTCTCACGGCGTGTCAAAGTCGATCGAAGCGAATCCGACTCCGAATCATCAAGATGCATCATCCAATGTTGTTTCTAAGCTAATCTACTCCTAAAACATGTTTGATGAAGTTGGGAGAAAGTTTCCCCCAAAAACATACATAAAAAATAGTGTTTTTGGCCATAAATGGTGTTTCAGTCCGCACAATTTCGCCCGGCGGTGGTTCTGGGTCGCCCGGCGGCGAAGGCGGTTTATTTCTTGCAATTTCCAGAATTGTGACACTACTGTGCCTCTTGACCGCCCGGCGCTGCAGGGGCGCAGCACACCAGTCAGCAGAAAAATTATGCGCTGTTTTATTCGTAACTTTCGAACCGTAACTCCGTTTTTCGCCCAGTTTGAAGCGCTGGAAAGCTTATTCAATGCTCTATTCAATAATGGCAAGATATCCTTGATTGAATACCTGCAAAAATAAATGTAAATGAATTAAACTCAATGATATTTACACGATAACGCAATATATACACTATAACGTAAAGTAAACGTATTTACAAACAAATAGGGGTTTATTTGAACGATTTCAACAAAAAGTATCGATAAGTGCAACAAAACTTATATACAAAAATAGGCACATTTTGCACTTATCAAACTCTCCCCAACTTACATAATTGTTTGTCCTCAAACAAAAGTCAATCAACTCAAAGAAACAAAAACAATTATCAAGAAATCATGCTCAACAAGTTTTTACAAACGGAGAATAAACGTATGGTACAAATATCAAAAGTACATGCAAACCAATGCTTACCACTAAACTACAACGACACCATGAATATGAAACAAAGTCTAAGCACAAAACAAATGTCAACATCCAAAAGCAATACATATTCAAGAATGAATCACACCTAACACTCCACTTCAAATAAAAATGAAGAAATTAATGCGCGTTTGCAACCGCGGGGAAATTTCACTCATCTGAAAAACAATGCAAATAACCATTCAATTCATACACCATCTAAAAATCAAAAATGAAAATATGGAAGCAAAAAGATCACTAAGGGCTTTAAGGGTTGTAGCTTGGTCGGGTTCACAATAAAGGGACATTTCTACAGGCCATTGAATCGAAATTGCCGATGCAAAAAGAAACATTCACTATACATGGTATTTACCCATCACAACTTCATTCACCAATTTCATTCCTTTACCACAAACCTTCTCAAACTACCTTTATGCACAATTATTTCACTCTATTTTTCTCCTCAAACAAGCATGCTTTTTCTATGTTTTTCACATTCATAATTACACTTTTTTCTGTTCATGCTTGTTTGAACTTTTTCAAAAGTTTCAAGCAACTTACCAATCTTCTTTTTCATTCTCCCCAACTTGATTTCAACCAAACCTCAAGTGAATGCTCCTTGCTTTTTACGGCAAGGAAATCTTAGTATACAATTTCAAAGGTTCAAGAAGAAATAGTTAGAAACTCACAAAATTCAATGATGAACCAAACTTGCAAATTATGTACATAAACCAAGTTCATCACTAAAAATGAGATCTAAATTGTTTTAGTCTCAAAGGGGCTAACAAATTCTCACTACTCACGGGTAAGATACTTTTGGATACGGTTGTGCTCAATATAAACAAATGCCTTGATCATTTCTAATGCTTCCACAAAATCACAATAATCAGTAGATAAAGCATGAATCAAACGAATTAAACAAAGTTTATCAGTCATCCAAGCATTTAGTAAACTATGGAGGTTTCCTCACATGGGGCTATGAACTAAAGTGATTCATAAATGAACAAAAATTGCAAGAGAATGAAAGACATGTAATTTGTACAAATCCTAAGGTTCATAAACATGTTATGTTCTAGAAAAGCAATAAACACCAACCAAAGCAATGCACTTCCTTTAAACTTTTCACACTACCAGAACATTTTCTTGTTGAAACAATCAAAATTGAAAAATCACACAATGCATCCTCAAGCTAATCAAAAACAAAACTTGAGAACAAACACAAAAATTTCTAAAACTAATAAACATATACTAACAAAATGTGTGAAAGTGGATAAGAGAATAAAAGAGTTTTTCCACAAAAAGCAAGGCGCGCTAAGCGCGCACAGGCTTGCTAAGTTTTTCAAGTTCTTTCTCGCATTCAATCCATCCAATCTCACACAATACTACAATACTACTAAATATAAAACTGTACAAACTCAAATCGTTGGGTTGCCTCCCAACAAGTGCTTGTTTCACGTCATAAGCTCGACACCTTATTTACGTACAAGCTCTTCCATGTTGTTTCGTTCACTGGTAGCGACCCAAAAAAAAACCTGCAACACTTGAGCAAATGTAAACCAAAAACAAAAATATGTACACACACATAAACATGATGGAAAACACATATATACAATCACTTATGGAAAACAACTATTAACAAGTACGTACAAAAGCAAAACAAGTGTTTTATACATGTAAATATACAATATAGATAATTATGTACAAAGCTTAAAAATATAGAAACAATGCAATGCAACTTAATATCTAAACACCGATCCCCGGCAACGGCGCCAATTTGTTGAAGCTAAAATAGCAGCAAGCAAAAATATATAAGTAACCCAGTTTTGTCGTCTCCACAGGGATCAGTGCGAGGGAAAGAATTGCCATTCAACGGTTTCTATATTTCTAAGCTCATGGATCAAAATTTCTGGTTTAAAGACGAACCAAAAGCAAATGCGGAAAATTAAAGGAACAAAAAGCAAGTAAATAACAATAACACATTCTTTGGAGGAAAGAAACTCAATAGAGATCCCTCAATAACACATGCATTCTTCCGACCATTTCATACACAAATCAAGCGTTCGTCTAATATCATCACGTATCACTCACAACATACATGTCCTCTCGGCCCCCGCATATCGTAAGTGATTTTATACCGATCAATAATTCCTCTCGGACATCACCAATCAGTACAAAGCATATAAAGCCTACATGAATGTTAAGCCTAATCCATCTCTGGAATCAAAACTCAACAGATATTACTATAACATCAATATCAAACTCATGAGCAATTCATATACAAAGCCCTGACCAGAATTCAAACATATGATTAACCCTGCATTCAACTAATTTACCAACTGTATACGAACACCGTTCTTCATCGCTATTGTCACGCATCCTCGCAATACCGTATCGATCCTACTCATGCTACCCATGCTACTTAATCAACACAATACAACAAAAGATACAATGAATATCAATTCACAAACCCCTGTCAAAAGCTTGCTCATTGACAGATGAAAATCTAAGATTAACGATTCGATATAGGTTTTGTCACGACCCACAAACAATCAATCAAAGACAAACAATCAATAGAGAATCAAAACATATTCATAAGCATAGATTAGATGAAATACAATAGGTATCAAGAGATTTACATACCAACATCAACAAAAGAGAACACAAAGAGAAGAAAGGAGAAAAATAAACTTCTCACGGCGTGTCAAAGTCGATCGAAGCGAATCCGACTCCGAATCATCAAGATGCATCATCCAATGTTGTTTCTAAGCTAATCTACTCCTAAAACATGTTTGATGAAGTTGGGAGAAAGTTTCCCCAAAAACATACATAAAAAATAGTGTTTTTGGCCATAAATGGTGTTTCAGTCCGCACAATTTCGCCCGGCGGTGGTTCTGGGTCGCCCGGCGGCGAAGGCGGTTTATTTCTTGCAATTTCCAGAATTGTGACACTACTGTGCCTCTTGACCGCCCGGCGCTGCAGGGGCGCAGCACACCAGTCAGCAGAAAAATTATGCGCTGTTTTATTCGTAACTTTCGAACCGTAACTCCGTTTTTCGCCCAGTTTGAAGCGCTGGAAAGCTTATTCAATGCTCTATTCAATAATGGCAAGATATCCTTGATTGAATACCTGCAAAAATAAATGTAAATGAATTAAACTCAATGATATTTACACGATAACGCAATATATACACTATAACGTAAAGTAAACGTATTTACAAACAAATAGGGGTTTATTTGAACGATTTCAACAAAAAGTATCGATAAGTGCAACAAAACTTATATACAAAAATAGGCACATTTTGCACTTATCAAACTCTCCCCAACTTACATAATTGTTTGTCCTCAAACAAAAGTCAATCAACTCAAAGAAACAAAAACAATTATCAAGAAATCATGCTCAACAAGTTTTTACAAACGGAGAATAAACGTATGGTACAAATATCAAAAGTACATGCAAACCAATGCTTACCACTAAACTACAACGACACCATGAATATGAAACAAAGTCTAAGCACAAAACAAATGTCAACATCCAAAAGCAATACATATTCAAGAATGAATCACACCTAACACTCCACTTCAAATAAAAATGAAGAAATTAATGCGCGTTTGCAACCGCGGGGAAATTTCACTCATCTGAAAAACAATGCAAATAACCATTCAATTCATACACCATCTAAAAATCAAAAATGAAAATATGGAAGCAAAAAGATCACTAAGGGCTTTAAGGGTTGTAGCTTGGTCGGGTTCACAATAAAGGGACATTTCTACAGGCCATTGAATCGAAATTGCCGATGCAAAAAGAAACATTCACTATACATGGTATTTACCCATCACAACTTCATTCACCAATTTCATTCCTTTACCACAAACCTTCTCAAACTACCTTTATGCACAATTATTTCACTCTATTTTTCTCCTCAAACAAGCATGCTTTTTCTATGTTTTTCACATTCATAATTACACTTTTTTCTGTTCATGCTTGTTTGAACTTTTTCAAAAGTTTCAAGCAACTTACCAATCTTCTTTTTCATTCTCCCCAACTTGATTTCAACCAAACCTCAAGTGAATGCTCCTTGCTTTTTACGGCAAGGAAATCTTAGTATACAATTTCAAAGGTTCAAGAAGAAATAGTTAGAAACTCACAAAATTCAATGATGAACCAAACTTGCAAATTATGTACATAAACCAAGTTCATCACTAAAAATGAGATCTAAATTGTTTTAGTCTCAAAGGGGCTAACAAATTCTCACTACTCACGGGTAAGATACTTTTGGATACGGTTGTGCTCAATATAAACAAATGCCTTGATCATTTCTAATGCTTCCACAAAATCACAATAATCAGTAGATAAAGCATGAATCAAACGAATTAAACAAAGTTTATCAGTCATCCAAGCATTTAGTAAACTATGGAGGTTTCCTCACATGGGGCTATGAACTAAAGTGATTCATAAATGAACAAAAATTGCAAGAGAATGAAAGACATGTAATTTGTACAAATCCTAAGGTTCATAAACATGTTATGTTCTAGAAAAGCAATAAACACCAACCAAAGCAATGCACTTCCTTTAAACTTTTCACACTACCAGAACATTTTCTTGTTGAAACAATCAAAATTGAAAAATCACACAATGCATCCTCAAGCTAATCAAAAACAAAACTTGAGAACAAACACAAAAATTTCTAAAACTAATAAACATATACTAACAAAATGTGTGAAAGTGGATAAGAGAATAAAAGAGTTTTTCCACAAAAAGCAAGGCGCGCTAAGCGCGCACAGGCTTGCTAAGTTTTTCAAGTTCTTTCTCGCATTCAATCCATCCAATCTCACACAATACTACAATACTACTAAATATAAAACTGTACAAACTCAAATCGTTGGGTTGCCTCCCAACAAGTGCTTGTTTCACGTCATAAGCTCGACACCTTATTTACGTACAAGCTCTTCCATGTTGTTTCGTTCACTGGTAGCGACCCAAAAAAAAACCTGCAACACTTGAGCAAATGTAAACCAAAAACAAAAATATGTACACACACATAAACATGATGGAAAACACATATATACAATCACTTATGGAAAACAACTATTAACAAGTACGTACAAAAGCAAAACAAGTGTTTTATACATGTAAATATACAATATAGACAATTATGTACAAAGCTTAAAAATATAGAAACAATGCAATGCAACTTAATATCTAAACACCGATCCCCGGCAACGGCGCCAATTTGTTGAAGCTAAAATAGCAGCAAGCAAAAATATATAAGTAACCCAGTTTTGTCGTCTCCACAGGGATCAGTGCGAGGGAAAGAATTGCCATTCAACGGTTTCTATATTTCTAAGCTCATGGATCAAAATTTCTGGTTTAAAGACGAACCAAAAGCAAATGCGGAAAATTAAAGGAACAAAAAGCAAGTAAATAACAATAACACATTCTTTGGAGGAAAGAAACTCAATAGAGATCCCTCAATAACACATGCATTCTTCCGACCATTTCATACACAAATCAAGCGTTCGTCTAATATCATCACGTATCACTCACAACATACATGTCCTCTCGGCCCCCGCATATCGTAAGTGATTTTATACCGATCAATAATTCCTCTCGGACATCACCAATCAGTACAAAGCATATAAAGCCTACATGAATGTTAAGCCTAATCCATCTCTGGAATCAAAACTCAACAGATATTACTATAACATCAATATCAAACTCATGAGCAATTCATATACAAAGCCCTGACCAGAATACAAACATATGATTAACCCTGCATTCAACTAATTTACCAACTGTATACGAACGCCGTTCTTCATCGCTATTGTCACGCATCCTCGCAATACCGTATCGATCCTACTCATGCTACCCATGCTACTTAATCAACACAATACAACAAAAGATACAATGAATATCAATTCACAAACCCCTGTCAAAAGCTTGCTCATTGACAGATGAAAATCTAAGATTAACGATTCGATATAGGTTTTGTCACGACCCACAAACAATCAATCAAAGACAAACAATCAATAGAGAATCAAAACATATTCATAAGCATAGATTAGATGAAATACAATAGGTATCAAGAGATTTACATACCAACATCAACAAAAGAGAACACAAAGAGAAGAAAGGAGAAAAATAAACTTCTCACGGCGTGTCAAAGTCGATCGAAGCGAATCCGACTCCGAATCATCAAGATGCATCATCCAATGTTGTTTCTAAGCTAATCTACTCCTAAAACATGTTTGATGAAGTTGGGAGAAAGTTTCCCCAAAAACATACATAAAAAATAGTGTTTTTGGCCATAAATGGTGTTTCAGTCCGCACAATTTCGCCCGGCGGTGGTTCTGGGTCGCCCGGCGGCGAAGGCGGTTTATTTCTTGCAATTTCCAGAATTGTGACACTACTGTGCCTCTTGACCGCCCGGCGCTGCAGGGGCGCAGCACACCAGTCAGCAGAAAAATTATGCGCTGTTTTATTCGTAACTTTCGAACCGTAACTCCGTTTTTCGCCCAGTTTGAAGCGCTGGAAAGCTTATTCAATGCTCTATTCAATAATGGCAAGATATCCTTGATTGAATACCTGCAAAAATAAATGTAAATGAATTAAACTCAATGATATTTACACGATAACGCAATATATACACTATAACGTAAAGTAAACGTATTTACAAACAAATAGGGGTTTATTTGAACGATTTCAACAAAAAGTATCGATAAGTGCAACAAAACTTATATACAAAAATAGGCACATTTTGCACTTATCAAACTCTCCCCAACTTACATAATTGTTTGTCCTCAAACAAAAGTCAATCAACTCAAAGAAACAAAAACAATTATCAAGAAATCATGCTCAACAAGTTTTTACAAACGGAGAATAAACGTATGGTACAAATATCAAAAGTACATGCAAACCAATGCTTACCACTAAACTACAACGACACCATGAATATGAAACAAAGTCTAAGCACAAAACAAATGTCAACATCCAAAAGCAATACATATTCAAGAATGAATCACACCTAACACTCCACTTCAAATAAAAATGAAGAAATTAATGCGCGTTTGCAACCGCGGGGAAATTTCACTCATCTGAAAAACAATGCAAATAACCATTCAATTCATACACCATCTAAAAATCAAAAATGAAAATATGGAAGCAAAAAGATCACTAAGGGCTTTAAGGGTTGTAGCTTGGTCGGGTTCACAATAAAGGGACATTTCTACAGGCCATTGAATCGAAATTGCCGATGCAAAAAGAAACATTCACTATACATGGTATTTACCCATCACAACTTCATTCACCAATTTCATTCCTTTACCACAAACCTTCTCAAACTACCTTTATGCACAATTATTTCACTCTATTTTTCTCCTCAAACAAGCATGCTTTTTCTATGTTTTTCACATTCATAATTACACTTTTTTCTGTTCATGCTTGTTTGAACTTTTTCAAAAGTTTCAAGCAACTTACCAATCTTCTTTTTCATTCTCCCCAACTTGATTTCAACCAAACCTCAAGTGAATGCTCCTTGCTTTTTACGGCAAGGAAATCTTAGTATACAATTTCAAAGGTTCAAGAAGAAATAGTTAGAAACTCACAAAATTCAATGATGAACCAAACTTGCAAATTATGTACATAAACCAAGTTCATCACTAAAAATGAGATCTAAATTGTTTTAGTCTCAAAGGGGCTAACAAATTCTCACTACTCACGGGTAAGATACTTTTGGATACGGTTGTGCTCAATATAAACAAATGCCTTGATCATTTCTAATGCTTCCACAAAATCACAATAATCAGTAGATAAAGCATGAATCAAATGAATTAAACAAAGTTTATCAGTCATCCAAGCATTTAGTAAACTATGGAGGTTTCCTCACATGGGGCTATGAACTAAAGTGATTCATAAATGAACAAAAATTGCAAGAGAATGAAAGACATGTAATTTGTACAAATCCTAAGGTTCATAAACATGTTATGTTCTAGAAAAGCAATAAACACCAACCAAAGCAATGCACTTCCTTTAAACTTTTCACACTACCAGAACATTTTCTTGTTGAAACAATCAAAATTGAAAAATCACACAATGCATCCTCAAGCTAATCAAAAACAAAACTTGAGAACAAACACAAAAATTTCTAAAACTAATAAACATATACTAACAAAATGTGTGAAAGTGGATAAGAGAATAAAAGAGTTTTTCCACAAAAAGCAAGGCGCGCTAAGCGCGCACAGGCTTGCTAAGTTTTTCAAGTTCTTTCTCGCATTCAATCCATCCAATCTCACACAATACTACAATACTACTAAATATAAAACTGTACAAACTCAAATCGTTGGGTTGCCTCCCAACAAGTGCTTGTTTCACGTCATAAGCTCGACACCTTATTTACGTACAAGCTCTTCCATGTTGTTTCGTTCACTGGTAGCGACCCAAAAAAAAAACCTGCAACACTTGAGCAAACGTAAACCAAAAACAAAAATATGTACACACACATAAACATGATGGAAAACACATATATACAATCACTTATGGAAAACAACTATTAACAAGTACGTACAAAAGCAAAACAAGTGTTTTATACATGTAAATATACAATATAGACAATTATGTACAAAGCTTAAAAATATAGAAACAATGCAATGCAACTTAATATCTAAACACCGATCCCCGGCAACGGCGCCAATTTGTTGAAGCTAAAATAGCAGCAAGCAAAAATATATAAGTAACCCAGTTTTGTCGTCTCCACATGGATCAGTGCGAGGGAAAGAATTGCCATTCAACGGTTTCTATATTTCTAAGCTCATGGATCAAAATTTCTGGTTTAAAGACGAACCAAAAGCAAATGCGGAAAATTAAAGGAACAAAAAGCAAGTAAATAACAATAACACATTCTTTGGAGGAAAGAAACTCAATAGAGATCCCTCAATAACACATACATTCTTCCGACCATTTCATACACAAATCAAGCGTTCGTCTAATATCATCACGTATCACTCACAACATACATGTCCTCTCGGCCCCCGCATATCGTAAGTGATTTTATACCGATCAATAATTCCTCTCGAACATCACCAATCAGTACAAAGCATATAAAGCCTATATGAATGTTAAGCCTAATCCATCTCTGGAATCAAAACTCAACAGATATTACTATAACATCAATATCAAACTCATGAGCAATTCATATACAAAGCCCTGACCAGAATACAAACATATGATTAACCCTGCATTCAACTAATTTACCAACTGTATACGAACGCCGTTCTTCATCGCTATTGTCACGCATCCTCGCAATACCGTATCGATCCTACTCATGCTACCCATGCTACTTAATCAACACAATACAACAAAAGATACAATGAATATCAATTCACAAACCCCTGTCAAAAGCTTGCTCATTGACAGATGAAAATCTAAGATTAACGATTCGATATAGGTTTTGTCACGACCCACAAACAATCAATCAAAGACAAACAATCAATAGAGAATCAAAACATATTCATAAGCATAGATTAGATGAAATACAATAGGTATCAAGAGATTTACATACCAACATCAACAAAAGAGAACACAAAGAGAAGAAAGGAGAAAAATAAACTTCTCACGGCGTGTCAAAGTCGATCGAAGCGAATCCGACTCCGAATCATCAAGATGCATCATCCAATGTTGTTTCTAAGCTAATCTACTCCTAAAACATGTTTGATGAAGTTGGGAGAAAGTTTCCCCAAAAACATACATAAAAAATAGTGTTTTTGGCCATAAATGGTGTTTCAGTCCGCACAATTTCGCCCGGCGGTGGTTCTGGGTCGCCCGGCGGCGAAGGCGGTTTATTTCTTGCAATTTCCAGAATTGTGACACTACTGTGCCTCTTGACCGCCCGGCGCTGCAGGGGCGCAGCACACCAGTCAGCAGAAAAATTATGCGCTGTTTTATTCGTAACTTTCGAACCGTAACTCCGTTTTTCGCCCAGTTTGAAGCGCTGGAAAGCTTATTCAATGCTCTATTCAATAATGGCAAGATATCCTTGATTGAATACCTGCAAAAATAAATGTAAATGAATTAAACTCAATGATATTTACACGATAACGCAATATATACACTATAACGTAAAGTAAACGTATTTACAAACAAATAGGGGTTTATTTGAACGATTTCAACAAAAAGTATCGATAAGTGCAACAAAACTTATATACAAAAATAGGCACATTTTGCACTTATCAAACTCTCCCCAACTTACATAATTGTTTGTCCTCAAACAAAAGTCAATCAACTCAAAGAAACAAAAACAATTATCAAGAAATCATGCTCAACAAGTTTTTACAAACGGAGAATAAACGTATGGTACAAATATCAAAAGTACATGCAAAGCAATGCTTACCACTAAACTACAACGACACCATGAATATGAAACAAAGTCTAAGCACAAAACAAATGTCAACATCCAAAAGCAATACATATTCAAGAATGAATCACACCTAACACTCCACTTCAAATAAAAATGAAGAAATTAATGCGCGTTTGCAACCGCGGGGAAATTTCACTCATCTGAAAAACAATGCAAATAACCATTCAATTCATACACCATCTAAAAATCAAAAATGAAAATATGGAAGCAAAAAGATCACTAAGGGCTTTAAGGGTTGTAGCTTGGTCGGGTTCACAATAAAGGGACATTTCTACAGGCCATTGAATCGAAATTGCCGATGCAAAAAGAAACATTCACTATACATGGTATTTACCCATCACAACTTCATTCACCAATTTCATTCCTTTACCACAAACCTTCTCAAACTACCTTTATGCACAATTATTTCACTCTATTTTTCTCCTCAAACAAGCATGCTTTTTCTATGTTTTTCACATTCATAATTACACTTTTTTCTGTTCATGCTTGTTTGAACTTTTTCAAAAGTTTCAAGCAACTTACCAATCTTCTTTTTCATTCTCCCCAACTTGATTTCAACCAAACCTCAAGTGAATGCTCCTTGCTTTTTACGGCAAGGAAATCTTAGTATACAATTTCAAAGGTTCAAGAAGAAATAGTTAGAAACTCACAAAATTCAATGATGAACCAAACTTGCAAATTATGTACATAAACCAAGTTCATCACTAAAAATGAGATCTAAATTGTTTTAGTCTCAAAGGGGCTAACAAATTCTCACTACTCACGGGTAAGATACTTTTGGATACGGTTGTGCTCAATATAAACAAATGCCTTGATCATTTCTAATGCTTCCACAAAATCACAATAATCAGTAGATAAAGCATGAATCAAACGAATTAAACAAAGTTTATCAGTCATCCAAGCATTTAGTAAACTATGGAGGTTTCCTCACATGGGGCTATGAACTAAAGTGATTCATAAATGAACAAAAATTGCAAGAGAATGAAAGACATGTAATTTGTACAAATCCTAAGGTTCATAAACATGTTATGTTCTAGAAAAGCAATAAACACCAACCAAAGCAATGCACTTCCTTTAAACTTTTCACACTACCAGAACATTTTCTTGTTGAAACAATCAAAATTGAAAAATCACACAATGCATCCTCAAGCTAATCAAAAACAAAACTTGAGAACAAACACAAAAATTTCTAAAACTAATAAACATATACTAACAAAATGTGTGAAAGTGGATAAGAGAATAAAAGAGTTTTTCCACAAAAAGCAAGGCGCGCTAAGCGCGCACAGGCTTGCTAAGTTTTTCAAGTTCTTTCTCGCATTTAATCCATCCAATCTCACACAATACTACAATACTACTAAATATAAAACTGTACAAACTCAAATCGTTGGGTTGCCTCCCAACAAGTGCTTGTTTCACGTCATAAGCTCGACACCTTATTTACGTACAAGCTCTTCCATGTTGTTTCGTTCACTGGTAGCGACCCAAAAAAAAACCTGCAACACTTGAGCAAACGTAAACCAAAAACAAAAATATGTACACACACATAAACATGATGGAAAACACATATATACAATCACTTATGGAAAACAACTATTAACAAGTACGTACAAAAGCAAAACAAGTGTTTTATACATGTAAATATACAATATAGACAATTATGTACAAAGCTTAAAAATATAGAAACAATGCAATGCAACTTAATATCTAAACACCGATCCCCGGCAACGGCGCCAATTTGTTGAAGCTAAAATAGCAGCAAGCAAAAATATATAAGTAACCCAGTTTTGTCGTCTCCACATGGATCAGTGCGAGGGAAAGAATTGCCATTCAACGGTTTCTATATTTCTAAGCTCATGGATCAAAATTTCTGGTTTAAAGACGAACCAAAAGCAAATGCGGAAAATTAAAGGAACAAAAAGCAAGTAAATAACAATAACACATTCTTTGGAGGAAAGAAACTCAATAGAGATCCCTCAATAACACATACATTCTTCCGACCATTTCATACACAAATCAAGCGTTCGTCTAATATCATCACGTATCACTCACAACATACATGTCCTCTCGGCCCCCGCATATCGTAAGTGATTTTATACCGATCAATAATTCCTCTCGAACATCACCAATCAGTACAAAGCATATAAAGCCTATATGAATGTTAAGCCTAATCCATCTCTGGAATCAAAACTCAACAGATATTACTATAACATCAATATCAAACTCATGAGCATTTCATATACAAAGCCCTGACCAGAATACAAACATATGATTAACCCTGCATTCAACTAATTTACCAACTGTATACGAACGCCGTTCTTCATCGCTATTGTCACGCATCCTCGCAATACCGTATCGATCCTACTCATGCTACCCATGCTACTTAATCAACACAATACAACAAAAGATACAATGAATATCAATTCACAAACCCCTGTCAAAAGCTTGCTCATTGACAGATGAAAATCTAAGATTAACGATTCGATATAGGTTTTGTCACGACCCACAAACAATCAATCAAAGACAAACAATCAATAGAGAATCAAAACATATTCATAAGCATAGATTAGATGAAATACAATAGGTATCAAGAGATTTACATACCAACATCAACAAAAGAGAACACAAAGAGAAGAAAGGAGAAAAATAAACTTCTCACGGCGTGTCAAAGTCGATCGAAGCGAATCCGACTCCGAATCATCAAGATGCATCATCCAATGTTGTTTCTAAGCTAATCTACTCCTAAAACATGTTTGATGAAGTTGGGAGAAAGTTTCCCCAAAAACATACATAAAAAATAGTGTTTTTGGCCATAAATGGTGTTTCAGTCCGCACAATTTCGCCCGGCGGTGGTTTGTTGGGGTACAAATAGAGTTAGGGTTTTAGTTATCGTTCCACAGAGATTGTTTGGAGATATCGCAGCCGTTCTAAAGTCGTAACGTTTCAAACTTTAAAGTAACAGGGGGTTTTAGATTGTTTTCGTAACGTTTGCATTCAAAGTTAATTAAAAACGGTAAAAAGATTGTTTTAACGGTTTATAAAAGCATGTCAAGATTAGGGTTCGGCAAACCACTTCGCACGTATATAATCGATACGCTAATGAACTTGCTTAAATGATAAATACAATCACATATCCTCCCAATATGTTTATCTCTAACACATATTGTGAGTTTTGCCATTTTGATCCTTTGTTGATTTCTCACACAAACTATCAAAATGACAACATTAGAGTTCAATATTTATGAACATCAACACACATTGCTATCTCTAGCCAATATACATTGATGGATGACAAACCTAGGTAAAGAGTTGGAGCACATTTCTCAATCATGATCCAACACAAAGAATAAACATAAAAACAAGGTTTATCATCATACATTCATCATCCAAGAGTTCACAAGAGAGGATCAATCCATATACATACAAAGTAACGGTTCACCTACATCTAACCTTGACACAAAAGGTAACTTAGCTCTCCATTGTCATGGAAGCTAAACAAACAAGAAGATGAAGAAGATTATTTAACATCAATGACGATATCTCGAAGAATGATGCTTCCAATCTTCCTCAAATGGATGCTACAGTGTTCACAAAGTGTTCTTCTCTCTACTGTAAAAAGGGTGGATCAAAAGAAATGCAAACAGAACTATTTATAAGGGGGCCACAAATCGCTGAGCGCTCTGAGCGCGCGGCCTCATTAATTGCCAAAATGACCTAGAGCCCGCTGAGCGGGCTGCCAATCCGCGCTGAGCGCGCAAGCTACTGCCACTACCTCCTTCTTCGCGCTGGGAGCGCGCTGAGCGCGCTCAAAGCATGCACAAAAAATCCAAATTTTCCAAAACTGTTTTTGTGCCATCCTCAAGGCTCCATTCTTGACCTTTCCATGTAAAAATCTGCACAAAAAAAACGCAAAAGATAGATAGATACGATAAATAATGAAATTAACTAGAAAACGGTTATAAACGGAAACAATGGGAAAAGCATGGATTTACGAATAAAGCTCACAAAAAAGGTGCTAAAAACTAATCTAAATATTAACACTTTTTAGCACCTAACAACTCTCCCCAACTTGTCTCTTTGTTTGCCCTCAAACGAAGATAATTTAGAATAGAAGCAAGCGGAAAACAGGGAACAAAATACCAACAAAACATAATGGTTCAAACCAAATAAACACGCACGCAAGTACCGCTCGTCCTTACGAAGAATGAAAATATGTAAATGAACTAAATTCTAAACATCATTAACAAGCACAATTCATAAGCAACAAATGCTCAAATTAGAATCACCTAATTTTTCGAATGAGCCTAGCTCAATATATCCAAGGGACAAAACACACTCATAGCAAAAGTGTCAGCATCCAGAACAATTCATGCTTTCATCAAACCAAATCACAAGAAAACCAAGGAAACAAAGATCTCTTAAGGGCTTCTAAAGGTTGTAGCTTGGCAAGGTTAAACAAGAAAGGGATATTTGTAAAAGGCCAATGAAACAAAGTGGTTAACAAAAATCATCAACAAATGAAGAACATGCCAATAACCCACTAAGACCAACCTCATAACAATTCAATTCAAACCTTTCTTTTCTTTTCTATTCTTTTCTTATGGTGCACTCTTTCATTTTTTTTTTTTTTTTTTTAAACAACTCCCTTTAGAGTGCAAAGCATAGCACAAAATAGTGCTTCAAGTTCTTTCTTTCTTCACAAGAGGCACCAATTCCACACTCCATTTTCTTTTTCACAAACTAGCACAACTCTCCCCAACTTTAAACCATACTATAATTAATAGGCAATGTTCTTCAAAAGTATGTTCAAACAAAGGGTTAAGTGCAAAAATAAAAGAACTAGAATGAATCACAAGGGTTTTTCTTTAGCATTAACAACCCACTATAAAGCGCATTCTTTTGATCATACGACGGGTAGATACAAGATTCATTCCAATTCAAGGCTCAACATGGCTAGCAAGTGCTCACACCTCTCATAAGGTAAAATTGAAGGTTATGGTTTTGTGGTTTTTCTCATAGTCAACAATTGCCTAGATCATTTCAATGTTTCCATGGTTTGCACATGAATACAAGATTAAACATGAATCATACGAGCTAAACAACATTTACAAAATCACTCAATATTTATGAACAATGGAGGGACTCACATTTGTGGTTGTGTCCTAACAGATTCCAACGTGAACAAAAATTGCTACATGAAGAGAAACTTGAAAATCATGTGAAGCACAAAGTTCAAAAACATACTAACATTCTACCAAGCACAAAACAGAGTACCTTTGTGTGCACCAATTTAGACTTATATCATCACCATCAATGAAAGGTGAAGTGCACACTTAAATGTTCAAAGAAACAACTTGCTTCAACCATCCATTACCTTAAAAATAAAGGGCAAACAACAAAAATTTCCTGTACAAACTAATCATATAAGCAAAAACACATCCGCCCGGATGTTAACTTCATTAATTAACCAAAAAGTTTTAACACCAATTCACTCACATCCGCCCGGATGGAGAATACAAAATTCCTACACAATGTAGTCAAAACAAAATCCCAACATAAAAGTTATACCAAAATAAAGACAAAATAAAATAAGGTCCAATCAAACCCAACATCAATCTGAACTAGAGCTAGACGCTCCATCATCACCGTCATCGCCATCAAGGTCACCTTCCCCCTCCGGAAAAACAGGCCTGCCCTCAGGCCAACGAGCATAAGCAACGAGATCATCGCGAGTTCTCAGCTGGTGGTCCACATGCGGTTCACGAATCTGCAGCTGCAATTGCATCATAGAGTCATGCATAAATAATAAAGCTCGCTGATGAGCCTCGTGCATGGCCCAATTGGCCTCAGCACTCGGATCGAAAGCGTGCCCGCGTCCGCGCCCACGGCCACGAGCAGGAGCAGCAGCAGCTACAGGGACAGCCTGCTCAAAATCAATTGCCCCCATACAGTGACGAGTGACATAGCTATCATCAACAACCTGGAGCTTCACATTCGGGTGGGTAGGCAATGTAACACGCGCCTCATGGCATAAAGCCATAATCAAACCTGGATAAATCAGAGCGCATGCCACACGATCTCCAAGAGGCGTACCACTGGTGGCGGTTCTCTTCAATTTGCTAGATATAATCCGTCCAAAGTCCACAGTATGGCCCGCCCTGCACAAATGAAAAATCAGAGCCGCCGTCTCCATTGGAATAGAAGAGGCGTGGCTTCTCGGTCGAAGGTTGTAAAGAACAACCGACATGACAAGCTGCGAGACATTATCCAACACCCTTCTAGCAAACTTCAGAGAAGCACCAGCAGCACTTAAAATGTAATTACCCCCTTGTCTGCACAAGGACTCCCTAAGTTGGTCGGCATTCCAGTTCCGCCGAGCCAACGTCCGTCCAAAATCACAAATGTCATCTTCCCCCAGCTGAGGTTGGTCCCCAAGGTAGGTATTGATGGACTCCCTCGAGAAATTGATTGCCTTTCCCCGAACCCATGTTTGAAAAGTGAACGTCTCTCCATCGGACGGCAATGCATTAGCATAGAACTCCCTAACAATGTCAATGTTGTACTCTGGGAAGGGAGAACTAAGCTTGTTCCACGGACCACCCTGCACAAAATGACTCATGTTCCTATGGGGACCATTGGGATCAATCATGATTAACCTATCCGGCCAAATTGATCTTTTTTCAAGCTCCACGTATCTTTGTTGTTGCTCTAGGCCAACAAAACGCGTTGAATCAAATTGGCCAGCGGGAGCTCTGCGGTTAGGATTCGACGTCGAACCAACACGCTGCATCTTTCTTCCTGACATCTGAAAAAAAAACAAGAAAACAACGTACAAACAAAATAGTACCACAAATTAGTGAAAACAGCAAGCTAGAATTCTTAAATTATTTAAACAAAATAAATACCATGACAATATAGCAGAACAGAGTAGGGACAAGGGGGGATTTTTCTGCAAATATCAGAGCGCGCTGAGCGCGCAGGAGCGCGCTGAGCGGGCTCTGCGAAATGCAGAAAAATTCCCCTCTGCACAGATGGCTCAAACAGAAAGACACAACCCCTAATTTCACTACACAGCCTGTTACAGAGAACTAATCATCAAAAATCAAAGCAAATTACTCTTTCAACAAACCCTAAGTCTAAAATTTCCTAACCTAATTTCTACAATGCTAACTTCTAACAATATGCAAGCATACTAACACAGAACTTCTAACACAGAATTTCGTTAAAAATCCAAGAGAAGAAGAAGAACATGGCTATCCAACAATTACAAACAATGTCCCATTTATGGGTTTCTAAATGAAAAACGAAAAAAAATTGCTAAAACAGAAACTTACTATGATTGATGATGATTATGCTCTGCAGAAAATGAAAGGGAGATGATGAATGGTCTTGCAAATCCAAGGAACTTTGTGAAAAATTTTGAAAGAGAGAAAAAGAGGGAAATGAGAGAAATGAGAAAAATGAGAAAGAGGCAAGGTTTGGCAAACCCTAGCCATTTTAACATTCATCTGGGCCGGGTACACCTCTGTGGGCCCAGAAATCAAATAAATTTTTTTCAAAATTTCGCAACTCGCGCTGAGCGGGATCCATAGCGCGCTGAGCGCGCTCGCTACTGTAAGTATAGGTTCCTTTTTTCAAACGCGCGCTGAGCGCGCAGAGCAAATTCAAAAATTTTTCCAGTAGCAAACAGACATCATCCCCACGTTCAAAACATCATCCTAAACATCATACAACAATAATTTTTCACAAAACACGTCTAAACAGCAAATTCACTAGTAAAAACGATTAAAAACTTACAGTGTTGGGGTGCCTCCCAATGAGCGCTTGTTTAACGTCGGCTAAGCTCGACGGTCCAAGATGCTCACTTAAGAACATCAAGGAGAACAGTACTAGAGGCGCGATCGAAATTTCCAAGAAGGTAAATTTTCAGGCGCTGACCGTTTACGGTCCAAGAATCCTTCTTTTCCAGGTCTTCGATAACCACCGCTCCAAACTCCTTTACTTCCTTCACACGAAACGGACCGGACCACTTGGACTTTAATTTTCCTGGAAAGAGTCTTAACCGAGAGTTAAACAGCAATACCAATTGTCCGGCCTTGAAGTCCTTTTGCCGGAGCTTCTTGTCGTGGTACTCTTTCACCTTTTCCTTATACAACCAGCTTGAGTGGTATGCGGCATTACGCATTTCTTCCAGCTCAAGAAGTTGCCCTTTTCTCTTGGTACCCGGCCAAGTCCTTGTCAAAATTCAGCATTTTTAAGGCCCACGTGGCCTTGTGCTCCAATTCAACCGGTAGATGGCAAGTTTTACCATAAACTAGTTGAAACGGAGTTAGACCAATTGGAGCTTTGTAAGCAGTGCGATATGCCCACAAAGCCTCATCCAATTTTTGTGACCAATCCTTTTTTGAACTAGACACGGTTTTTTCAAGGATTCTTTTTATCTCTCGGTTGGATACCTCAGCCTGACCATTCGACTGCGGGTGGTAAGGGGTCGCCACCTTATGTGATACACCATAGTGTTTTAAAACATTTTCGAGAGGTGTATTACAAAAGTGCGACCCACCATCGCTAATGAGCACCCTAGGCGTGCCAAAACGGGAAAAAATGCATTTCTTTAAAAATTTATCACCGTTTTTCCATCCGCCCTAGGTGAGGCAATCGCCTCAACCCACTTCGAAACGTAGTCAACGGCTACCAACATATACTCATTTCCAAAAGATGGTGGAAATGGACCAACAAAATCGATGCCCCAACAATCAAAAATTTCTACCTCTTGTATGTTTTGGAGAGGCATTTCATCTCTTTGTCCGATTCCACCAGTTCTTTGGCACATGTCACAACTTTTAGCATGGAGATGTGCGTCTTTAAAAAGAGAAGGCCAATAAAATCCTGATTGAAGGACTTTAGTGGCCGTTCTCGTACCATTAAAATGGCCTCCATACGGCGAGTTGTGGCAATGCCAAAGAATGCTTTGAGCCTCATCACTCGTGACACACCTTCTCAAAAGGTTGTCACTTCCTAACTTAAACAAATACGGGTCGTCCCATACGTAATAACTGGCATCCGAAAGGAACTTCCTCTTTTGGTTCCAAGTCAGGTCTTCGGGCACCCAACCGGTAGCCTTATGGTTAGCAAAATCTGCAAACCAAGGCCTAACTTGGACTTTGAAAAGTTTTTCATCAGGAAATTCCTCTTGGATTTCCTTTTCAGCAATGGTGACCTCAACATTCACAAGGCGAGACAAGTGATCTGCCACCAAATTTTCCGATCCTTTTTTATCTTTTATTTCCAAGTCAAACTCTTGTAATAAAAGGATCCATCGGATGAGCCTTTGCTTCGAATCCGATTTGGTTAGCAGATACTTGAGCGCCGAATGATCGGTGTAGACAACAACTTTAGACCCGATGAGGTAGGATCTAAATTTCTCAAGCGCATACACTATAGCAAGTAATTCTTTTTCAGTTGTGGCATAATTAATTTGTGCCTCATTTAATACTTTACTAGCATAGTGTATCGCATGGAAATTTTTCTCCTTTCTCTGGCCAAGTACCGCTCCAATAGCATAATCGCTCGCATCGCACATAAGTTCAAAATTTGAAGTCCAATTTGGAGCGATTATTATTGGAGCGGTAACTAACTTTTCTTTCAAAATAGCAAAAGCGTGAAGACATTCATCGTCGAAAAGGAATACCTGATCCTTGCTAAGCAAGTTGCTCAATGGTCTAGCCACCTTTGCAAAGTCTTTGATAAAACGCCGATAAAATCTGGCATGCCCAAGGAAGCTACGGATCCCTTTCACGTTGGTCGGAGGAGGCAACTTCTCAATCACTTCAACTTTCGCTCTATCAACCTCAAGGCCTTTGGACGAAACTTTGTGGCCGAGCACAATTCCCTCCGTTACCATAAAGTGACACTTCTCCCAATTCAACACTAGGTTTGTCTTCACACACCTCTCTAGCACAGTTTCCAAATTTGTCAAGCATAAATCGAACGAACCTCCAAAAACAAAAAAGTCGTCCATAAACACTTCCATCGTCTTTTCTATTAAGTCGGAAAAGATAGCTTGAACGCACCGTTGGAAAGTTGCCGGCGCATTACATAAACCAAAGGGCATCTTGCGATATGCAAAAATACCAAAGGGACACGTAAAGGCCGTCTTCTCATGATCCACCGGGTCAACCGCAATTTGGTTATACCCCGAATATCCATCTAAAAAACAATAGAACTGCTGCCCGGATAACCTTTCTAACATTTGGTCCATAAACGGTAATGGAAAATGATCTTTTCTTGTTGCGGTGTTGAGCCGTCTATAATCAATACACATCCTCCACCCCGTCACTGTTTTTGTTGGAACCAACTCATTGTTCTCGTTACGAATCACGGTCATTCCTCCTTTTTTTGGCACAACATGGACAGGACTAACCCAAGGGCTATCGGAAATCGGGTAAATCATACCGGCTTCCAATAGCTTAACCACTTCTTTTCTCACCACCTCTTTCATTGTTGGGTTCAAGCGGCGTTGCGGTTGGGCAACCGCCTTGAAATCTTCTTCCATCAAGATACGATGCATGCAATAAGCCGGGCTAATTCCTTTCAAATCGGAAAGGACCCAACCTATAGCATCTTTGTTTTTCTTCAAAACATGAATTAGACGACTTTCCTCGGTTTTGGATAACACGTTACTAATGATAACCGGCTTGTTACCACCGTCATCAAGAAACGCGTATTTTAAATTGGAAGGTAAGACCTTCAATTCAAGTGGTGAATTTTCAACTTTCAAATCCTTTTTTAATTCTTCCGGTTCTACCTCGCAAGGTTGCAACTCTTTGAGGGAATCAAGCTCTTTTAAGCACTCTTCAAGAGCTTTTTCTTCTTCTTCGGAAAATACTTCAAAAGAATCATTAAGAGCCATTTCCAAAGGAGAGATTTCATGTACATGCTTAGAAACCTCCACAGTTGCTTCTTCAATTGCATCGATCCGAAAGCTATCATGTTTATCTTTGGAATGTTTCATAGCTTCGAAAAGATCAAAACAAACCTCTTCATTTTGGACCCTCACCTTCATCAAACCGTCATCCACATCAATCATCATACGTGCGGTTTTCATAAAAGGCCGTCCAAGAATAAGAGGAGCATCATCATCCTCTTCCATATCAATAACAATGAAATCCACCGGAAAGAAAAATTTGTCAACTTTTACCAAGACATCTTGAGCTAACCCATGAGGATGAGTTGTGGACTTGTCGGCCAATTGTAAAGTCATACGAATGGCTTTCATCTCAATGTTCCCAAGCTTCTTTACAATGGACAATGGGATAAGATTAATGCTTGAGCCCAAATCAATTAAGCCCTTTCCAACATAGACGTCACCAATGGTGACCGGCAAAGTCACACGCCCCGGATCAACTTCTTTTTTAGGAAGAGTTCTTTGGATGATTGCACTACAACTCGCGTCAAGAACAATAGTTTCTGGTTCCGAATACCTCCGCTTCTTCGTGAGAATGTCTTTCATGAACTTTGCATACTTCGGCATTTGTTCCAAAGCTTCGGCAAACGGAATGTTAATTTGTAATTGCTTGAAGATGTCCATGAACCGCGTATAGTGCCTCTCATTTTCCTTCTTTGAAGGAGCATGAGGATATGGTAAGTTTTGGATTGGAATAGCGCTCACTAACGCTTTTCCCTTCTTCACTCTCCTAAGTTTCTCCTTTTTCTTCGACTCATCACCACTATTATTTTCAACTTCTACCATTTTATCATTTTTATTTTCAACTACTTCCTCATCACCACAATCCTCCACAAGACCATCAAGTTTTTCTTCCTCCATTTTTTTCTCCTTTTCTTTCTCCAACTCCTTCCTACTTCTAGTAACAATCGCCTTGCAATGCTCCTTAGGATTCACTTGAGTATTCGCGGAAAAGGAAGGACCCGATTGTTGTTCGGCAATTTGCTTGGCAAGTTGCCCCACTTGGTTTTCAAGATTCTTAATCGCCGCATCACTACTCTTTTGGTTGGCCATTGACATTTGCATGAATTGAGTCAAAGTGTCTTCCAATTTAGAGCTAGCAACCGGAGGTGGTGGAGGTTGATACGGATTTTGCCGGTTTGAAGGACCGACACCATAACCTTGATTATTTTGATAATTTGCTCGCGGTTGAAATCCTTGATTTCCTTGATAATTTTGTTGAGAATTGTGTTGTTGTTGGTAAGGTTGTTGTTGTCTACCTTGATAATCTCTTTGATTTGCCATATAGTTCACTTCTTCAAAACCCGGAGGAGGACAAAATCCGGTGTCATGCTCCCCCTTACAAAGTTCGCAACAAGCTACTTGCTTACTTCTGCTTGGCTCCTTCATTTCTTTGATCTGTTGAGTCAAAAGCTCCACTTGTTGAGAGATAAGCTTGTTTTGCGCAAGGATCGCATCGTTAGTTCCCAATTCAAGGACACCGGGCTTCTTTTGAGAGTTGCCACGGCTTTGACTTTGAAGATCGTTTAGAGCCATTCTATTGATAATATCAGTTGCTTCCTCGGCATTCTTTGCCATCAAACTTCCTCCCGCAGTGGCATCCAACAAAGTCTTACAATTCGGTTGGAGACCATTCTTGAAGATATGAATTTGTGTTAACTCATCAAACCCGTGACCTTTACATTTGCGAAGCATGGACTTGAATCGTTCCCATGCTTCATTGAGGGATTCATTAGTGCCTTGAGAGAACACTGAAATTGCTGTTTTTGACTCCATGAAACGGTTATGAGAGAAGAACCGTTCAATAAATTTTTCCTCCAAGACATTCCAATCGGTCATCACGGCTGGAGTTTGATCGAGGTACCAATCCTTTGCCTTGCCAAGCAAAGCATGCGGAAATAATCTTTTAAAGAGAGGTAACTCTTGTGCTGGATCTACACCGGCCGCTAATGCAATCTCATAGAATTTTGTGAGAAACGCAAAAGGATCTTCATGGTCCATTCCGGTGAATGGACTTCCATACAATAAATTCAAAGTTCCAGGTTTCATTTCAGCTTGCCTTCCTTGATTGTTGTTGGCAAACTGAGCGGTATGTCATGGACTGTTCACACAAGGTGTGGATGCGGGAGGTGGAGGTGGTTGCGCCATGATTGGCGTGAATGATGGTGGTGGTGTTGTAGTAGAACTTCCTTCTTGCTCTTGTCTTTGTCTCGCAAGCTGCCTCCTCCGTCTAGTTCGGCTATTGAGCCTACGAGCGGTTCTTTCAATCTCAGGATCGAAAAGAAGTTGGTCCGCCGGTAGTTTCCCTCGCATAAACCAAGTCTGCACACTTAAACAAAACACATCAACAAGCACAAGAAAAATTGTAACAAGTTGAAAACTTCACAACTATTGCAATGCTTGAAATATCAATTTACAATCCCCGGCAACGGCGCCAATTTGTTGGGGTACAAATAGAGTTAGGGTTTTAGTTATCGTTCCACAGAGATTGTTTGGAGATATCGCAGCCGTTCTAAAGTCGTAACGTTTCAAACTTTAAAGTAACAGGGGGTTTTAGATTGTTTTCGTAACGTTTGTATTCAAAGTTAATTAAAAACGGTAAAAAGATTGTTTTAACGGTTTATAAAAGCATGTCAAGATTAGGGTTCGGCAAACCACTTCGCACGTATATAATCGATACGCTAATGAACTTGCTTAAATGATAAATACAATCACATATCCTCCCAATATGTTTATCTCTAACACATATTGTGAGTTTTGCCATTTTGATCCTTTGTTGATTTCTCACACAAACTATCAAAATGACAACATTAGAGTTCAATATTTATGAACATCAACACACATTGCTATCTCTAGCCAATATACATTGATGGATGACAAACCTAGGTAAAGAGTTGGAGCACATTTCTCAATCATGATCCAACACAAAGAATAAACATAAAAACAAGGTTTATCATAATACATTCATCATCCAAGAGTTCACAAGAGAGGATCAATCCATATACATACAAAGTAACGGTTCATCTACATCTAACCTTGACACAAAAGGTAACTTAGCTCTCCATTGTCATGGAAGCTAAACAAACAAGAAGATGAAGAAGATTATTTAACATCAATGACGATATCTCGAAGAATGATGCTTCCAATCTTCCTCAAATGGATGCTACAGTGTTCACAAAGTGTTCTTCTCTCTACTGTAAAAAGGGTGGATCAAAAGAAATGCAGACAGAACTATTTATAAGGGGGCCACAAATCGCAGAGCGCGCTGAGCGCGCAGCACCGCGCTGAGCGCGGCCTCATTAATTGCCAAAATGACCTAGAGCCCGCTGAGCGGGCTGCCAATCCGTGCTGAGCGCGCAAGCTACTGCCACTACCTCCTTCTTCGCGCTGGGAGCGCGCTGAGCGCGCTCAAAGCATGCACAAAAAATCCAAATTTTCCAAAACTGTTTTTGTGCCATCCTCAAGGCTCCATTCTTGACCTTTCCATGTAAAAATCTGCACACAAAAAACGCAAAAGATAGATAGATACGATAAATAATGAAATTAACTAGAAAACGGTTATAAACGGAAACAATGGGAAAATCATGGATTTACGAATAAAGCTCACAAAAAAGGTGCTAAAAACTAATCTAAATATTAACACTTTTTAGCACCTAACATGGTTCTGGGTCGCCCGGCGGCGAAGGCGGTTTATTTCTTGCAATTTCCAGAATTGTGACACTACTGTGCCTCTTGACCGCCCGGCGCTGCAGGGGCGCAGCACACCAGTCAGCAGAAAAATTATGCGCTGTTTTATTCGTAACTTTCGAACCGTAACTCCGTTTTTCGCCCAGTTTGAAGCGCTGGAAAGCTTATTCAATGCTCTATTCAATAATGGCAAGATATCCTTGATTGAATACCTGCAAAAATAAATGTAAATGAATTAAACTCAATGATATTTACACGATAACGCAATATATACACTATAACGTAAAGTAAACGTATTTACAAACAAATAGGGGTTTATTTGAACGATTTCAACAAAAAGTATCGATAAGTGCAACAAAACTTATATACAAAAATAGGCACATTTTGCACTTATCAAACTCTCCCCAACTTACATAATTGTTTGTCCTCAAACAAAAGTCAATCAACTCAAAGAAACAAAAACAATTATCAAGAAATCATGCTCAACAAGTTTTTACAAACGGAGAATAAACGTATGGTACAAATATCAAAAGTACATGCAAACCAATGCTTACCACTAAACTACAACGACACCATGAATATGAAACAAAGTCTAAGCACAAAACAAATGTCAACATCCAAAAGCAATACATATTCAAGAATGAATCACACCTAACACTCCACTTCAAATAAAAATGAAGAAATTAATGCGCGTTTGCAACCGCGGGGAAATTTCACTCATCTGAAAAACAATGCAAATAACCATTCAATTCATACACCATCTAAAAATCAAAAATGAAAATATGGAAGCAAAAAGATCACTAAGGGCTTTAAGGGTTGTAGCTTGGTCGGGTTCACAATAAAGGGACATTTCTACAGGCCATTGAATCGAAATTGCCGATGCAAAAAGAAACATTCACTATACATGGTATTTACCCTTCACAACTTCATTCACCAATTTCATTCCTTTACCACAAACCTTCTCAAACTACCTTTATGCACAATTATTTCACTCTATTTTTCTCCTCAAACAAGCATGCTTTTTCTATGTTTTTCACATTCATAATTACACTTTTTTCTGTTCATGCTTGTTTGAACTTTTTCAAAAGTTTCAAGCAACTTACCAATCTTCTTTTTCATTCTCCCCAACTTGATTTCAACCAAACCTCAAGTGAATGCTCCTTGCTTTTTACGGCAAGGAAATCTTAGTATACAATTTCAAAGGTTCAAGAAGAAATAGTTAGAAACTCACAAAATTCAATGATGAACCAAACTTGCAAATTATGTACATAAACCAAGTTCATCACTAAAAATGAGATCTAAATTGTTTTAGTCTCAAAGGGGCTAACAAATTCTCACTACTCACGGGTAAGATACTTTTGGATACGGTTGTGCTCAATATAAATAAATGCCTTGATCATTTCTAATGCTTCCACAAAATCACAATAATCAGTAGATAAAGCATGAATCAAACGAATTAAACAAAGTTTATCAGTCATCCAAGCATTTAGTAAACTATGGAGGTTTCCTCACATGGGGCTATGAACTAAAGTGATTCATAAATGAACAAAAATTGCAAGAGAATGAAAGACATGTAATTTGTACAAATCCTAAGGTTCATAAACATGTTATGTTCTAGAAAAGCAATAAACACCAACCAAAGCAATGCACTTCCTTTAAACTTTTCACACTACCAGAACATTTTCTTGTTGAAACAATCAAAATTGAAAAATCACACAATGCATCCTCAAGCTAATCAAAAACAAAACTTGAGAACAAACACAAAAATTTCTAAAACTAATAAACATATACTAACAAAATGTGTGAAAGTGGATAAGAGAATAAAAGAGTTTTTCCACAAAAAGCAAGGCGCGCTAAGCGCGCACAGGCTTGCTAAGTTTTTCAAGTTCTTTCTCGCATTCAATCCATCCAATCTCACACAATACTACAATACTACTAAATATAAAACTGTACAAACTCAAATCGTTGGGTTGCCTCCCAACAAGCGCTTGTTTCACGTCATAAGCTCGACACCTTATTTACGTACAAGCTCTTCCATGTTGTTTCGTTCACTGGTAGCGACCCAAAAAAAAACCTGCAACACTTGAGCAAACGTAAACCAAAAACAAAAATATGTACACACACATAAACATGATGGAAAACACATATATACAATCACTTATGGAAAACAACTATTAACAAGTACGTACAAAAGCAAAACAAGTGTTTTATACATGTAAATATACAATATAGACAATTATGTACGAAGCTTAAAAATATAGAAACAATGCAATGCAACTTAATATCTAAACACCGATCCCCGGCAACGGCGCCAATTTGTTGAAGCTAAAATAGCAGCAAGCAAAAATATATAAGTAACCCAGTTTTGTCGTCTCCACAGGGATCAGTGCGAGGGAAAGAATTGCCATTCAACGGTTTCTATATTTCTAAGCTCATGGATCAAAATTTCTGGTTTAAAGATGAACCAAAAGCAAATGCGGAAAATTAAAGGAACAAAAAGCAAGTAAATAACAATAACACATTCTTTGGAGGAAAGAAACTCAATAGAGATCCCTCAATAACACATGCATTCTTCCGACCATTTCATACATAAATCAAGCGTTCGTCTAATATCATCACGTATCACTCACAACATACATGTCCTCTCGGCCCCCGCATATCGTAAGTGATTTTATACCGATCAATAATTCCTCTCGGACATCACCAATCAGTACAAAGCATATAAAGCCTACATGAATGTTAAGCCTAATCCATCTCTGGAATCAAAACTCAACAGATATTACTATAACATCAATATCAAACTCATGAGCAATTCATATACAAAGCCCTGACCAGAATACAAACATATGATTAACCCTGCATTCAACTAATTTACCAACTATATACGAACGCCGTTCTTCATCGCTATTGTCACGCATCCTCGCAATACCGTATCGATCCTACTCATGCTACCCATGCTACTTAATCAACACAATACAACAAAAGATACAATGAATATCAATTCACAAACCCCTGTCAAAAGCTTGCTCATTGACAGATGAAAATCTAAGATTAACGATTCGATATAGGTTTTGTCACGACCCACAAACAATCAATCAAAGACAAACAATCAATAGAGAATCAAAACATATTCATAAGCATAGATTAGATGAAATACAATAGGTATCAAGAGATTTACATACCAACATCAACAAAAGAGAACACAAAGAGAAGAAAGGAGAAAAATAAACTTCTCACGGCGTGTCAAAGTCGATCGAAGCGAATCCGACTCCGAATCATCAAGATGCATCATCCAATGTTGTTTCTAAGCTAATCTACTCCTAAAACATGTTTGATGAAGTTGGGAGAAAGTTTCCCCAAAAACATACATAAAAAATAGTGTTTTTGGCCATAAATGGTGTTTCAGTCCGTACAATTTCGCCCGGTGGTGGTTCTGGGTCGCCCGGCGGCGAAGGAGGTTTATTTCTTGCAATTTCCAGAATTGTGACACTACTGTGCCTCTTGACCGCCCGGCGCTGCAGGGGCGCAGCACACCAGTCAGCAGAAAAATTATGCGCTGTTTTATTCGTAACTTTCGAACCGTAACTCCGTTTTTCGCCCAGTTTGAAGCGCTGGAAAGCTTATTCAATGCTCTATTCAATAATGGCAAGATATCCTTGATTGAATACCTGCAAAAATAAATGTAAATGAATTAAAATCAATGATATTTACACGATAACGCAATATATACACTATAACGTAAAGTAAACGTATTTACAAACAAATAGGGGTTTATTCGAACGATTTCAACAAAAAGTATCGAAAAGTGCAACAAAACTTATATACAAAAATAGGCACATTTTGCACTTATCAAACTCTCCCCAACTTACATAATTGTTTGTCCTCAAACAAAAGTCAATCAACTCAAAGAAACAAAAACAATTATCAAGAAATCATGCTCAACAAGTTTTTACAAACGGAGAATAAACGTATGGTACAAATATCAAAAGTACATGCAAAGCAATGCTTACCACTAAACTACAACGACACCATGAATATGAAACAAAGTCTAAGCACAAAACAAATGTCAACATCCAAAAGCAATACATATTCAAGAATGAATCACACCTAACACTCCACTTCAAATAAAAATGAAGAAATTAATGCACGTTTGCAACCGCGGGGAAATTTCACTCATCTGAAAAACAATGCAAATAACCATTCAATTCATACACCATCTAAAAATCAAAAATGAAAATATGGAAGCAAAAAGATCACTAAGGGCTTTAAGGGTTGTAGCTTGGTCGGGTTCACAATAAAGGGACATTTCTACAGGCCATTGAATCGAAATTGCCGATGCAAAAAGAAACATTCACTATACATGGTATTTACCCATCACAACTTCATTCACCAATTTCATTCCTTTACCACAAACCTTCTCAAACTACCTTTATGCACAATTATTTCACTCTATTTTTCTCCTCAAACAAGCATGCTTTTTCTATGTTTTTCACATTCATAATTACACTTTTTTCTGTTCATGCTTGTTTGAACTTTTTCAAAAGTTTCAAGCAACTTACCAATCTTCTTTTTCATTCTCCCCAACTTGATTTCAACCAAACCTCAAGTGAATGCTCCTTGCTTTTTACGGCAAGGAAATCTTAGTATACAATTTCAAAGGTTCAAGAAGAAATAGTTAGAAACTCACAAAATTCAATGATGAACCAAACTTGCAAATTATGTACATAAACCAAGTTCATCACTAAAAATGAGATCTAAATTGTTTTAGTCTCAAAGGGGCTAACAAATTCTCACTACTCACGGGTAAGATACTTTTGGATACGGTTGTGCTCAATATAAACAAATGCCTTGATCATTTCTAATGCTTCCACAAAATCACAATAATTAGTAGATAAAGCATGAATCAAACGAATTAAACAAAGTTTATCAGTCATCCAAGCATTTAGTAAACTATGGAGGTTTCCTCACATGGGGCTATGAACTAAAGTGATTCATAAATGAACAAAAATTGCAAGAGAATGAAAGACATGTAATTTGTACAAATCCTAAGGTTCATAAACATGTTATGTTCTAGAAAAGCAATAAACACCAACCAAAGCAATGCACTTCCTTTAAACTTTTCACACTACCAGAACATTTTCTTGTTGAAACAATCAAAATTGAAAAATCACACAATGCATCCTCAAGCTAATCAAAAACAAAACTTGAGAACAAACACAAAAATTTCTAAAACTAATAAACATATACTAAAAAAATGTGTGAAAGTGGATAAGAGAATAAAAGAGTTTTTCCACAAAAAGCAAGGCGCGCTAAGCGCGCACAGGCTTGCTAAGTTTTTCAAGTTCTTTCTCGCATTCAATCCATCCAATCTCACACAATACTACAATACTACTAAATATAAAACTGTACAAACTCAAATCGTTGGGTTGCCTCCCAACAAGCGCTTGTTTCACGTCATAAGCTCGACACCTTATTTACGTACAAGCTCTTCCATGTTGTTTCGTTCACTGGTAGCGACCCAAAAAAAAACCTGCAACACTTGAGCAAACGTAAACCAAAAACAAAAATATGTACACACACATAAACATGATGGAAAACACATATATACAATCACTTATGGAAAACAACTATTAACAAGTACGTACAAAAGCAAAACAAGTGTTTTATACATGTAAATATACAATATAGACAATTATGTACGAAGCTTAAAAATATAGAAACAATGCAATGCAACTTAATATCTAAACACCGATCCCCGGCAACGGCGCCAATTTGTTGAAGCTAAAATAGCAGCAAGCAAAAATATATAAGTAACCCAGTTTTGTCGTCTCCACAGGGATCAGTGCGAGGGAAAGAATTGCCATTCAACGGTTTCTATATTTCTAAGCTCATGGATCAAAATTTCTGGTTTAAAGATGAACCAAAAGCAAATGCGGAAAATTAAAGGAACAAAAAGCAAGTAAATAACAATAACACATTCTTTGGAGGAAAGAAACTCAATAGAGATCCCTCAATAACACATGCATTCTTCCGACCATTTCATACACAAATCAAGCGTTCGTCTAATATCATCACGTATCACTCACAACATACATGTCCTCTCGGCCCCCGCATATCGTAAGTGATTTTATACCGATCAATAATTCCTCTCGGACATCACCAATCAGTACAAAGCATATAAAGCCTACATGAATGTTAAGCCTAATCCATCTCTGGAATCAAAACTCAACAGATATTACTATAACATCAATATCAAACTCATGAGCAATTCATATACAAAGCCCTGACCAGAATACAAACATATGATTAACCCTGCATTCAACTAATTTACCAACTGTATACGAACGCCGTTCTTCATCGCTATTGTCACGCATCCTCGCAATACCGTATTGATCCTACTCATGTTACCCATGCTACTTAATCAACACAATACAACAAAAGATACAATGAATATCAATTCACAAACCCCTGTCAAAAGCTTGCTCATTGACAGATGAAAATCTAAGATTAACGATTCGATATAGGTTTTGTCACGACCCACAAACAATCAATCAAAGACAAACAATCAATAGAGAATCAAAACATATTCATAAACATAGATTAGATGAAATACAATAGGTATCAAGAGATTTACATACCAACATCAACAAAAGAGAACACAAAGAGAAGAAAGGAGAAAAATAAACTTCTCACGGCGTGTCAAAGTCGATCGAAGCGAATCCGACTCCGAATCATCAAGATGCATCATCCAATGTTGTTTCTAAGCTAATCTACTCCTAAAACATGTTTGATGAAGTTGGGAGAAAGTTTCCCCAAAAACATACATAAAAAATAGTGTTTTTGGCCATAAATGGTGTTTCAGTCCGCACAATTTCGCCTGGCGGTGGTTCTGGGTCGCCCGGCAGCAAAGGCGGTTTATTTCTTGCAATTTCCAGAATTGTGACACTGCTGTGCCTCTTGACCGCCCGGCGCTGCAGGGGCGCAGCACACCAGTCAGCAGAAAAATTCTGCGCTGTTTTATTCGTAATTTTCGAACCGTAACTCCGTTTTTCGCCCGGTTTGAAGCGCTGGAAAGCTTATTCAATGCTCTATTCAATAATGGCAAGATATCCTTGATTGAATACCTGCAAAAATAAATGTAAATGAATTAAACTCAATGATATTTACACGATAACGCAATATATACACTATAACGTAAAGTAAACGTATTTACAAACAAATAGGGGTTTATTCGAACGATTTCAACAAAAAGTATCGATAAGTGCAACAAAACTTATATACAAAAATAGGCACATTTTGCACTTATCAACTAACTCCAAAGAGAAGGTGGATAGATGAAATCTTTCAAGTCGTATGACTACTAAATAAGGCTAAGTTACCGTAAAAATGGCTAAGCTCAAAGTGGTTAGCAACAAATGTATCCTATTACTACATGGTGGTTACAAAGACTCAGAGTTCAAAGCAAACAACTGCCTCAGTGTGTGTAAATCAAACTAGACATATTTGAATCAGAAATAGTTCAAACCTGATAAAGTAATAATGCACGGATACACTCAATGAAAGGAATATTAAACAATGAAATTTATTTGACTCAAACCTTACTAGTTGAGGTATCTGAAGGTTGAGTACAAGTCTCTTGATTCCTTTTTCATCCTTTACTTTCAAGTTGTAAGTCACTTTCCTGATGATCAAGTTTCCTCGGTTGGTACTTTTGGTTCATTTGTTCAATGCTACACTTGCAATTTTTGTAAATCTGAAAGAAAAAAAACAGATGCAAACTCACTCATTAAAGACAAACATTATTGAATTAATACAATGGGGGAAGAGTACTTATAAGTGATATTACTCTTCATTAGGCATACATTCAAAAATAAAGAAAACTTATAGAAATAAAAAAAAAACTAGCTACATGTCTTTTCATATGTTGTCTTTGCGGAAAAGATCATACATGTCATTCATAGTGTTGTTGAAATCATCATTTTGTCGGGTCCATTATGCTCTCATGTGCTTTCTTCTCCTTGTTTGCTCTTAATCTTGATTTGTGAAGTAATTATCCATCTCTTTGCCGCTTGTAAAGCGTGCTCTTAAACTTTGAGCAGACATGTGATCTTCTTGTTGGTTGTAGAATCTCTGAATACATGAGTAAATCTCGGTGGTTCAACATACAAATTAGGTGAAACTTGTGTTATCCACCTTGTAACCCCCATTGCATGAGCTTTAATTCTTCTTTGAAACTCAGATGCCTGTTAATTTCCTTGCACTTACACTATCTGTTGCTGCACCTGAGGTTGGTAGAATTCTTCTTTGTTCCCTATGGGGTATTCCTTTTAATCTGGTTGAGTTGCTATGTTGGGTGATTATGTTATAGTCTCCTAATTGCTGAAGCATTGATAGATGCTTTTGCACCTATCATCTCGTCATCAGGGTAGATAGGCACTTTAGCTCTCCTGCAAAATTCATTAATAACACAAATTAAACGCCCTAAATCAATTGGCTCACCCCTTATGAGAGTTAAAAGTCCTAAACACCGCTTTACAATAAATTGTGACTGTTTAGATGCGGCTTCTAAATACTGCACAAAAAATAAGGCCCAAGCCCTCAGAATTTGGCGAAATTCAGCGGCTTTAAGGCGCAGCGCTAAGTCATGCTCAATCACTCATTCTGACCCTGGTCTACATAAAGCCTCAAGTATTTCTTGGGACATGGTTTTGTTTACCAACCTATGCTTATTTCTATAGGCCCTAAGAGCACATACAAGAGGAGGTTGAAGATTAAAAAAAGACTTAATTGCACTAGCAGAGTAATCCATATACTTACCTCACACATATGAAGTGTAGGTGCCCGCATCGCTAAAAGCCGCATTTGCATGAAACTCAAGGTCTGTGGTTTTATTGGTTTCTTGAATCAAATTATTGAAAGTTACCCAATGTCGTTGTTGCAACATTTCTATTTAAAAAAAAAACATATGTGAAATCATATATTTTCCAAAAATCTTCTAGATTTAAAAAAAAAAACGGTGCAAAATCATACATTTTTACATCAAATTTTCCATATATGATGTATAAAAGCTTAATTTTATGGGAAAAAAAAAAGATTTTTTACTGGTTTTTTCAAATATGTTGGAAAAGTACAAACTTTTCGAAAAATCTGATAGTATCAATTTTTTTTACCTATAAAAAATGAACTACCGATTTATTCAAAAATCCAAAAATTACCAAAGATACCAGATTTTTCAAAAAATCTATGTTAAATTTTTTTTTTTAAATACCGATAAAAATACATACCGAACTTTTTAAATACACTATAGATTTTTTAAATTATATCAAATTTTTCATTAGTTCTATCTGATTTTTTGTCCAGGCTTTCCAATAAAATTTGAGAATTTCTTAATCCACTCCTTGATACTCTTAGGCATCTAGCACATTTCCTTTTATGCCCCCTGCTTCAGGAGATACATATCCGAACACACCTTTTTTTTTGCCAAAATTTGATTTTTTCCGGAGTTACATCTATGGAATAATTTTAAACTGGTAATTCAGTTCATGGAAACTTCCGTAGATGCACCTCCGGAACGTCTAAGCGCCAGATTGTTCCGTAGATACAGCTCCGAAAGTTTCTGCTATATTTGAAACCTGCATGATCACTCTCCCCATTGTTGTGTTTTCTTCTTCCACACTCACCTTCAAGCGTCCGCCAGGCTATTGAAATGTAATATTTAAATTTCTGTCGAAATCATCAATGTAACGCCGATTTTATTTTATGAATGTTGATTTTATCGTTGCAATGTTGATTTTCTGGTATTCTGCATCTGGTTTTCTTCCGTAAATACGCACACGAAAATATTATGTAGATGCATCTATGGAATTAATTAAAAAAAGCTGAAAAATGTGTGTCCGAAGATACATCTCCGAAATCAAGACGTATTTTAGGCAGAACGCATGGTACCTAAGAAGGCCAAGAGATGGGATAAGAATTTCTCTAAAATTTTGACAAGAATAACATGGGTATTATGGAAATATGTGAAAGTATTGGGTATAATTGTGGGGCGGTATGCTAATTCCTCAATTAATGATCCAACAAAAAAAATATATTTGTCAGCCCACGTCTGCTAATACTTTATTAATAAAAATAGGGTTAAATACTTTATAAATAATGTTTTGGTTTATTTTGAAAATTTTTTTAATTCTATTAATTTATTTTCGTATAATATTTTTTTAAATTTAATTCTATTTTTTAAAATTAATTTTAATTGGGCTAGATTTATTTCAAATTATTATTGGGTCTTGGTTTCTTTAGTCCATTTTCATTTCAAATTGGAGTGTGTGTGTTTGATATATAAACACTACTAGTATTTTCAAAACATTCAATGTGGGACATATATTATACCCAAACCTCATGAACTTCATACGCTTTCCATCTTCTCTGTAATGTCATCCTCACCACTACTGTTGTTGTGTTGTAACAGGCCAGGTATTTATCTCCACCTGTTCCAAGTTTTACACTAGAACATATTGAGTAGTTCATCTTCTACATTGACCCCTATGGATGGGTTATAGTGTAATGGTTTTTCGGCTTTAAATTGTTAAAGTAAAACACTTCAAAAAAGAATTAGTTTATGTACTTTCAAGCTAGTATCCCTAATTCCAAAGGTCCCTAGATTTTTCTTTTTGTTCATTTCTTTTGGTGTTGAAAGCACTAAAGTTAACGTTACACAATATGTGCACTTAACCATGCCAATTTAAATGGTGCTTTGGTATTTATACCTTCAACACTACTTCTTGATCTGTTGTGTTGTAATTAATGGTGCTTTCCTGTTTTTGTTGTTTCCATAACATATTTTACCTTACAAAATAGATTAGGAAAATTGTTTCCTAAAAACTCTTCACTTTGCTATGTGTTTCCTCAAGTGAGATTTAGTGCTGAAACTAAGTAAATATTAATGGCAGAACAGTGTGATGATGTTTCTCGTGGTGGTATCCTCACGATACCTTCTTTGTGACAGTGGAAGAAGTGGAATAAAAAGGTAAGTTGGAGTTGCATATCAACACACACAGTGAAGTTGCTATACTTCATATACTACGACAGGAGATTATGCTTTCAACCACCACCAGAAGTGGATTTTCAAAGTCTGTTATGGTTTTTGGAGATTCTTTAGAGTAGTTCTTCCAATTTCTGGTGCTGTTGCAGGCTCTTGTGCCGGTTTCGGTGCCGGTGATGGAGATGGAGATTGAGGTAATTGAGGATCATTGACATTGTTGGTGGTTTTGAAATGAGAGAATGATTCATGAGGCTGAGTTTTTGAATGATTTTGCTGAGAACAAGTCTTTTTTTGAGGTATAAAACTAAGTATGGCATTGATGAAGTCAATTGATAAATAGGATTTTTTATTTGATCTTACCAATAATGCATGCATACAATAATGAAGGCTACTGTAGTGTACGTTGTCAAGAAGAGACATTAGTTCCAGAATAGAGTTCTTTGGTTGGGTAGAGTTCTTTTGCTGTTGTTTTGTTTTGCTAGTGAAGAAGTCCCACATTGGTTGGGAAACAAATATTTTAGGGGTTTATATAACTTAAACCCAATAGTACAAATGTAAAACTTGTTAAGTTGATAATGGGCTTGTGAATGTTTGAGAAGGCCCAATTATAATATTTTGATACTTTAAATAAATAAAATTAATATGAAAATTAATTAAAGAAAAAATTAAATAAATAAATAAATTATAAATCAAATTAATAAAGATAGATTAAAAAAAATATTATACGAAAATAAATTAATAGAATTAAAAAAAATTTCAAAATAAATAAATAATAAAATTTATAATATATAGAAACAAAAAAAGATATTTAAAAATATATAATATATAGTAAACAAATTAATAAAGATAAATTAAAAAATAAAAATAAATAAATAATCCACCTGGCAGTCAACAAAGTGCCCAGTCAGCAGAATCTTTGACCCATGGGTGCATCAGGGTCTTTGTACATGGAATCTAGGAAAGTTGATGGGGGAATAAAAAAAAATTTCTTAAGGGGGGGTAAACCAAAACACGCCTATATGGCAGGGGGGTAAACACTATTTAACCCACAAAAATATTGTTTACATGTAACCCACATATGAATTTAACAAAAATTTAACCTTTCCCACCTTAAAACTCCACCTTATTTTTAACCTGGTTTTTCTACTTTGATAAATGTTAGTTCTATTCTACCATGGTTATAACATGTATATTTATTCTTATTGGATAGCATTTAACATGGGAAGGTGAAGGAATTTGTTACCACAATGTAAGGGCATTTTCAATCAAAATAAATGAGTTTAATGGAGATGCAGTGATATTGTAAGAAAATTTTATATTATCATTGAGAATATATTATTCTAAAATTTTATATTATCGAGAGAATATATTATATATATTATTCTGTTATATTATATAAATCATTTAAAATTTTCAACTAGATACATGATAATTGATAGTATAAAATTAATTTACATTATGATCCTCCATTTTCTCAATAATTATTAGTATCAATCAATCAAATTTTGTAGCAAAGCAACCAAAATTTGTCTCTATGTTAAGTTATAATTTTATTAAAATAACTTTTGAAAAAAAATACATCTTCTTCCACCTCTTCTCTCTCTACTTCCTCTCTTTCATTTCAGAAAAAAAAAATTCAAAGATGTAACAACATTTTCAATGCAATCAATCCTTTTGTTTTATATGAAATTTTAATAAATTCTTTTGAATAACCATAAAAAAATTACTTTTCATAAAAAAAAAACATAAAACAATTACTTGAACAAATTTTTGAATAGTTTTATGGTGTCTAAATAAATGCATTTTTGAATGCTTATGAAAATTTTCAACTCTATGAAATCACTAATGACCCAACAATCAATTAATCCACAAAGATCAACTTTCCTTCTTCTAAGTGAAATTCTACCTATGTTTGGATATTGTAAAATGAACGGAGCGGAATGGAGCGGAACTGAATGGAGTGGAATGGAGCGGAGCGGAATGAAATAAATATGGCGTTCCATTGTTTGGGTATTTAATGACGAAATATAGAGATTTTGTCATTCCGCCCAAATCGGAAGGTACAAAAAATGATGGAAAGTGATTGAATAGGATGGAATGCATTCCATCCGATTCCGCTCCATTCCATCATTTTTTAATCAATCCAAACAATGGAACTTAAGTTTATACCATTCCATTCCATCTCATCTCATTCCATTCCATCTCATTCCATTCCATTCCATCAATCCAAAGATACCCTGAATTACATGTATAGTTACAACAAATTATGGTAGTTTTCGAGACCCGAATTTACAACATGTGAATGGTTGTGAAGCACAGACTGTATAAAACTTTTTACTGATAATGCATATCAATTAAACGGTGGCAATAAACACTTACACATAATGCAGGGCTACGTCTGATGCAAAAGCTCTTCTCTGGATTCATATTCTTTAAGATTTTCAAGTATCTGATGAATTCTAATAGACAGTTTGTCACCGTGCTCTTCGACGATTTTCATAAAAGAAGTTAATTGTTCTCGATATGTTACACACAACCGTTTTTTCATCCGAAGCTCCGTCGTTAGTTCCTGAATTTTCTTATCCTTCTCATCCTAAAACAGAAACAAAACAGAATGCAATCAAGGAAAGGTTAGCAGAAACAAAATACAGCATCTTATCAATCAAAGAACCTACCATTGTTTGGCGCGCTTCGCGTGGCGAGACTACTAATGGATGATTATGATCCTTCACAAACTTTGTTATCACCCATTTTCCGGACTTATCAAACTTGATATGAATCATTGCCTTACAGCCTTCCCTTGTGCTGGCCCGTGGCTTCCGAACTGGCCCGAGTTTCCCTCGAACGCTAACGCAATGACCCTCCTTATTACAGCCAAGCCTGCGGGCAAGAATCCTACCATCTCTTTCTGAGCGTCGACAAGACATCACACGCATAACAAATCCTACATGTCGGGCATATTCATCGTAAAATACTTTAGCAGCGTCTTCGGATATAAATTCCATGCCTTCGTATGGTTCCTGTATAGAAAGTTCGTGACATGAGATGCCGAATTCTCTCCCGGAATAACTCTCTAGGAATCTACACCCATCGTTTGGTTCCACTGTCACAAAATGATTTATTAATCCATCAAAAAGTTGTGTGTGAAAATAACTTGTGCAAAATCTATAGTAATTAGAAAGCTTTAGATGATACTTCTCTCTGCAAGTATCGTTAATGAAGCACGTACACTCCGAACACGACACTGAATTTAACACGGCGACACCAGTAATAATTTGAAAAATTGAATAACTTAAACATAATCACAAGTGTCGGATTCGGTGTGCAGCGACACAGACACGCCTTTTTTTCAGAGGTGTCAGTCCGACATAGGTTTGATGTGTAGCATAAGCAAATACTAATATTTCAAGTTAACTGCAAGATCTCAGACTTTACTAAGCTTGAAACATTTTGTATCAAAACTTTAATCATTTATTCACCGAAAATGTTATAATAATCTCTATTTGCAAACCTTCGTATGTTTCTGGATGTATCTGATCTTCACACATAGCCAAACCAGCATCCCCGGAATCTTCCATCCTGCCATTACCATCCACTAATCGAGATTCCGTGTTTTCCATCAACGAGTAAGATTGATTTCTGGGAAAATGTATAAAGCAAAATCAAAATTGAATATGGAAGTGATAGAAATGGCAATAAGAATTGCAGAATTAGAAAAGAAAATAACTTACAGAGTATAGAGGGAGGGTGAGGGCGGATCGGGGAGGACGGAGAGTGTGGACCGCGTGGTGGATTAGGGATGTGGGGTAGGGGTTCTTCTTTATGACTTAGTGGGGGTATATTGGTAGTTTCATATATAAGAAAAAGGGTCATCAATCATTCATGTCCTAAACATTCAAACAACTAATGAAAAAAAAAATGTGTATGGTTACTTAGGAATGTATAATGTGCATGTTTAGTAGTAAAATTTTAATAATTGTGGTTTATGACGGTCAGAGTGATGATTAAAGTGATAGTTAGTAGTGGTGACTAGTGGTTAGATTGATGATTGATTGAGGTGGATAAAATGGTGATCATTGATTGTCATAATGATGTTTGACGGTGGTTGATTTGGTTAAATTAATTATCGGGGATAAACGGAATTGTGATTGACGATGGTCCAAATGATGGTCAGTGATGGGCAGCATGGTGATTGACAATGATCATAGTGATTGTCGTTGGTGATCAAGGTGGTGGTTGATATTAGTTAGATTAAATGTCATAAGTGGATAAAGTGATGATGGGTGGTGATCATAACGGTGGTTGATGGTTGTTGACAATAGTCATATTGGTGGTCGTTGGTTGTTGGAGGTGATCGAAATAGTGGTTGTAGTAGTGGTATAAGTGGTGGTTATTAGTAGTCAACAGTGGTCTAACCTTGATCAAATTAAATATTATAGTTGGATATAATAGTAATCAACAATGTTTGTAGTGATGGTTGAAAGTTGTTGACGATGGTCGAATTGACAGTTATTAATTGTTAGTGGTGGTTAGAGAAGTGGTTGGAGCATTGATAGTCGGTAGTTATAGGGGTGATCGTAATTGTGATTAACGACCATTAGTGATAGTGTCTTTGCTTTAAAATAAAAACAAAAATTTAAGAACCTATTTTTCTAGTTTTGAATTTGAGTAGAAAACTATTTTAAAATTAAATTTAAAAAAAAAAGCATATCAACTTCTTCTTTAACGAATATGTTTTGATTTTAAAATTGATTTTCAAAATCAAAAATCAAAAAGTTACAACTCCATTTTGAAACCATGTGTTTCTTTTTACTAACATTTTGAATATCACATTCATACACAAATTTGTGCAAATTATTTCCTGCATACAACAATACCACAAACTATGCAACATAAAAGGGTTTTAGAAATTTGAAAAAAAAACTATAAATCCTTAAAAAAAATGAAGTTTATCATCAAACATGAATGAAACAACAAGCCAAAAAGTATAAATAATTACTTATTAGCAAAATAAAAAAGACCTAAAAATGCTAATTTATGTTTCTTATTTTTATTATAATAAACAAATATTGACTTCTTAATATTTTCTTATTTTAGTATAAATATTTTCTTATAAACATTATTAACTTCTTAATTTTATTTTTTTAAATAGCAAAAAAATATTGAGAAAATAAATAAAACCCAATAAAATCTGGGTCAACAAAATAAAAATGAGAAAGTAAATGAGATATTTATTCTACTCTATATATGATGGAGAAAATAGTGCTTATGGTCATAGTGATAATTAAAGCGATAGTCAATAGTGGTAATTAGTGGTTATATTGATGATTGAGGTGGCTGAAATGGTGATCATCGTTTGTCATAATGATGGTTGACAGTGGTTGATTGTGTTCAAATTAATTATCGGTGGAGGATGGAATTGTGATCGACAATGGTCCAAATGATGGTCAGTGGTGGGCAACATGGTGATTGATAATGGTCATAGTGGTGGTTGGTGGTGATCAAAGTGGTGATTGACACTGGTTAAATTAAATATCAAAAGTGGATAAAATGCTGATCGATGGTGATCGTAGTGGTGGTTCATGGTCGTATTGGTGGTCATAATAATGGTTGGAGTGGTGGTATGAGTGGTGGTCACTAGTAGTCAACACTTAACAGTTGTCAAAGTTGACCGAAGTGGTGGTAATATTAAATATTATAGTTGGATACATTGGTGATCAACGATGTTCGAGGTGGTGGTTGATAGTTGTTGACGATTGTTGTATTGGCAGTTATTGATTGTTGGTGGTGGTTAGAATAGTGATTGGAACAGTGGCATTGATTAGAAATAGTCATAGTGATGAGTGTAATAGTGGTTGGCGATCATTGGTAATGGCGTTTTGCTTTAAAATAAAAACATGAATTAACTATTTATTTTTCTAGTTTTGAGTTTTAATAGAAAACTGTTTTGAAATTAAGGAAAAAAAATCATATCAAGTTCATCTTTACCAAATACGTTTTGATTTTAAAATTGATTTTCTGAAAAAAAAATTAAGTTACAACTCCATTTTGAAATCATGTGTTTCTTTTTACTAACATTTTGAAAATTACATTGAGACACAAATTTCAAATCAAATTACGTAACTTAAAAAGGTTTTAAAAAATTGAAAAAAAAACTCAAAATCCTAAAGAAAAAAATGAGAATATTTTTTAAAATAACCTATATTTTTAATTAAAATATCAAATAAATTATAATTTCAAATTATTTATTAAAGTAACTATATTTCTGAACAAGACAAAGATGATACACCAATTTATTTGACGAATGCATTTATTTTTGGGATTTCTTAATACACCATCAAAGTTTTTTAGGCACCACGTAAAATTTCTTTTTTGCCTTCTGATTCCGGATGTGCACATTCGGACGCACCAATTTTTTAAAAAACGTTGATGTGTTCCGAATATGCACATCCGAAAAAATTCTGGATCTACAGATCCTGAAAAAAGCATAACTTTAATTTTTTTTTTTAAAATTGGTTTTGTTGGTTGGTCGCATATGTTAATATATCATCGCAACTTAATATACATTAGACAACATCCATATATAAAATAAAATGATATATATACATAATAAACCTCTGTCAAAATACAGTACATACATGTAATAAAAAAAGAATACATAAAAAAAAAAACTACTGCGTATGGCGAAGGATATCTCCTGGCTCCCCTGCTCCTCTGCCCCGACCCGTCGTCCTGACTCGATGTCTGCGGTACTGAAGCGCCCCCCGAGCAATCTCAATAATCCTATCCACGACACGTCTGCCACCAGAGCCTTCAGGGAGGTGACCGTCCGCAATGGTCGCCCGCGTTATCTGCTCTATCTCACGACAGCGAGGTAGAACATCCTGAGTATGGTCCAACTGAGACTGCCGCTCCTCTAATATCTCCTGATGAGCAGGTATGGGTGGCGATCCCTCAGCAGTGGGCACCATGCATGGGTGTGAGACGGTGTAGAACCACATGATGTACTCGGCAGCAACGCTCCAATCTCTCGGCGCTCTGGTCGCCCGAGCCTCTTCCGGTACCAAGTGGGACTGGAAGTCAGCATATATCTCATCTATTTGCACGCGGGTCAAGCCTAGAGGAGCAGACTCATGAGGCATCCTAGGGATTGCCTGCGTGTAACCGAACTGGCGCAAGACGCGCTCCGGCAGGTATCGAGCAGTAATGGTCGAACTGCATGCCAACCATCCTGAGAACAGCGAAACCTCATCGAACGGGCGCGTCACACGGTGAGCGGCATAGGCGTCATAAAAAACGCCCTCAGCAGCCATCCGATCAAGATACACTCTGTAGGGGTCGGGCGCCTGGTTTCCTCTGAGCAGGAGAAATGCAACAGCACGTGGCATATCCTCAGTATACCCGTCGACACTCCCCCAACCAGTAATCTTGGGAAAGTGTTGTAATATCCACGCCTGAAATGGAAAACATAACATCGGTGTCAAACATTATAATGAGTATAGACATAAAAGAAATGAAAAAATTACTTAGAATACTAGATTGTTACCACGTATAGCGTACAGTTGCCTGCCACAGTCTTGGCTGCCCAACGACAACCATCTGAGAGCCTAGAATAGGTGTATGCCAGCGCACCCGCCTCCCAGTTGTACCCATGGATCTCTGTAGGATCCAAAAGGTACCTGAGGTAAACGACATCAACATAACTGGCGCTGGTGTCCACAAACACCTACGTGCCAAGAAAAGGCCATCAGCATACCGTACATGATCTGGGGATACCCAAATCCTAGACAGACCTCCAAGACCAGAGGTAGCAAGTGCGGACGTGAACCACTCATCCCCTGGCAGAGCCGCAAGCATGTCCATAACCTTGTCCCCATGGTTATAGAACTTCTGTGAGTCCTTCTCCTGAAAATTTCCAAATAAAACAATGTTACAAATGAACATATTTTCAACGAAAACAATTCTATAAATAAACCGAGGAAGGTTACCTCTCCTAGCCAGACATATCTGGCAGTATGCTCAGAGTACCCCACGAGTAGGGACATATCAGACGGTCCCCCGGGGTAACCGTCCAGCTCATCAAAATCGTCATCGGCGTCACCACCCTCATGTGTTGGGTGATCACCCTCAGGAACAGGAACAAGAACAGGGGATGGAGCTGGAGTCTCCCGACGACGCCTGCTGATAAGTGCAAAATGTACCTATTTTTGTATATAATTTTTGTTGCACTTATCATTACTTTGTGTTAAAATTGGTTGAATAAACCCCGCTTTGTTCGTAAATACGTTTACTTTAAGTTTTCGGTGTATAGTGCGGTACCGTGTAAATATCATTGAGTTTAATTGATTTTCATTTATTTTTACAGGTGTTCCAGCAATGGGATTTTTCCATATTCATAAAGATCATTGAATAAGTTTTCCAACGCTTCAAACCGTGCGTTAATCGGAGTTACGGTTCATGAGTTATGATCAAAACAAATTCTGGTTTGCTGTCATGTTCGCACTGCAAACCCCCGTGGCGAGCACTCGCTAGCGAGTTCGCACTGCGAACCCGGGGCGAATAAAAAGTGCCTGGAAGCATGAAAAACACCATTCTGGAGGAAGTTAAGGCGGCATATGTTCGCAGTGCGAACGGGGGTTCGCAGTGCAAACCTGGGCAGCAAAAACCACCTATAAACTTCATTTTTCAGCATTTTTTAGAGGATGGTTTTGGGGATTCTTGCTCCAATTCCATCAAACTTCATTTTTTCAGTAGATTAGCTTAGAAAACATCATGGAAGCTTGCATGCGGATGATCCGAGGTGGATTTTCCATCGATCGGCTCCGACAATCCGTGAAGTGTTTGGTTCATTTCTGATTTTCTTCATGTCTTTCTTCTTTGTTGGGTTTTGTATATGTATTGACTATGATCTCATGTATATTTGTCGCCCATGGCGTTTTATAAAACTTGCTTTACAAATCTTTATTGGTGATTGTCTCTGATTTTTGCTTTATGCGCGGGGTTTGGGTTGCGTTAGAGATAACCGTCGCAAACTTCGATTAGGGATGATTGTCTGTTAGTTTCTGGATTCTAGAGATAGATTTAGAGCTAACAATCTTCAATAGGCGTCGAAGCTTAATGCCTTCCATGTTTCGAGGCTTCGCTCGCGAGAGTGACGAAGAGAGTGACACGATTGTTATCTCAACTGTGCGTTAGACATAACCTTTGTTGTGAGCGATGCTGGGTGATATTGAGGAGTATTGTAGGTTGAGTATAACTGGTCGGTAAGTTTAAGTTTGTGAGGAGTCGATTATGTGCATGCCGGATAAGTTTGTCTTGCTGAAAAGTGAATTTGTTTTTATGTTTTAATGTTTACTTTTCTGTTTTCATGTTTTAAACCATTTTAATCCAAACTCATTAACGCGAGAGACTGTCGAACGACATTCTTTCCCTCGAACCGATCTCTGTGGACACGACATAAATCCCGGAGGGAATTCTTCCGAAAATAAATATTTTTGCTTGCTTGCCCTATTCTGCAGTCAACAAAATGGCGCCGTTGCCGGGGATTGGTTTTGATATTGAATCGCATTGCGATAGTTTCTTTGTTTTTGAGTTTTGTATATATCGTATATATTGTCTGTTTCCATTATGTTTGTTCAAGTGTTATATACATATTGTTCCCGTAATGTTTGTTCAAGTGTTTGGTTAGGACGTTTGCTTTTGGTTTGCGCGGTGAGGCATCACCATGGCATGAATGAAGGAAGTTTCTAGCTAAGCACCATAAAGGCGTCGAGCTTACGACGTAAAACAAGCATGTTTTATAGTTTTTCTTTTCGAATGTTTTTGGTTGTTGTTTGCTCAGAGATTTTGATTGACTTATTTGAGGATGCTCTTGTGATTTTCCAAGTTGGTTCGTTTCAACTTGCGGATGTATGGTAATGATCTTGTTAAGTTTTGTACACGTCTGAGGTATGTATTTATCGCTTTCTATACTTTAGCATATTCATGATACTTAGAAATTTTACAAACTTCCATGTCATCCATTCTTTTGTATACTTGTTCTATTGTGAATCACTTTAGTTCCCAACCTTTTTGTGAGATGGCTTTCCATTGTTCATATATGCGCGGAGAACCAACATTCTTGTTCTAACTGGATTTTATTATGTTGAATCTTTTGTTTGTGTTGATTATATGAATGCATGAAAAGGATCAAGGCAATTGTTTCATTTTGAGCACAACTACCTTAGCCAAATAGTCAATTCACCTTGTGAGTGTGTGAGAATTCATAACCCCTTTGAGCTTTTTGATCCATGTTTCTATTTGAACTTAATGCTTGTCTATGAGTATTTAGTTCACTTATTTTTGAATGGATTTTTTTTTTCTTGGACCTCAACTTTGTGTTGTTGTATGGATTTTTTTCCTTGCCTTAGAAAGTAGGGAGTATTCACATGATGGTGCGGTTGAATTCAAGTTGGGGAGAGGATGATTGTATACTCATTGGTTGGATTTTATGAGGATTGAAAAAGAAAAGAAAAAAGAGAAAAATTTGTGAAAGAGAAAAAGAAAGAAAAAAGAAGAAAAAGAAAAATCCTTGAAAAAGGAAACAAAAAGAGTTTCAATAATTGTGCTAAATAAGTATTGTGTGTTGTGTAGCACTTGGGATTGTGGAAGAAGTTGGTTGAAATTTTGTGTGTGAATCTTTGTGAGTTTTCACTCCCTTAGGTTTAGACAAGTTTTTGTTTCAATTACTTTTAGAAATTGCCCCTTGTTTGTTTACCCGACCACGTTACAACCTTGAAAGTCCTTGTGATTCTTGCCTTTGTATTTTCAATGTGAATTTGTGGATGTATGCATAATTTATTCTTTCGTTTGCATGAGTGTTGTGTGAGTGTAAAGTACCTTATTGTGTGTTTTTCATCTACCGATTATTGTTTTTGCTAGGTGTGATTCACTTTGGAACTTGTGTTGTTTAAGAATGTTCGGCATGAATTTTTGTATTTTGCATTTGTTTCGTAACTATGTTGTCGTCGTAGTTTAGTGGTAAGTATTTACTTTTTGTGTGTACCATTTTCATTTGAACCATTCATTCGTTTCCGTTTTTCAAAACCTGTTGATTCGTCATTCTTTGTATATTGCTTGTGCATGTTCAAGTTTGCTTGATTCTTGTTTGTGGACAAACAATTATGTAAGTTGGGGAGAGTTTGATAAGTACAAAATGTACCTATTTTTGTATATAAGTTTTGTTGCACTTATCATTACTTTGTGTTAAAATTGGTTGAATAAACCCCGCTTTGTTCGTAAATACGTTTACTTTACGTTTTCGGTGTATAGTGTGGTACCGTGTAAATATCATTGAGTTTAATTGATTTTCATTTATTTTTACAGGTGTTCCAGCAATGGTATTTTTCCATATTCATAAATATCATTGAATAAGCTTTCTAACGCTTCAAACCGTGCGTCAATCGGAGTTACGGTTCATGAGTTATGATCAAAACAAATTCTGGTTTGCTGTCATATTCGCACTGCGAACCCCCGTGGCGAGCACTCGCTAGCGAGTTCGCACTGCGAACCCGGGGCGAATAAAAAGTGCCTGGAAGCATGAAAAACACCATTATGGAGGAAGTTAAGGCGGCACATGTTCGCAGTGCGAACCTGGGCAGCAAAAACCACCTATAAACTTCATTTTTCAGCATTTTTTAGAGGATGGTTTTGGGGATTCTTGCTCCAATTCCATCAAACTTCATTTTTTCAGTAGATTAGCTTAGAAAATATCATGGAAGCTTGCATGCGGATGATCCGAGGTGGATTTTTCATCGATCGACTCCGACAATCCGTGAAGTGTTTGGTTCATTTCTGATTTTCTTCATGTCTTTCTTCTTTGTTGGGTTTTGTATATGTATTGACTATGATCTCATGTATATTTGTTGCCCATGGCGTTGTATAAAACTTGCTTTACAAATCTTTATTGGTGATTGTCTCTGATTTTTGCTTTATGCGCGGGGTTTGGGTTGCGTTAGAGATAACCGTCGCAAACTTCGATTAGGGATGATTGTCTGTTAGTTTCTGGATTCTAGAGATAGATTTAGAGCTAACAATCTTCAATAGGCGTCGAAGCTTAATGCCTTCCATGTTTCGAGGCTTCACTCGCGAGAGTGACGAAGAGAGTGACACGGTTGTTATCTCAACTGTGCGTTAGACATAACCTTTGTTGTGAGCGATGCTGGGTGATATTGAGGAGTATTGTAGGTTGAGTATAACTGGTCGGTAAGTTTAAGTTTATGAGGAGTCGATTATGTGCATGTTGGATAAGTTTTCCTTGCTGAAAAGTGAATTTGTTTTTATGTTTTAATGTTTTCTTTTCTGTTTTCATGTTTTAAACCATTTTAATCCAAACTCATTAACGTGAGAGACTGTCGAATGACATTGTTTCCCTTGAACCGATCTCTGTGGACACGACATAAATCCTGGAGGGAATTCTTCCGAAAATAAATATTTTTGCTTGCTTGCCCTATTCTGCAGTCAACACCTGCGTACGGGCTGGGAACCTGATGAACCAGCAGTAGAAGCCCGACGCCTCCGAGATGTAGAATCGGCGGCTGACGAGGGAGTGGTCTGAACCTGTCTGGCGCGAATTAATAAGAAATTGTTCCGGATCTGTATATCCAGAATTTTTTCGAATGTGCATATCCGGAACACATAAACGTTTTTAAAAAATTGGTGCGTCCGGATATGCACATCCGGAATCAGGGGGCAAAAAAGAAATTTCACGTGGTGCCTAAGAAACTTGGGTGGTGTATTAAGAAATGCTCTTATTTTTAAACTCATGCGCCAAATGAAATGGCTTGTGCATGTGGGTTAAGTCATATGAAATGGCGCCTTCACTCTCACTTTAAACCCATGCGCTATTTCATATGGAATATACATTATGCATGAAGTGTATGTGCCATATGAAATAGCGCATCCTCTTTAATTTTTTATTTATTTAATTAAATGTAGAAATTAAAAAAAATAGAAAATAAATTAAAGATATTACTACTATTAATTAAAGTTAATGATTATACCAATTCATTTGAAAATCAATGTCCCGTCTGATTGATACGTGTAACGCCCCGATTTGTTTAATTGTATTTATTTATTTCATTTATGTGATTTTTGTGAAATGTGTGAAATTATTGTATTTTACCTGCTAATTGAGTTAATTGGTTAATTTTTCTGATAGGTAAAATATTTGCAATAAATTATAATTTCTTTTCAATTTTTATTTCCTGAAATATATTTCATCGTTATTATGTTTTATCGCGTTTTGAGAGCGTTTACGAGAGATTTGAGAGTAGGGGTATTTTGGTCTTTTTGCTGGGTTATTTTTCATAAAATAGAAAGTGGAGAGAAAAAGAGAGAAAAGAAAGGGAAAAAGAAGAGAAAGAAAAGGAGATGAAAGAAAGAGAGAAGAGGAGAAAGAGGAAAATCGAGAATTCATCTGTTTCAAGCACGATTAATCGGGTAAGGGTGAGAAGTTTCAATTATATCTTGCTTGTGTATGTATATGTGTTGTTTGTTGTAATTGTTTTGGTTGTTTCACTACTTTTTCTCTAATTGATAAATTGATGAATAATTGTTAGAAATCGATGTTTTCGCGGCTGAAACTCGATATAAACTGCGTAGAATACTTGTTGATTATGTTGGAACATGTTTGGGTTGATATGTTGTGAATTGGAAGTGTTTAGATGAGATTTGGGAGTGTTTTTGGTTGATTTCGCAGCAGAAAATTCTGCAGGAAAAATTATGGGTTGTCGCTGCCGTTACACGTATCAGGCATATCCATACGCGTATTGGGTTGGGCAATACGCGTATGGCAGGTGCAATTAAGGGCAATACGCGTAATGAAATCCATTTTTCTCGGCCATCTGCTGAAACGCGTAATGGTACGCGTATGAGGTTGGGCAATACGCGTATGGCTCAGGGCAATACGCGTGTGGCCAGCGAGGGTGCAGAATGTTGTCTTTTCGCGATTCCTTTTCTTTTTGATTCCGTAACTTGGGTTCCGATTATCCGTTTTAAACATTCTTGGTATCGTTGGAAAGCTATTGAAATGTTTTTTCTTATTAAAATGGTTTTGAGATTGTTGGCCGATTTAATTATGTCGGGAATTTAAAAATGTGTTATTTTGTCGACTTTTACCGTTGTAATTGTGTGTAATTGATGTGTATCATGCAATGTGTTGTTGATATGGATATCGTATGACTTATGTGCTATTGTGTGATGAAAACGCATGTGATGAAATGTTGTGATGATGGTTTGTGGCCTAAGGGCAAGAAAATGTAATGTGTTGTATTTGATTATATATGCATGATTATGGATGTGTATATGTGTGCATTTGAATGTCATGAGTCATTGTATGCCAAGCATCATGATATGCATTCTTGTGATGTCGTGTGCCCTAGTGGGTGTGAGCGACGAAATGATTTCAGAGGGAATCCTCTATAACATCGTGAGCCTTATACCGAGAGGACCTAAAGCGATGATTATAGACGATCGTGAGCCTTATACAAAGAGGACCTAAAGCGATCGGATCATGAGCCTTATACTGAGAGGACCTAAAGCGATCCATAAACGTCGTGGGCCTTATACCAAGAGGACCTAAAGCAACAGGGAACATCGTTTGCCAGAAGGGGAGTTACACTAAGTAACAAGCGATGATTCCAATAGTTCCTGAATGGATTGATTTTGTGTGGAAAATCATGAATTGATTGAGTATGTGTTGAGATTTATGTTTGAATTGGTGAATTGATGTGCATATGTGATAAATGCATTGGTTGTGGATAATATGTTTTATGCATAGATATATGCTATGTGATGTGGTGGGGTGTTTCCATATATTATGACTTTGGTGTGCCTTATGTGTGAATATGTGATTACGTTGGTGTAATTGATATATGCAATGTGTATTAGTATGTGATGCTTGTGGTGAGAATAACTATGCACGTGAATTTTTATGTGTTTTTGCATATTATTATGCAATCTTGATTTAGTTGTTATTTCTCACCCTTCTGCTGTGGTTTGTTGCTCTATGAGGCAATTGCAGATTAGTAGTCTTGGAGGCTTTTGTGAAGATTAGTTCTCCATCCGTTTGTCAGTCCGTCTGCTCTGATACGTAACACGGGAGTCGGGGATCGCTTTTGTTATATATGTATACATTTGTTAAATATATTTTGTATTACTTTTGTATGTATATTTTGACGTTATAAAATGATTTATTTTGTAAAACAAGGCAGTTATGGATCTTTCCGCTTTATTCCATAATTGAATTTTCCTTGTATATGGAAAAAGTTCCCTTTGAGGTTATTCCATCTTGTGTTATGTATCGAAAATTTATGAGCAGGGATTGTGTTTTCTTTCTTTAAATTGTGGCATCCTTGTTTCTGTCGAAAAAATAAATTTTTATTCACTCTGATTCAATTATGTATTATTTATTCGCGATGGGAATTGGGGTGTCACAATAGTGGTATCAGAGCAGGTCGGTCCGTCCGGCCAAGTTGTTGAGTCAGTTGGTGTGACAGTTGAATACTGTCGGTGTTGTTTGTCCCTTAGTATGTGATAGGTGTGTGAAACACTGTCAGTGCTTTCTGGTTTTCTAATCCTTTGTCTTCAGGAGTTAGAATGAGATAAGCGTGGGAGAAGTTGGTACTTCTCCATGTTGCTTCAGGTGTGGAGCGTTGGCTCAATGTGTTGTGAATTGCAAGATTGTAAGTGTTGTTTGGACAGTGTGGTTCCCAGTTCCAGAAGGGATGCGGAGGTAAGGCTTAAGTCAACTAAGGATTTGTGCCTTAGGTAGTTTTGTGCATAGGATGTAAGGAATTCTATTATAGTTCGGTAAAGACGGTTTATGCCCCATCATGATTGTCGGCTGTCTATTGACAAATTGAGGAACTGATCACCCTTAATCTCTTGTTGATAGTAGACGGAATTGTGTTGGATGGAATAGACGTGTCTTTTCGGCCTTGATAGTGTGGGTAATGAATTATTTTGTTGGGTCGATGAAGATTCTAATATCGGAAGATGAGGTGGATTTGAGGTTTTGGTATGATGGTCCAGTTGGGAAGTCATTGAGGGAGAATGATTGGGTATTATTAAGGGCTGCTTCTCAGAGAGTAGAAATTGAACTTAATTGGACGGAGGTGAATAGTTGGAGGTTTATATCTGCTAAGTGAGTAGAAAACTCTTGGTAGATGAGACTAAGTTGTTTGTTTTGTCGGTGATGATAGGGTTATGGAAATTGGCAGGAAGTCACAGTGATGGGTCGTTAGTTGTGCATGGTTTTCAGATGTGTTTTTGGATGGAACATTAGGGTGTTGTCTTAGAGAGCTCTAGTATTATTAAGTAACAGAAAGGAAGGATGATGGAACGGAATAACAAGTATGATGTGTATCATGGTATTGAGACTACGGGAAGCCAAACTTAGAGGTCTGGTGAGGTTTGGAGTCTTTGGAGTTTTAGGGCATTAATGGAAATCTTGAGAAAACCCTAGGTGTGGATGTAATATTTGAGAGTTCTTTTTGGTTGGTTGTTGCTACATGTTGGGATTTATGGAATTTGGACTGTTAAGAGAAGAAATTGTGTATGGATTATTGACAGTTGAATAAGGTAACGATGGAGAACAAGTGTCGACTTTCATGAACAGATGATTGGAATGGCTTGGTTGAGTTTGAGTGAAATCACAATTGTTTGGAATGTTTGATAAGAGTGGTGAATTGTGTGAGTTGAGGCTTTGATCATTTTCATGTGACTGGTTATGGTTGTTATCATTGGATTATGGTGTTATTTACTCGGTTAAGCTTGTAGGTGAGTAACCAGTTACCCAGTGAAAATTGTTGCAAAAAGCTTTAGGAATTTATATCTTTTGGAATTTGGTTGGGCATTACAAGGTGCAGTGATGCTGTTCGGTGATAGTAATGCGTCTGGAATGTTTGTGGAGTATATGAATCGTATCTTCCATATTTAATTGGATAAGTTCGTGGTGGTTTGATTGAGGATATTCGGATCTGTTATAAACTCAGAGGAAGAACAGGTAGAGTGTTTGGGATTTGAATTACAAGTGTTGAAAAGAGACGAAGTTTTATGCTAAGTTATTCAAGTGAGAATTTGGGTTGAAAAAGGTTATTTTTCTTGGATATGTTATTTCGAATGAGAGCATGGTTAATGGATCCATCGGAAGTAGATGCAGTTCTACAATGAGAGGCTCCGAAGTTGGTTAAGGAGATTAGAATCTTTTTGGACTTTAGTTGGTTATTACCGGAGGTTAAGGAAGGCTTTCCAAGTTAGTGTTTCCGTTACTTCGATTGACATGCAAAAGGTAAGTCATTTGTTTGGGGATGTTCATTGTGAGGGAAATTTGAGAGGGTTAAAGTAGAAGTTGTCTACGGCTCCAGTTTTGATCCTGTGCGATCCTAATAATCTGTTCGTGAGGTATTGTGATGTGTCTTCGATGAGTGTGGTCAGTGTGTTAATGCAATGGGGTAAAGTCGTAGCTTATGCTTTACGACAATTGAGGATTTATAAAAGGATCTATACTATTTTGGATTTGGAATTGGTTGCGGTTGCATTGTGTTGGAATATTTGGAGGTATTATCTTTATGGTTCTAGGTTCGAAGTGTTTGGTAATCACAAGAATATTGAGTACTTGTTTGGTCTGAAGGAATAGAGTATGGGACAACGAGAATGATTAGAATTCGTGACGAGTTATGAATTTGACTTGGATTATCCTTCGGGAAAAGTTAATGTCGTGCGTGATGAGTTAAGTTGGGAGTTTTTATACATGGTTGTTTTGATGGTCAGAGAATTAAAATTATTTAAGCCGTTCAGAGGCTTGTGTCTGGTGTGTGAGATAACACAGTAGAGTGTGAGGTTGGAAATATTAGAGTGAACAGTGATTTTTGGTGAATATGAGGAAGAGTTGGACTTTGGACGTGAGATTGGTAGACTTGATGGTTTCGAGTAATCAGAGTGCGCAGCAGAAGCGTGATGTGGCATATTTTGTATTTGCGTGTGGGACTTGTAAGAGTTCATAGGTTGAACATTAGGAATATGTAGGAGTGATGAGACTATCGGACGTTTCAGAATGGACGTGTTAGGTGTAACACCCCACTTTCCCATTTTTCAAAATAAACAAAATATATGAAATAAATCAGAGTTTCCACACCAAAGTAGGATGCCACATTTTAAAGTCAACGAAACAAATCTCATTTTATTTTAATAAAATCAAACAGCGGAAAATTTATTCAATTATTCGATTTACGACCATCTGCCTATAACACCAAAACTCCACCTAATCGTGGTCCACCATAATATTCATCAATTGAAAGATACGTAACAAGTATACAACATAAAACAAATGGTAAAACCCCCAATCCCGTGTTACGTATCAGAGCGACTCTCTAAACTCGAACAAGCTACACAAGCTCCAAGCACTAACCTGTCACCTGAATATCTGTACTTTCGAAGAAGCACAGACACAACAACAACAGAGGGGTGAGAACTACATTCAATATAAAAAGGTGAATAATACATATAAGGAGGTAGTATCTCACACCACCAACAACAACATATAATCACGACCTACTGTCATTTTCAATCACCAACAATTAACATATGATAATGTAATGCAACACGACACCATGCATGCGATACCGACTCATTGGTTCATTCAATCGAACCCCGGATAGATCACATACACCTCTACTTGGCAATGATTTATCCCTTACCATTCTCCATATAGGAGTACGGATGAATCACATACACTCCTCCTGAGCAATGATTCCTCCCACCAATCACCATGAATATGCAAGACTCAACTATGCACAACAAAACATGTATACAAGCGTAAATACATACACACGATCCTCCTGATCACATCATACATATAACACACATGTATATCAAATGATAAACAATTCACGATCCTCCTGATCACAACAAACGTACACATAACTCACATATATAACCAATGATAAACAAATTCACGATCCTCCTGATCACAACAAACATACATATAACACACATGTATAATAATAGACATACATAGTTACGATCCTCCTGATCACACATGAGACACCTAATCGTTCCCACTTGCACCATAATCATTGAATCCTCACAAGTCACCATAGTTCACCAAACACTAATTAATTCCTAAAAATTATAAAATTAATTAGTTTCATCACCAACTGTGTATTACTCAGCATCTGACTCCCAATCCCAACCTCTCAAACCAAGAGAAACCGAATCAGACGCGAAAACAGGAAAGAAATCGCGAAACGGTGAATTTCTGCACACTCGCTGGCCATACACGTATTGCCCCGTGTCATACGCGTATTGCCAGCTCGCTCGTCCAACTCGTACGTGTAATAACCCTCTTCATACGTGTATTGCCTCACAATGCCCAAATCCTTACGCGTATGCCTTGTGCCGTACGCGTACGGACAGAGATGTTTTCCTACTGAATTTCCTAAATTCCAACCCATTACGCGTACGGCCCTCCTATTACGCGTAATTCCTAGCCCGTCATACGCGTATTGCTGCGTATTAGCCCCCCATACGCATACAACCTTACCTGGTACGCGTATGGCCAGATCTATTACGAAAAATCCAATTCTCCACACCAGACTATGTACTGCTACGAATTTCACTAGTTTTCACTCCAAACCAGTCCTAAAATTAATTCTACATTGATTTTAGGTCCTATTGTTCATCTTATCTCTTATACTTATTATTACTAACCAAGAATTACAGGTCTTAGAGTTAATTCCCTCTCCCTCAACTGTACCAAAATTAAGATCTACAACAATCGTGTTCAAACAACAGCAACAACATCCATATAACATCGATTCAGCAATTCAACTACACGAATTTCATCATGGATTCACATATAGACACCAAAATCATACAACCACACAAAATCAGACAAAATCCTACGGGGTTAAGGACTCCCCACTACCCTTATACGATTTAATCACCAAATATGAACCCGTTCTCCCCCCTTACCTCGAATTGTTCATAAATCTAGGAAAAATTGGGAAGAAATCCTTGCCCTAGCACCCTTTCCTCTTCCTTGTTCTTCTTTCTCTCAAATTCTTGTTTTACGTGAAAACCACTTTAGTCCACTAAACTCCCCTTAATTCTCTTTAATCAGGTTTTATTTATTTAATTAATAACAAAATAATATTGATAATAATAATAATGATAATAACAAGAATAATAATAATAACACTAATATTAACCATATTAATATTATTATTTTCGCATCGCTATCCTTATTATTAACTAAAGTCTTAATTCTCATTAATTCACTAAGGCACTACCCTTCACTCACCCTTAACCAGGCCCAACCAACAGAAATAATAACACGACGATTAATAATTTAAATTGGGGTGTTACAACTCTCCCCCACTTAAATTATTTTCGTCCTCGAAAATATAACGGAAATGAATCACTCCGAGTACAACTCTCTCACAATCGACAACCAATAATCATACTAACAAAAGGTACACCATGAATGACACAAACTAACAGAAGACCTTGCTAACAGCAACTACAACAACGACAAGATGCAATGCCCGCACAATGCCCTTGACGACTAATTCACGACCCAAAGAATACTCAAGTTACGAACACACAAAGATCGTTACCCCCACCATAGGTAACCCTCTCCTAATCCCCCACCATAGGAATTAGCCACTCGCACTCGAACCATCACCATAGGCAGCGAGGCAACAACAAAACAAGAACATAAAGTTCCACGACACAACATCGTTTCAACAACCTCTACATAACCATGCTATCAACATCCTTGTCACACAATATTATTACAACAATGTTATGATTCACCCATCAACATAAGACTAAAACATTCATCTACTTAATAGTCCAAGAATAATATTTAACCTTTTCCACCTCCCTTCTGAAACGTCCAATGGTCTCATCGCTCCTACATATTTCCACTGTTCAACCTATGAACTCGTACCAGTTACGCACACATATACGAAAGGTACCATATCACGCTTTCGATGCGCACTCTGATTACTCACAACAATCAATTTCACCAAAGTCATATCCAACTTTTGACTCTCTTTAATCTTCACTAGAAAATCATAGTTCATTACTAATATACCCAACCTCGCACTCTGCTGTGTTATCTCACACACCAGATGCAAGTCTCTGAACTGCTCAAATAGTTCTAATCCATCTGGTCATCAAAACAGACATGTATAAAGACTTCCAACTTAACTCATCTGGAACGACCTTAACTTCTCCAATAGGATGATTCCAGCTAAGGTCATAACTCATCCGGAATCTCAGCCGTCCTCGTTGTCTCATACTCTATTATTTCCGACCAAACAGGCACTCAATATTCTTGTGATTACTAAACAATTTGAATTCAAAACCATAAAAATAATATTGCTAGATCCTCAACACAAAATAACCGCAGCCATCTTGAAATCATGAATTCTCAATTGTCGTAAAGCATAAGCGACGAATTTTCCATCCTGCATCCACACACTGACTAAATTCACCATGGACACATCCCAATACCTCACAATGGTTTATTAGGATCACGAAGAAGCAAAACTGGAGCTGCAAATAATTTCTACTTTAGCCCTCTCAAACTTCTTCACAATGAACATCCAAAACAAACGACTTACCCCGTGCAAGTCAACTGAAGTAACAAAAATTCTAACTTGGAAGAACCCTCCATAACCTCCGGTAATAACCAACTAAAGTCCAAAAGCTTCTAATCACCTTTACCGACTTCGGAGCCTCTCATTGTAGAACTGCATCTACTTCCGATGGGTCCATAACAATACCATCATCAGAATTAACATATCCAAGAAAACTAACCTTTTTAACCAAAATTCTCACTCGAATAATTTAGCATAAAAATCTCTTTCGTTTCAACACTTGCAGCTCAGATTCCAAACACCCTACAAAGTCTCCTTCTGACTTTATATTAGATCCGAATCTCCCTAATGAACACCATTCTGAACTCACCCCATCTTGTCCAGACTCATATACAAGCTTAACCGAGTAAATAACAACCCATTCCGATGATAACAAACATAACCAGTCACATGAAATCGATCAAAGCCTCGACCCGCACAAACTCACCACTCTTATCAAACGTTCCAAACAATTGTAATTCCAATCAAACTTAACCAAACCATTCCAACCCTCCATTCTTGAAAGTGGACACTTATTCTCAATCGTTACTTCATTCAACTGTCAGTAACCCATACACAATTTCATTCTCTGAACAACCCACATTTCACAATTTCTAACATGTATCAACAATCAACCAAAGAGAATTCTCAATCTCAATATTACATCCACACCCAAGGGTTTTCTCCCAATTTCCCTTAATGCCCTAAAACTCCAAGAATTCCAAAACTCATCCAAACTCTAAGTTTGCTTCCCATAGCCTCATTACCTTATACACATCACGCTTGTTATTCCATCCAGAGCCACATCTGGAAATCATGCACAATTGGCAGCCCTCTACTGTGGCTTTCCTGTCAATTCTAGAATGATACTATCACAAACATAGCAAACATCTTGGTTTCATCGCCGAATAGTTTTTCCCTCAGAGACATCCCGACCTGACCAACATACCAAAACCTCTAATCCGCCTCATTTTCCGATATAAGAATCTTCAATGATAACCTACTAAGTCCAAGACACCCTTAGTCTCCGTCACTGTCTTCAAAAGGTTTCCCACCGAAGCACTGCGCTACTTTCCCGATGGATCTACCACAATACCCTCACCAAAAATAGCTTGTTCCAATAAACTCACCGTTTACAATCAAAACCCCCAATTCGAAACTTGCGAACAATTCATTATCCTTCTGCACCTACCAAATAATTCTCATATGCTCTACGTGATTTTCCTCTAATTCAGAATGCTCAAATATCATCAACAAATCCTGACGGTTTAATTCATATACTCCACGAAGACACCCTGCATCTACTTTCCGTACGGAGTCAATAACATCGGACTCGTACCAAGTGTTGGATCAATAATCACCTCTATCTTCTTAACGTGCCTATGATCCACTTATCTCGCCTGAAATGAATTCAAAATTCGTAACCAACAGGTAACTCAACACATGTAACTTCACTACTAACTCGTCACAACGCGAACGTGATTACACTGAGGCTTCTCCTGATAAATATTCACCCGTTCGCTCAGCACACCACAATACCAGTTCCCTACCATTATCCAATTCGGATCCACACCTCAGAAAGACATCAAGGATTACCCAACACCGGCATCTCTCTTGCCATCACCTTGTTCTCTACTCCCTGACAAGCAATCACTAACCATACCTGATTGTCCCTCCTCGGAGATATCCTTCAACTTGATCGACCGACAAGTACTTCTCTTCTACATCTTCTTCAGATAATAAAGATCCATACCGACTCAACACAACCATCTTCCACATCACATGCTATCTTAATTGTCAAGGCGCATCTATCCATTCATCTTGATTCCGACTACTATCAACAATAGATTGAGGGTGATCAGTTCCCCAATTTGTTCATAGACAACCGATCATCCTGATTAAGTATAGACCCTCCCTCACCAACTATGATAACACTTCATTACTTACCAATCCGTCTTTCCAGAGTGGAAGCATCCTGGAGAAGCACCAGTTTCTCCCCCACTTATCTCATCCTCAACTCCTGCAAACAGACAGTTAGAAGATAAACCCGTACCGACCGTGTTTTACACACGCGTCGTATACCAAGACACAAACCATACTAGACAACCTGCCGGACGGACCAACCAGGCTCTGATACCAATTGTAACACCCCACTTTCCCATTTTTCAAAATAAACAAAATATATGAAATAAATCAGAGTTTCCACACCAAAGTAGGATGCCACATTTTAAAGTCAACGAAACAAATCTCATTTTATTTTAATAAAATCAAACAGCGGAAAATTTATTCAATTATTCGATTTACGACCATCTGCCTATAACACCAAAACTCCACCTAATCGTGGTCCACCATAATATTCATCAATTGAAAGATACGTAACAAGTATACAACATAAAACAAATGGTAAAACCCCCAATCCCGTGTTACGTATCAGAGCGACTCTCTAAACTCGAACAAGCTACACAAGCTCCAAGCACTAACCTGTCACCTGAATATCTGTACTTTCAAAGAAGCACAGACACAATAACAACAGAGGGGTGAGAACTACATTCAATATAAAAAGGTGAATAATACATATAAGGAGGTAGTATCTCACACCAACAACAACAACATATAATCACGACCTACAGTAATTTTCAATCACCAACAATCAACATATGATAATGTAATGCAACACGACACCATGCATGCGGTACCGACTCATTGGTTCATTCAATCGAACCCCGGATAGATCACATACACCTCTACTTGGCAATGATTTATCCCCCACCATTCTCCATATAGGAGTACGGATGAATCACATACACTCCTCCTGAGCAATGATTTCTCCCACCAATCACCATGAATATGCAAGACTCAACTATGCACAACAAAACATGTATACAAGCGTAAATACATGCACACGATCCTCCTGGTCACATCATACATATAACACACATGTATACCAAATGATAAATAATTCACGATCCTCCTGATCACAACAAACATACACATAACACACATATATAACCAATGATAAACAAATTCACGATCCTCCTGATCACAATAAACATACATATAACACACATGTATAATAATAGACATACATAGTTACGATCCTCCTGATCACACATGAGACACCTAATCGTTCCCACTTGCACCATAATCATTGAACCCTCACAAATCACCATAGTTCACCAAACACTAATTAATTCCTAAAAATTATAAAATTAATTAGTTTCATCACCAACTGTGTATTACTCAGCATCTGACTCCCAATCCCAATCTCTCAAACCAAGAGAAACCGAATCAGACGCGAAAACGGGAAAGAAATCGCGAAACGGTGAATTTCTGCACACTCGCTGGCCATACGCGTATTGTCCCGTGCCATACGCGTATTGCCAGCTCGCTCGTCCAACTCGTACGCGTAATACCCCTCTTCATACGCGTATTGCCCCACAATGCCCAAATCCTTACGCGTATGCCTTGTGTCGTACGCGTACGGACAGAGACGTTTTCCTACTGAATTTCCCAAATTCCAATCCATTACGCGTACGACCCTCCTATTACGCGTAATGCCTAGCCCGTCATACGCGTATTGCTGCGTATTAGCCCTCCCATACGCGTACAACCTTACCTGGTACGCGTATGGCCAGATCTATTACGAAAAATCCAATTCTCCACACCAGACTATGTTCTGCTACGAATTTCACTAGTTTTCACTCCAAACCAGTCCTAAAATTAATTCTACATTGATTTTAGGTCCTATTGTTCATTTTATCTCTTATACTTATTATTACTAACCAAGAATTACAGGTCTTAGAGTTAATTCCCTCTCCCTCAACTGTACCAAAATTAAGATCTACAATAATCGTGTTCAAACAACAGCAACAACATCCATATAACATCGATTCAGCAATTCAACTACACGAATTTCATCATGGATTCACATATAGACACCAAAATCATACAACCACACAAAATCAGACAAAATCCTACGGGGTTAAGGACTCCCCACTACCCTTATACGATTTAATCACCAAATATGAACCCGTTCTCCCCCCTTACCTCAAATTGTTCATAAATCTGGGAAAAATTGGGAAGAAATCCTTGCCCTAGCACCCCTTCCTCTTCCTTGTTCTTCTTTCTCTAAAATTCTTGTTTTACGTGAAAACCACTTTAGTCCACTAAACTCCCCTTAATTCTCTTTAATCAGGTTTTATTTATTTAATTAATAACAAAATAATATTGATAATAATAATAATGATAATAACAAGAATAATAATAATAACACTAATATTAACCATATTAATATTATTATTTTCGCATCACTATCCTTATTATTAACTAAAGTCTTAATTCTCATTAATTCACTAAGGCACTACCCTTCATTCACCCTTAACCAGGCCCAACCAACAGAAATAATAACACGACGATTAATAATTTAAATTGGGGTGTTACATTAGGTGGAAGGTTCAATATTAATCATGTACTAATATGTAGATGGATGTTTTGGTTACATGTTTGACGGGTAAATCACAACGTTGTTGTATTGATGTTATGTTTGGTATCCTGGTTTTGTTGATGTTGTTGAGACGATGTTGGGTCGTGGAACCTGTGTTCTTGTTTGTGTTGTTGCCTCGTTCCTATCGTGTTGGGTCGAGTGCGAGTAGCTAATACCTGTGGTGAATTAGAGGAGTGTTACCTACGGTGATGGTAACGATCTTGTTGTGTTTCGGTTCAAGAGTGAACCTGTGTGTGTTCGTAACTTGGGTATTCTTTGAGTTGTGAGTTGGTCGTCAAGTGCATTGTATGGGCTTTGCATCTTATCGTTGTAGTTGTCGTCGTTGTTGTGTCGTTGTTGTAGTTGTGGTTAGCGAGGTGGTTTGTCAGTTTGTGTTACTCGTGGTGTTGCCTTTTGTTGGCATGATAATTTGTTAGTCGGATGCGAGAGTCGTATCCTGAGTTTTTCATATTAGTTATATTTTCGAGGACGAAAATTACTAAGTGGGGGAGCGTGAATTTTCACTTTGATCATCCAAGAGTGAATTTTCACTTTGAGAAGCTGAAGTCACATCCATTCTCGATTATTCGACTTGGATGTTCATTCATCTCCTCTTGAAACTTGTCATCCAAGCTACCATGAGAATGAGTAGCTAAACACTCTTGTGTTGAGGTTAGATGTAGTTGATCTTGATAATATGTATTTCTTTTGATCTTTTGTATATGAACAAGGTCTTTGATTAATATAGATGAAGTTATTTGCTCTTAATGATTTATGTGTGGTTTGTATTGCTCTAGACATAGATTCTACAAATCATGACCTAATAATTTCATCTCTTAAAAACCAAACTCTAGACATAGATTTGGGATTTGTTATTCGCTTTGTGTTGATCTTAACGATTGTTGTTTAGATTGTTAGCGTGAGACATCATCTAACGGTCTAAACAACGATACTCACGACTTTGCTTTAGACATAAACTTAGTCGGGAGAATACGCGGTTGTATTGGTCGGAAACTAAGTTCATATGCTTGATTAATCGGATATATGTGAAAAGGATTAGCGAAACCTAACCTTGACATGCTTTTCTAAAAACCCGTACAAACTCTTTGCTACAAATTTACTCTTTGCTACCAATTAATGTTAACCGAAATCGAGAACCATTTGAAACTCTTGAACTTAAAACATTGTAACTATTGAACGGCAAACATCTAATATCGACAATCCATGTGGAGACGATAAAAACACCCCCTAATACTGTATCAACAATTACCATTTAATAAAATACATCATTTTGTCATGTCATAATTTAAATTTTTTAATCTAATTTAATGAAATATATGATCGTAATTAGTTGACAATAAAATTAATTTATGCTGTCAATGGGTCATTTCTTTTCTCTTGTAATTATATATTGTTATTATGACTATAAATTAAAAAAAACTATTATATTAATAATATTTATTTTTCTTGATAAAAAAATTAGAATAAATTACATTTTATTTTATTAACCGTCTATTATAAAAATTAGAACATGGCCTCTACTTTGTTTGGGTCGGCCCTGCCAAATGTTACATTGTTTCGTCTACAGCAACACTTTTACCAAATGTTACACTGTTTCGCCTACAACAGCACTTTTACTAAATATTGCATTATTTCGCATACAACAACAGTTTTCAAAGGTTGTATTGTTTTGCATCCTGCAACACTTCACGAAGTGTTGCATATTTTTGAATTCAAAATACAAACTTCCTACTACAACACTTCACAAGTGTTGCCTATTTCTGAATTAAAAAATTAACCATCACTTGCATAATTTCTTATCATTTCGGAACACACTCATGATTATTAGTTATTAATAATTTACAACAACTTAAATTAAATTGATGTATTATGTTGTAAAATATGGAATAAGTGAAGGGTAATTATGGAATAGAAAATATGCAAGACCAAAATTGTGTATCTCCTTCATCTATAACTAGCTAGGGGTGGCAAAACGGGTCGTGGCCCGCCGGGCCGGCCTGCGCACCCGCAAAAAAATGGCGGGTTGGGTTGGGATTTTGGGCCCACCAAAGCCCGCCCCGCCAAAACCCGCCACCCGCCAAAGTCCGCCGCACCTATTCGTTCAACTTGTCCCACCTTAAACCCGTCATTTTTTAGTTAATTCTAGTAATTCCAATTCTTGATAGTTTTATTTTGTACATTTATTTGATAATATATGCAATACTTTAGTTTAGTTTAGAAAGAAATAACTTCTTAAGTAGGGCTGACAATGAACCGAACCAATTCGAAAATAGTTCGGAACTCGGTTCCACAATTAATTCGTTGAACTTAGTTCATGAACCTAATGAGCTGAATATAAGCGAAAAACTTAGTTCGTTAAATAAATGAGTTGAACTTAAACTATACATAGTTCGACTCGTTAGGTTCATGAGCCAACTCGATTATACATGAGAAAGATTATATTGTCTTTAAGAATAAGTTTAAACATTTAATATAACTTTTAATCTTATATTTTATTTTAATTTACCGGTATTAATTGAGAATTTATATTCTCAAGTGAGTAAAATATTTTTAAAAATAATTATACACATAAAATTAGTATTATATAAATTAATTAATTTTTGAATTAGTACATTTTTGAAATAAAGTTAAATTTCAATCTAATAACTTTTATTTTATTTCAATATTTTTTTTAAAATAATATTAGTATAAAATGAAAAATATAAAAAAAAACTTTAAAAAATGACTTTTAAGTCCGTGAAACAAGCGAGCTGAACCTAATGAGATGAATCTAATGAGTCGAACCAAGTTGCTCGTGAACTTATAACAAGTCGAGTTTGATTTAAAAAAATATTCGTGTCGAACTCGAACCGAGATTTGAGTTGAACCAATTCTTAACGAATCGAGTCGAGCTGAGATGAGTTCGACTCGACTCTACTAAATTCGAGTAATATTTTCTTGGTTTGATTCGGATAAAATCAAATTTCCCCAAACCATAAACCGCCCTAATTATAATAGTCAAATGAAGTGTGTATGTAAGAAAGAAAAGGATGAGTATTTCCAAACCCAAAGAACATCAAATGGATAGCAAGTGTCCCTATTTCAAGGGCATCTTTAGTGGCACTTGAACAAGATATCCTAAACCTTTCTTCTACGGTTAATAATTCCCACTTCTTATTATCCAATTCTCTCTTCCCTTAACTCGCGTTTGCATCCATGGATGGAGAAGGCGAAGACGTACTCGAATCTACCGAATGGGAACTAATCAGCAAGGACGATTCACCAATCGGTTCCGCTATCACCGAATTTTCCAACCCCAATTCTTCATCAATCATCAGATCCGATCATTTCTCGATTCATCAAAACCCTAATTCGGTTGCCAGTAGTTGCAGTTCCAATTCCGAAATCGATCGAAACTTCGACGATTCCTACGTCGCAGATCAGATTTTATCTTCCTCCAATAATAATCTCCGCCGGTGGAGTGATTCCGATTCCGTTAATTCCGATAGTTCAGTTAATTCCGATAATTCCGTTAATTCCGATAATTCCGATACTGATGTTAGGGTTACGGCTACGGCTACGGCCAGTTTGATCGGTGATGGTGAGGTTGGTTTTGATTCTGAGGGAAAAGTGGAGGAGGGAGAAGAGGAAGAGAAAGTGGTGAAAGGGGATAATGAGAGATTGGTGTGGTGGAAGGTTCCGTTTGAAGTGTTGAAGCATTGGGTGAGTCCTCTTTTGATTCCTCTTCCTTTGTCTGTTGCTGCTGCTGCTGCGTTTTTAGGGCTTTTGATATTGGGGAGGAGGCTTTACAAAATGAAGAGGAAGACTCAGACTTTGAAGCTCAACCTTGCTCTTGATGATAAGGTCAATCTTTTTGTTGTTAAATAGTTTTGATTTTTTTGTTGCTTATAATATATACTGATGATTCACTGACACCGGACGGTGTCACGATACTGACACCGGACGGTGTCACGATACTGACACTAATTGTATGTTTGGTTTAACTTTTGGAAGAGTTAAAACTAGTTTTATAGGTATATAATCGATTTTGAAATGATTTTGAGGTGTTTGGTTCTTGTAAATTGGAATTGATTCTGTCTCTAGAATTCACTCTAGTTGAAATTAGAATTTGTAGCTTTTGAGTTTAAACGTGATTTTTACATTAAAATTTATTGTTCAACTCACTTCTACATAAATTTATATAGAATCAATTCATTCTAAATCAATTCTTTTCAGCGCAGAACCAAACATATGCTAATATATAGAGACTAATAACAATTTGAGAAAATGAAAGTTGGTTGAAAATTGAATACACCTTGAATTTGAAGTGTTGTGTTACATTACGTAGTTTATATAGCTTTTCCATATTAATGGATCTTTTTGTAAGAGTTTATTTGGTTTTATCTCAATGTACACTTGGAATATAAGATATGGAAGCTATTTTTAGCTTATTTGGGTAAGCTTCCTAGAAGCTTATTGGATGATTGCCTGATAAAGTTGTTTACTTAATTATGGTTAATACATAGAGGCTAATAATAATTTGGGAAAGTGAAAGTGATTGAATGCAAACATGTTACATTACATAGTTTTTATAGCTTTTCAATATTAATGGATATTTGGAAGAGTTTATTTGGTTTTATCTCGATGTACACTTGAAATATAAGACATGTAAGCTATTTTTAGCTTATTTGAGTAAGCTTCCTAGAAGCTTATTGGGTGATTGCTTGATAAAACTGTATACTTAATTATGGTTAATTCATAGGTAACAAGGTAAGAGCAAGGATATGACTTTGACTTTGATATGGTTTGAGGTGATTGATGGTTATGATTTGATTCAAAAACAATAGAAAGTAACTCTTATATACTGGTAAAAGACTTGTAATTAAAACTCCTATAACAAAGAATTAACCCTTATGTCGTGGTTAGTAATATACAAATACATAGTAGTATAGCATAAATGATAAAACTCATCTTTTATAGTTGCATAACAAAACTACTTTAGTACTTAAACAGAGAATGAACTGTGAATGAAGTGTTTCCTAATAAGAGAGGCTCATTATATATGCAATCTGTTCATTCATGTGCTGGTATACTAGTCACAATCAGGGACTTATTCCGCAACTTCTCATGATAGTAATGATGTCTTGTTTCATATTTTGTCTGGGAATGAAGAACAGGATTTTGACATATGGAAACAATTCTTTGACTGTCATAGTAGTTAATTGGAGCTGAAACATGAATCTATAATTCAGTAAGAGACCGAGTCCAAATTATTTCACCTAATGAATGGCTAGATTACGATACCCATTTTCAACGCTTGAATGAGCAACTTGTTACTGCTTTTTAGACCACCGAAAATAAATTAGGTTTAAGGTATATGCAAGACCCTGAAATAGAGCATCTGTCTTCAGGGTCTGACGCCCAATAGGCATCACAAAAGACATGTAAAATGAGGCGAGTATGGTCTGGTGATTATTACAACCCAGCACGTTTTATAGTGTCATTTTGAGACCTGTTCACCTGTTGAACACTGCTTTTGTTGATATTAATATGCTGCATTCATTTAGAAGCTTTATAACATTGTTAAGATTGTTAAGTTTCTGAGGTTCACTTATAGCAAATTTTGCAGAAGGTAGCTCAGCTCATGGGTCGTGTAGCCCGTCTCAACGAAGCATTTTCAGTTGTGAAACGAGTTCCCGTGGTTCGACCATCTCTGCCAGCGCCTGCCATAACTCTGAGGCCTGTGATGAGTATGAGATGAAGAAAGAATTTGACAAAATACTTGATTTGAAGTAGTGTGAAATTACAATAATGTTTGTAATATCATAAAAACCCTTTAGTATGAAAACATGTAAGTATGAATGTATTATGTATCTATGTATGCATGTATCATGTATGTGTGTTGGGGTCGAATCTACGAAGCTACTCAATGGCTTCTTGTATATGACATTATATCTTGTTGATTTCTATACCTTGCAACATATATTTGTTTTGGGGGAATACTGCAATTTTAAAGTGTAATTTATTTAATTATGAATACTGATGGAAAATTTCCAAAAAATAATTATATTGAAACATTACCTTGGTTTTATATAGTGATAAAGTAAATTATACTCTCCTAAATTGCTTTGTAAAGCTGTTTATAATTTGAGATAGAGGAAGAAACATGCATGATTGAGAATCTAACATAATAACAGATTTAGGAATACTTAGTTCGATTTCTGGTGAAAACAATTTGAATGAAGGTTTGAAAAAGTTTTCAATATTAATTGTTGAACAAACTAGGGACATGAGAATAGGTTTGAAAATTTTGTCCTATATGATCGTTAAAATCGATTTAATATTTATTGCAACTTTTTGGTCAAAGTATTATACTTATTTTGAAAATCCCAAAGGAAAATTCATTTAAACTATGTGCAAACTTCCAGCCATGTAATTTAGAGGTAGATATGTGGGCACTCACTCTTCCACATGATCATGGAGGTGCCTTCTGTCGGGTGGGATGTTTTGACACCGACTCTATTGCAAGTATTGATGTTGCCTTATCTTGATGGTAAAATAGTAGATTTAATTATCTTGTTAAAATATCTAAAAATGAAAAAAATAAATAAAAAATATATATTAATTAGTATGCTTGTAAAATAATTGTAAATTAATTACTCAATCATATGTTTCACTTATAACAACAATCTTCATTCTCCATTCTTATTTACTGATCGTACCTAAATTAGACAGTTATTCAGTGGCTAGCAACGTCGTATGAACTTCAGCTCCGGTGAGATTGAAAGATGGCGAGGGGTGTACCTGCAAGGTACTCTGACGCTCAAGTAAGGCAAAGGTCACAAGTAAAAGCAAGTACAGAAAAAGGTTAGAGTGTATGAGATTGTGTAACCCGGCCCTCTCAAGTGAGAGGGTATTTATAGAGACCCCTCAGCGCGGGGCCAACGGTTACTTGTACTGGGCTGGATTGTCAGGCCCAATCCAAGTAACTGCCAGGGCTTACGTGGCGTAGTGAAGACCAGCACATGGTCTTCGCCCTGGGGTAACCGTTCCTAGATCTCCGGAGTGAGGGCAGACCAATTCCATCGGGAGTGGGTGGTTACATTAGAACGTGTCCTCGCGGGGAGGAGTCCTGCGTGTCGGGGAGAGACGTGTCCTCGCGGGGAGGACTCTTATGTGTAGAAGGAGATGGCTCCTTGTGGGGAGGAGCACCTGAGTGTCGAGGAGGAGCGAGCCCGGAGAGGCTTAGCGCCTCTGCCCGATGCTCTATGTCGTGCGTGCCCGAACACCGCCGAGGTGTGGCGTGTGCCCGACACTGTTGAGGTGGGCATGTGCTCGACATTGGTCGTGCTAAGAGGTCTTTGCTGGGCCATCCCAGGACGTGTGGGTTGGGCCTGCTCGATTGAGGGGCAGACCCCAGCCCAGTCCAGAACATGAGCCCCCTAAGTCGTTGCTCTGAGGTGCCAGGGTAATGACTTTAGGGTCAACACTATGTCGAGGACGTGTCCAGTCGGGGAAGGGGCTCTAAACTAGGAACAGTTGGTAAACCGGGCAGAAAAGAATCGATCTGCTCGCGCTAGACTGGCCGCGGATGGGTGACATCGCGGGGATACGAGAAGTCTGAAACGAGGTGAATGAAAAGACGTGTGTTGGGCAATGAAAAGATGTGCCTGGGGAAGCGTGTGCCACGTGTCACACCTCATCATTGCCTAGGGCGGCTACGTTAGGGTAGCGTAATCGATTGCCTAGGAAATCCTCGAGTCTCGTGAGGAGCCTATAAAAGGGCTCGAGTTCGTGTCAGTTGCACGTTTCCACCTTTTTCGCTCCCCTCTTCTTCCTATCTCCGTCGCTGCTCCACCGTCGTTCACCGCCGTACGTCACCGCATCTACCGCTCCGGTCAGGCTTCTATCACCGTTTCAGTAAGCTTCCGATCTCTTTCTTTTCCGTTTTGCTTTCCGTTGGTGGTTTTCCGGTGAACTGATGAAGTTCCCGGTAATCCCTTGAGGGTTCCGGCCGAAAACGGCGGGACGTTCCTAGGGTTCTGGTAGGTTTGGCGGAGGCTTGGGATGAATATCCCGAGGACCCGATGAATACCCCGAGGACATGCGATGAATGTCACGGGGAAGTGAGGTGAGAGGATTGGAGACCCAAATAAGGGACGGGGGTAACGGCCTCGGGCAGTTCGTCGTGTCCCCGAACATTTTCTTTGCTCTCGCTGCCCTTTCACTTGATCGGTGGTGGAAGGGTGGACTTGGTCGCGGCCAACGAATTCACATATTTCCTCTACTTTTCAGGTAAAAAATGGTCGTGAGGCTTCTGGAGATTCTCCAGATAGACACTAAACCCGACGTGGACGGACCCGCGCAGATCCCTGGGGAGGAGCTCGTGCGTCCGACCGTCGAATGGGCCGGCGAGGAGCCTCTACGCATAAAATCGCGCTTCGCTGCCGACGACACGGACGCTTTCGCCTTCGTCGAGGACGTCCCTGAGGGCGAGCATGCGAAATGGACGTTCTTTTAGCCTCGGGCACACCACCGTATCTGCTCGAATTACCATGGGTTAAGGTTCCCCATGTATGAGTTTGCCTTTAAAGAGGTCGGTATTCGTCTCCCCTTCAACAACTTTCAGGTGGGGGTGTTCAACCGGCTGCACCTGGCGCCGTCTCAGCTTCATCCTAATGCGCTCGCCTTCATGCGGGCATTTGAGATCGTGTGCGACTACCTCAACATCGGGAGTACCCTCACGCTCTTTTTCCGCGTCTTCCACCTCCAACGTTCAACGGACCAGGGGCGACATAGTTGGGTCTCCTTCAAACAGCCGAGGAAACTGTTCAAGGCGTACTCGGATTCGATTAGGAATTTCAAAGATAGGTTCTACTATGTCATGCCCGCGACGCACGACGCTGTGAGTACGCTTTATGACATCGTGACTGACAGTTCCAGGGAGGAGAGGTTTGTGTCCAAGTGTCCCCTGGAGTGGGAGGATGCGCACTTCGCGCTTGGTACGGACGAATACCTCGTGAAACCTGGCGAGCTGTCGGAGGACAAAGGAGCGTACGCCACGCTGGTCGCATATGTTACCAGTTTTAACCGGGCAGAGTGTGTAGGGAGGGATGGAAAATACATCCTCGACTCTCGAGGAAGAGTTATGACCACAGCCCGTTACATAAACACCAGGGGTCTCCTTGAGTGCAAGTCTCCCGATGAGGCCAAGAGGTTCTTAGGTAGGAGCTTCTTGTCCTGTTCGGGTGTCCACTTAGTTTTGTTTCTTTGTGCTAACTTTTTTCATGTTTTCCCTTGCAGCTCAAATGTCGAACGCCACCGAGTGCATCCTGAAATTGGCCGCTGAACGGGCACCTAAGCGAACCAAAAGCCGTGTTCGAGATGTTATTCAGGCTGCGGTGTCGGCTGGGACGACGAGTGGCTCCGCCTCTCCACAGTGTAGCCAGTCTCCTCCTCCGGAGGGCACCCCTGCCACGAAAGCTTTTTAGACCACCAGAAATAAATTAGGTTTAAGGTATATGCAAGACCCTGAAGTAGAGCATCTGTCTTCAGGATCTAACGCCCAATAGGCATCACAAAAGACATGTAAAATGAGGCGAGTATGGTCTGGTGATTATTACAACCCAGCACGTTTTATAGTGTCATTTTGAGACCTGTTCACCTGTTGAACACTGCTTTTGTTGATATTAATATGCTGCATTCATTTAGAAGCTTTATAACATTGTTAAGATTGTTAAGTTTCTGAGGTTCACTTATAGCAAATTTTGCAGAAGGTAGCTCAGCTCATGGGTCGTGTAGCCCGTCTCAACGAAGCATTTTCAGTTGTGAAACGAGTTCCCGTGGTTCGACCATCTCTGCCAGCTCCTGCCATAACTCTGAGGCCTGTGATGAGTATGAGATGAAGAAAGAATTTGACAAAATACTTGATTTGAAGTAGTGTGAAATTACAATAATGTTTGTAATATCATAAAAACCCTTTAGTATGAAAACATGTAAGTATGAATGTATTATGTATCTATGTATGCATGTATCATGTATGTGTGTTGGGGTCGAATCTACGAAGCTACTCAATGGCTTCTTGTATATGACATTATATCTTGTTGATTTCTATACCTTGCAACATATATTTGTTTTGGGGGAATACTGCAATTTTAAAGTGTAATTTATTTAATTATGAATACTGATGGAAAATTTCCAAAAAATAATTATATTGAAACATTACCTTGGTTTTATATAGTGATAAAGTAAATTATACTCTCCTAAATTGCTTTGTAAAGCTGTTTATAATTTGAGATAGAGGAAGAAACATGCATGATTGAGAATCTAACATAATAACAGATTTAGGAATACTTAGTTCGATTTCTGGTGACAACAATTTGAATGAAGGTTTGAAAAAGTTTTCAATATTAATTGTTGAACAAACTAGGGACATGGGAATAGGTTTGAAAATTTTGTCCTATATGATCATTAAAATCGATTTAATATTTATTGCAACTTTTTGGTCAAAGTATTATACTTATTTTGAAAATCCCAAAGGAAAATTCATTTAAACTATGTGCAAACTTCAGCCATGTAATTTAGAGGTAGATATGTGGGCGCTCACTCTTCCACATGATCATGGAGGTGCCTTCTGTCGGGTGGGATGTTTTGACACCGACTCTATTGCAAGTATTGATGTTGCCTTATCTTGATGGTAAAATAGTAGATTTAATTATCTTGTTAAAATATCTAAAAATGAAAATAAAAAATAAAAAATATATATTAATTAGTATGCGTGTAAAATAATTGTAAATTAATTACTCAATCATATGTTTCACTTATAACAACAATCTTCATTCTCCATTCTTATTTGCCTTCATCAATCTCACCATTTATGTATACACGACAAAACATACATAAAGTTTTCCCTAAACTTTTAAAAGTCAAAACCAAAATAACAAGACAGAAGCATAAGGAAAATAGAGTGAAATGAACTGAAATAACCATCCAGGCTCGAGACCACCACGTAAAAACGACCACCACCATGTGACCTCACTTATGACGCGAAAACGACCACCATTGTGACCTCATCACCACTGCAGCATTAACATCACCAACAGATTTTATCTTTGATTTTGATTGATCTTGACGATGTGTATATATATATATAGAGATAAATAGATAGATAGATAGATAGATAGATAGATAGAGAGAGGGGCTTTTGAAAGGGAGATCAAAAAAATGAATGAGAGCGTGAAAATCAAAGTCATGTGAAAAACTTTTAATTTTTTTTTTAATTTTAAATATTTAGCGACGTGAAAATTACGTGGCAAATTTGCAATGTGAAAATCATGTGGCAAAACCTGATTTTAAATATTTAGCGATGTGAAAATGAAAATCGCGTGGCAAATTTGTGACGTGAAAATCACGTGGCAAAACCTAATTTTTATTTTTTTTAAATTTTAAATGTTTAGCGACGTGAAAATTATGTGGCAACGTCCTTTTTTAGCCACATGATTTTCACGTGGCAATATCCCGTGGCTGGAGCCTATTTTCCTTGTAGTGCAAATATAACATTTCAAAGCTAAGCTCTAGAACCAAACAGAGATTTTAAGACTGGTTAATCTAAAAAACCAAACTCAATTCTTCAAGAGTATCACACTCTTGAAAACAATAATGGCACGACACATGTACAACTCTTTCCTCACAAATAGTTTTCACTCACAAGGCACCAAGCTAAGTTCACTCACATGCACAAGGCACTAAGGTAACTTACTGACTAATGCTTAAAATATTTTTAGGTGTTTTGTTAGTTAAAAGGAGGTTTTAGAAAATGTTGTCTCTCTCTCTCACTCTTCGTGTGTGTGTGTGTGTGTGCGTGTATGTGTGTGTGTGAGAGAGAGTTACCTTACTATCTTAGAAGTTACTCTCCTACATTCACAAGACTCTGGTCACTATAAAGATACAACCAAGTGAGCTTTCACACTTCCTCTCTTTCACAACTCTGAGGCTTTCAAGTTCCTTTGTGAGATATAACAATCATATAAGTAATTCATTGGAGTATCCTACTTGATGAGGTTTGTGATGTCTTCAAGTTAGTCATTATCGTCATCAAAAAGTTGAAAAGTCATTACCAGTGACTGCAACAATCATTTGTGTTGTCGTCATCAAAATGCTAGGAAGGTTTGTTAGAATAAGATTTGTTCATACCCTTAAAAGGTTTTGATGATAACAAATTATTTAAAGAGCAATAGGGTTTATTAATGGTTGTTCGAGTGTGCAGGATCAAAAGACATTAACCTTGATATAAATCAAGTTAATCACTCAGAATAACCATTAAAGAGAAACAAAGTTGTTTTGAATCTGAAGGATTATAACCAAGCTTTCAGACGCTGAAGAGTCAGCTAAAGTCTTTCAGATGCTAAACCTAAGCTTACTTGGAATACAAAGATCAACAAAGCTCTGAAGACTGGAATCATTTGAAGCAAACAGACTCGGTTATAACGAACGACTTTGCATCTTCTGAACAAGCTTCGTCAGCAATTCTTAAGATACTGATTCAAAGGAATTTGTCTAAATTAAGTCATCAACTCTAAAAGTGTTCATCCATACTAGTTCTGATCAAGACTCTGATGAAGGGAACCTCAGAACCTGTGAACTCAAGTCTCATTCCAACCTGGTTTTGAAGATATACTTTAGCTTCTGATTATGCTTTAACTAATTATATAAAAAGACTCTGATTCAAGAAGCTAAGTATAAAGATAACAATGAATCTTAGCAAGCTTCAACAAACGTCTACAAGAAGTCTTCGGTCAGAAGTTATCCAAAGAATATCACGTGACAAAGGTACACTACTTTATGTCTAATCATCATAAAGTAATGTTGTCAGTATCTTCTCTCTCCAACTATTCTGAACTCTACTCTGTTACTCTCAACGTCTTTATGCTAGCTGAGTTTTGGCTCACCTTACTGTACACTAGCTAAAGACCTTCAACGGTTACTTGTACCATTGATAGTCTTAATCTTCAACGGATCTATTCTCAGCATCTATTTAAAGAAGAAGATTGAAAACATTAATAAGACTCTTGAAGATCTGGCTCGAGATCTCTCTTGATTGAATTAATGTTGGTTGAAGAACGTGCATTTGTGTTCACATGGATCTGATACTAGTTCACGTAAATGAGTTGAGAGAGACTATGTTTAATAGAAAACACAGTTGAGAGAAACACACTCAAAAAGAAAATACAACTAGAAGGGTTAAATGTGTGAGAGCAGAGTGAGACATATTCACATATGTTCTGAAGAAATAATACGTGAATATGTTCAAGAAGATCAACAGAACAAAAAGGCACGACAAGATGGAAATATGTGCAAGGAGAGAAAAAGAATAAAAACTTCATTCTTCTACGCTCAGGAGCAAACAACTCATATTCTGCTCAAGAATGTAACCTTTGCGTATCTGCTTACCCAATAAGCACACATATGAACACAAGGTTAACACCAGATTCTTCTGTTTAGAGAATATGAATACTTTAGCCTTTATGCTCAAAGTAAGTCTATTTTTGTTGATTAAGCATTGAAGTCTCATGCTTGCGGGCAGAGAAGGAAATATCGATATGGATAAATTGAGCATTAAAGTCTCATGCTTGTGAGCAGAATAGGAAGTCTCAATATGGTATGATTGAGCAGGAAGTATTTTTCTGTGGTATTGAGCAGGAAGTCCTGAACGGTTTATTTAGGCAAGGAAGTCTCTTGCTTGAGGGCTTGAGCAGAAGTCTCTTTCTAGGTGATTGAGCATGAAGTCTTGAGCTGCTGACTTAAGCAATTGTAATCAGTCTCATTATAGTTAAAAGCTTTTGTGCTGCAAGGGGACTGGACTACTCTCAATTGAGAGGAACTAAGATATATTGTGTGTCTCTTTATTTATTTCTGCATTTGTATTCCGTTGTGCAACAAACTCTTAAGTTAGACTCTGATCTGATTCAAACTCTTACTTGTATCTGAATCTGAGCTTAACACCTTAGGTTCTGAAATAAGGTTGATAAAAGGAAGTAAACTTTTCACTTCTGTTACTCACTCTGTTATCAGACTCTGAACATGGTACAATATCTAATGGTTCATAAACAATTAGTGAAAAGAGTAATTTAAATTTGGGCATACACACTTCAACCCCCCTCTTGTGTATTTTTCTCACCTTCATTTGGTATCAGAGGCCAACTGTGATTTGACACTTAATAGTGAAACAGAAAAGATCTAGTGAGAAAAACCACTCAATTAAGAGCTTTAGCTTGAATATTTCCTTCATTAGATCAAAGTATGGAAACTTTAGAAAGATGGGCCGAAGAAGGTCATGCTAGTGTTATGCAAAGTGCGTAAAGATAAGCATATGACCTTGAAGGAGCTCTTGAATAACCAAAGAAGGAGTTCTTTCAAAAATTTATGTGGATCAAGAAACTTGTTTCTACTCTAAGTCACTTGTTTTGTGAGTATGAAAGGATTTTAAATCTTTAAGATTGACTCGTGGGACAAGTTTACTTGTTGAAGAAATCAAGAAACCTTTTCTGCCTTAAGTCATTTGCTTCGTGAGTATGAAAGGATTCTTTAATCCTTAAGACTGACTCGTGGGGTAAATGTGCTTGTTGCAGGAATCTAGGTTTAATCTTAATCTGCTTAAAGCAAGATGTCCACTCACATCATTGATTGTGATGATAATTTGTGGAACACTTTTGAAGACATCATTGACTAGAAGATCAATAGTGTTGGTATAGTAACAGATCTTGAGAAATTTTCCTGCAAGATACAACTTCAAGGTTAAAGTTATTCGAGAGACTAAAAACCTGAATACTCCAAACCTTGAAAGGTTGATCTATAACCTTCAGAGTCTTGAAATGGAACTGAATAGTTATGAACCTGTGTTGAAACCTAGATCTCTTTCCTTGAGATCTAATGCTAAAAGATATGGTGATAAAACTTCCAGATCCTCAAGAATAAAAAAAAACAGAAGAAGCTTCTAATGGAGAAGATTCTAATGGGGACTCTAATGATGAGGAAACGACTTTCATCATCAAGAGGTTTCAACAGCTAGCCAAGAGAAACAAGAGATTCTATGGTATAAGTTTTAACTTCAAAGGTTCCAGTTCCAAAAACAGGGAAGATGACTAGAAGATCTCCTACAAATGTAACAAGTCTAGTCACATCAGAAAGAAATGTCCAGATTTACAAAAGGACAGATTCAGACAGAAAAGCTTAAGAAGTCAACCTTAAGGGTTAGAATATTTATAAACCTAACTCATGGGTGAATTTGTGGATGAAGAATCAGTTTTATTTCAACTAGTTAGCTAGATCGCAGGAGTAGGAAAACTTAGTTCTTGCCTATTAATAGGAGAAGTGGTTTCTTTCTTAGAGTAGTGACACCAACGACACTTTCTATAATATGTGGCCTAGTACATATTAGTGCAATTATAACTTAATAATATCGATTTAAGCTGAACACCCATGTTCTAAATGAGATGGTTTGGGTCAGATGATCTCATGACCCATCGTGTCACTCCAGCCCCATTCCTCCCCTGACCTCTTATGACGTTTTTGGACTGATTGAGTTATGAGTCAATCTCTTTCTAAGACCCAATCAAAATTATCCCAACCTAAAATATAATTTTGATTTATTTTTTAATAGTGAATAAAGATTAATTTAGTAAATTTATATTTACTAAATAAGAATAAGATGTATTATTCTATAAAAATAAGATTTATTATTTAATATTCTTATTATGTTTTGGTTCAATTCTTTTTTATTAAAAAAATAATTTTTTTTTTATCTTTATCTAATTAATAAATATCAATTTGGAAAATAAATATTAAATAATTAAATGATATATATATATATATATATATATATATATATATATATATATATATATATATATATATATATATATACACTTTATAAATATCAGAAATATATTTACATTAAATCTTAAATATAAATAAAAAGTGCTAATAGGGATGGAATTTTTTTTTTTAATAAAGCAGAATATATTAATAAAAATGAAATAGAGTTACAAAAAGGGGAACAAAGTTAGCCCCATCAATGGTTAGCGAATCTAAAGAAAGGTATACATAACCTATTTTTTACAAAATCATTCCTTATCCCAAGAGGGATGGAATAAAAAAATGATGAAATTAGTAGTGAGACCAATATTGGCAAAAAAATCAGCGCAAGAGTTTCCTTCCCTGTAAATATGCATAATCACAATATTGGTGTTGTTAGATGAATCCCAACACGAGTTCCATTGATTACGAAGTCTCCAAGGAACCAAAGAAGGGTTGGCGGGAGCTTTAACCACCATTAAAGAATCAGTTTCAACTCAAAGCTTACGCCAACCTTTAGACTTAGCTATGTCCAAAGCACGAAGAACAACAACAAACTGATCTGCAGAAATGGAAGAATTCCAGCTTAAATTCTCCGCAAAAGCCAGTAAAAAATTACCTAAGTTATCCCTGAAGATACCACCACAACCGACAGAAGAAGAAGTGAAAGCACCATCACAGTTACACTTGATCCAATCCAAATTTGGAGGAGACCAAAGCACCTCTTTAATGTTTGGCGCTCTAGAAGGACGAATAATGACATCGAAAGTTTTAATGAGAATGAAATCAGACATATAAGAAGAAGAAGTCAAAAGCGTGTGATTCCCAACCATCTTGATTTGAGCCAGGATCTTACAAATAGAAATGGAGACGTTCGGATTTTGATTGTTGTGTATCCAATTGTTTCTAGAGAACCAGATTTGGTTTAGAATTAAATCTATAGCCGCAATCAACACCAAGGCACACTGCTTAGACTTACCCTGGTGATAGAACTCGAGTCATTGCTCTACCGAACCAAAAACGGAAGTGTTGGTTATCCTACCAAGACAGAACCAAAGAGCTTTCACAAAGCTACAGTGGATGAAAAGATGAATTGTGATTTCCATATCATTATGACACAACAGGCAACAAGAGGCCGAAGAGATACCTTTTTTCATGATGAGTAAATCAGTAGGAATTTTGTCGTGCATAAGCTTCCAAACCAAAAGAGATTTCAATGGAGGAATGTCAGCCTTCCAAATGCTTTTTAGCCCAATCCAAAGGAGGAGAAGGATTAGAAAAGAACAAATAGGCATACTTAAGGGTGAGCTGACCCAAAACAGTACTATTCCAAATCCTAATATCCTTACTACCGTTAACAACCAGAACCGGAGGAAGAGAAGTAAGGAAAGGAAACCACTCAGACCAAGAAGGAGGAAACGACCAATTCCCATTAGAGATGAAATCAGCAACCATATCATTGACATTAATGTCCTTTGCGTGAAGAAAATCCATAGAGGAATGACATAAAACCGGATGACCGCACCAGGAGTCAGTCCAGATGTCATACCCCAAATTTGTCCTACCTGTGTATAAATGACCTATGTACCTCCTTTTTCTTCCAAACCATTTTTAATCCAAACTTTTAATCCATGTCCACTTCAAAATTATTTTCCATAAAAATCCACTTCATTTTTAATGTCCATAATTACCCATTTTTCTTTATCCATTTTTTATCCATATCCATTTTTACTTTTTCTATTATCCATTTTTATCATAAATAACCATATTTCTTTTCGAATCCATTTAATTAATCCAATTCATCCATGTCCACCATCTAATCCATTTTATTTTATTTTTATCCATAAACCACTTTTGAATCCAAATCTTTTTTCTAAGTCCATTTTAAACCATTTATATCCAATTATTAATATTCATCCATACCCATTTCCATTTTCCATTAAGTGTTCATTCCCATTGTTTTTATTAACCATCTTTTCCAATCTTTTTTTAATCCATTCCACTTTAACCAATTCTTAACACAATCCAAAAGCCCAATTATTTATTTTTCTCTTCAATAACCAAATCACAAATTTCTTTCTTTTTCATTGGTCATTCTCAATGACTATTAATCCATATTAACATCCTATTTTAATCTAATAATTAAGTCTAGTCCATTTACATTGTCACACAAATACAAGGAATCCATTGAAAAATAAAATACAGAATGTCCAAGTATCACAATTGTACAAAGGTTTCACATTGTCAATACAAAACCAAAGGAGCTGACACACACCGACCACTTGTACCTGCATCACATAATTTACAGAAATATCAATTGCAAAGCCCAATACAGAGAAATCAACAAGGCCTGTTAAACAAAACTCAGTACAACAGCAGAAACCCTAATCTCATGGATATAAAAGGGATTCAAGGCATAATTTTTGAGGGGGGAGACACTGTTCACGCAGCCAAAGTTATTCTGCAAAACCTAATCTCCAACCTCATCCATTCCTCTTCTCAACCATAAGCCAAGCCCCTCACTATGAGATTTACTCACTCTCATAAAGTTTTCTGGAAAATATTCTTTAACTTGCAACAACACCAGCAAAAAACCATGTTCTTTCGAACAACAACCTCAAATTAATAATAACAATCCTCTACAACATCAACCACCTATTTACAACATCAACAAAAATGATTTCAGAGACGTTGTTCAAAAACTAACGGGCTCACCTGCGCACGACCGCTCCATCTCACTTTCCTTCGCCTAAATAACTACACAAACAACCACCCTTTAACAATCAGAATCGACAGCAAACTCGCAGCGACATAACAATCCAACCGCAGTGCAAAGACGATCCTCAACAACTCGATTCGAGCGAAAACGCAACACACATCAACAGAGCCACGACTCAACTTCAAATCGTCATCCTTCATTTCCACTGCATAGTTTCTTCAACCTTGTTTCTCCATCGCCACAAAAAAAAACCTTCACTCTCCATTTTTAAGCTGACTCCACCATAAAAACCACACCAGCTGTAGCCAAAACTCAGCCGTGCATCAGTAACACCATCATCCCTTTTCCATCTTTCATATACAACAACAACCAAACCTTGCTGCCGTTTGAAACCAAACTTCGCACCTTCTTTGAATCATTATGCTTCAACCCACCTTCAACCTTTCAACCTCAACCTAAACCTCTTCCATCTTCGACCAACACCCACAAATCCTTCATAATCCGAAACTCCATTTCCACCAATTTCCAAACCAGATCGTGAATCAGACTAAGCAGAACGAGGAAAAGATGAAGAGAGATGAAGGGACGGTAGACAAATCAAATTAAAGTAAAATCAAACCTGAGCAGAGGATGAAATCGCGAACGGGATGAAACGAATCGTTGTGGAAATGGAACCGTGGAGTAAGAGCGAGAGATCAAAGCTGAGACGGAATCGCGAAGAGGAAAGGTTAGGCTGCACTGATGATGGTGTTCTTCGATTTTTGTTGTTGTTTCATTTTGTGAGCTTAATGATGATGAACTCCGAACATGCTGTTGTTTTATGAAACCTGATTTTGGTTTTGAATCCATAACGTTGTTGTTGTGGTGCTATGAATTGCGATGATGATGGACTGTTTTGAGCATAGTTTTTTTCTTTTATTTTGACCTTGTTGCTGATTTTGTTTTGATTTTGAAAAGTAAAGAAGATGATGAAGATGTCGTTCTTGTTGACTCTTTTTAGGAGAATCAGATGCCATTTTGTGTGCTGGTGTTTAATGATGATCCGTTTGGTTTTGTGGGATGGGCCTAAAGCCTGTTTGGAGTTTATTGTACCACCGTTTTTGTTGTTTATAGGAGGGTGATGGGCTCTCAGCCCATATGATCCTGTATTCCTTTCTACCACCCATAACTACTACTATACTCTTTGCTTGTTTAATTCTGTTTTAATCAAATTTTAATTGAGATTTTAGTTTTGAGCTGAGTTTTAAGTTAGATTACCTTTGAATTAGAACAACATTTTTAGAAGTTTAATTTTGAATCAGTTTTTTTATTAAGTTCTATTTTGGTTTTGCCCTTTAGCTAATTTAGTTAATTGTCGATTCTAGATTTTAATTAGGATTAGTTTATAACCTTGATTTGATTTTATTTTGTTTTACTTAGAATTTAATCTTTTTTTTAATTAACACTTTATTTCGGATGTTTTTGATTAACTGTTGATTTTGATGTCTATTTTGAGTAATTTCGGATTAAATCCTTGGTGATACTTGCTTCTTACTTGATTAATTTCGGATTAAATCCTTGGATATACTTCCTTCTTCCATTAGTTCTCAAACCGTTTCGTACGTTCAAACCTCGATCCAACGTCGAGTACTTTTCTCAAATCAAACCAACATATTTAATCATACTTAAACATTTTACTAAAGGTGAACAGTGAGGGGGATCGAGTCTTTGGTCTTTCTCTTCGATTGTTTGGGTGCGAGTTTTCTTACTCGTGTGTGAACAATTGACACCTCTAAAAAAACTTTAACTTTAACCTGCCGATTGTTTAGGTGCGAGTTCTCTTACTCGTGTGTGAACAATTGACGCCTCTAAAAAAACTTAAACTTTAACCTGCCGATTGTTTAGGTGCGAGTTCTCTTACTCGTGTGTGAACAATTGACGCCTCTAAAAAAAACTTAAGCTTTAACCTGTCGATTGTTTAGGTGCGAGTTCTCTTACTCGTGTGTGGACAATTGACACCCCTAAAACACTTGTAATTCGACAACATTCAAACCATTTTCTAAGTAATCATTAATAAACCTAATCATATATTCAAACACAACTTTCTAAAAGGTGATGTGAGGGGGGCCAAGTCTTTGACCTTTCTCCTCAATTGTTTGGATGCGAGTTCTCTTACTCGTGTGTGAACCATTGACACTTCTAAAAGACATAAACCTTAATTCGTCAATTGCTTGGGTGCGAGTTCTCTTACTTGTGTGTGTGCAATTATTGCCTCTAAAACGCGTACGAATCAAATCCTCTTTTTTTAATCAAACTCCTTAATACACTTAATCTCTATTTAAACACATTTTACTAAAGGTGAAGTGAGGGTGGTCGAGTCTTTGACCCTTCTCTTCAATTGTTTGGGTGCAAGTTCTCCTACTCGTGTGTGAGCAATTGTCACCTCTAAAACATCCAATACGATCAAAATTATCCTTTCCTCGCCTCCGTGCGACCGAAACCCTAATATACTCAATACCTTTTCCAAAGAACATTGTTTAGTCCATTCTTCCGCGCATATGAACTAGTGCTTCAGCCTCCCATGACGAGCCGACAAGCCAACGTTTAGCAGTTAGAATGCAACCTAAACTCTCGCTCGCCTAAAACGCGTCCAAATCAAACCTTCTTCTCAATCAAATCTCTAATACACTTAATTCATACTCAAACAACTTTTCACAAAAAGAACATTGTTTAATCCATTCTTCAGCGCATATGAACTAGTGCTTCAGCCTCCTATGACGAGCCGACAAGCCAACGTTTAGCAGTTAGAATGCGAATTAAACTCTCGTTCGCCTAAAAAACACAAACCAACCAATCGTAGTCCCACGAACTACGAATGCTCTGACTTTCCCATTGCACGAGGGAATACATAGGCCCAAGGGTTCTCAATCCTTGCCGAGCACCCTAATAAAAAAACCACCCATTTTCCCTTTTAAAAATTAATTCCTTTTACCTTAGAAGATAAACAAACAAACCTAGCTAATTTTCTCACGAATCGAATCAAGAGGTTCCCGTTGAGTACAACGGACTTAGAGGGTGCTAATACCTTCCCTCTTACGTAACCGACTCCCGAACCCGTAATTTGGTTGCGATGACCAAGTTCTTATCTCCCTTTAAAGGTTTTCTCAATATTTTCCTTTCCCTCTTTTGGGATGAATAAAGTTTGGTGGCGACTCTATTTCGAACAGTTTTTTCCGCGTCCATCGCGAGGATCGTATTTTTCGAGGTACGACAGATGGCGACTCTACTGGGGATTCGCATTGCCCTATGCTAGAAAGAGTCAAGCCTAACTTGACTCGATTCGTGAGTGTTAGATTCAATTGTTCGTTTATCTTCTCTTGCTTGTTTGCTTGCTTGTTTAACTATCTATTATCTATTTGCTTGCTTATTTTTTATTATATCCTATTATTATCTCTTATGACACTAGAGGGGTTCTCTGATCATTGGTGCTTTGTGAGACGGCTCTACACCCGAGTCTGAGAAAAACCCTAGGATTAGGATGGTGGTTGTGTAGTGGAGGTTTGCGTGGTCTCTTCCGCGTGAGCCAAAGCAAAGACCTCGCTTGGAGTAGATTCCCTTGGAAATGTTGTCGTTTTGACGTTACCTCGTCACAATGATAATGTTTTCGAGCCTGAATCGTCGATCCCAAGGACCTTTAACCCGCTTTTCCATGGTGGTTAGTAGTGTTAATTCTATGTGAGTTAATGCGAACGCCCCAATCAGATAAGATCCCTCGAACGTATTACTTCCTGACAGTAATATTTTCCACCTCGATCTAGGATTCTGAGAACCCTACTTAGAACCAGTGTGTCGATGGTTGTGTAGTGGACGCCTTCGAGGAGTCTTTCTCGTGGGGAAGAAACGAAGACCTCACCTAGAAGAGATCCTTTCAAGGATATTATCGTCTGATGTTCCTTCGTCATGGCTATAATGTCTTTGAAAGATATCCATAACTCTAGGCACCTACCCATTTAGAGTCTACCTATGGGGAATCCGATGGTCAGAGATATCCTGTGTCTAACTCCTTCCTCAGAATCAGATGTTGTTTTGATCCTGGAACCGTGCATAAGCATTGCATACTCATGATATTAGCATGTATGCATATCATTTTCCAACAAACTCAACCATCCTTTATCCATAACCCGCAGTTGATTTCTCGGCACTCGTATCAGAATTGAAGCCAATTTTGGAATAATCATGGACTCAGAAGGGCAGAACCAGTTTGCGTCAAGAGCAGATGTTGACTTGATGAAGAACCAGCTAGACCAACTTATGGAAGCTATGGCAAGGAAAGAGGACAACATTCAAAGGCCTACAGTCACTGAGAACGTCATTCTGCCTCAAGTGAATAATCTTGCCCAATTTCAGCCTGTGTGGATTCCTGTTGGGGACCAGGTTATACAAGAATGTCACACTATTCAAGATGAACATGCCTTGTCTCATGATGCAGTTGAATACCATAGCTTTGCATTCACTACACCGAATTCTCGAGGGACAAGCTTGGTGGTGAATACTGAACGACCTCAAGATGTTGAGTTTGCTGAAAGATGTCGTGTGTTGGAAGAGAAGCTTGAAACCATAAAGGGACGTGATGCTTTTGATTTGAATGCTTTGAACATGTGTTTGGTACCCGGACTTGTAATACCTCCAAAGTTCAAGATGCCAAAATTTGAAAAGTACAAAGGAGATAGCTGTCCAAAGCAACATTTGGTGATGTTTTGCAGAAATATGACCTCCAATGTTCTCAATGATAAACTTATGATCCACTGTTTCCAAGACAGTTTGAGTGGGGCATCGTTGAGTTGGTACATGCAGCTGCAGAGTAGCCATATCCAATCATGGTTGGACCTAGCCGGTGCATTTGTGAAGCAATACCAATACAATCTTGACATGGCTCCCAACCGCATACAATTGCAAGGCTTATCTCAAGAGGACAATGAATCGTTCAGGGGGTATGCTCAAAGATGGAGAGAGGTAGCTGCTCGCGTTCAACCACCACTTTTAGATAGAGAATTGGTTGACCTGTTCATAAATTCTTTGCAAGGCCCATACCTAGAAAAAATGACGAGCAATGGGACATCAAACTTCTCTGACTTGGTTTTAGTAGGAGAACGCATTGAGAGTCATATCAAGAGTGGAACTCGAGTATCCATGCTAGTGAGAGTGAACCCATTGTCAATTCTCAAGAGGAAGAGGAGGATGAAACCAATGCAATCTGGGACACTTTACAAGCTTCGTCTCCGGTACCTTATCCTCGATACCCAAGCATCTCAAATGTTCAAAGTCAGCAATCATATGGGCCTCCCTGTGCAATTCCATTCTCTCCACATGGTCAATATACTCCTGTTAACAGAGGTCCCCCCTCGTCAACATCAAATTGCACAACAACATTCTTCACACCCCCGACGCTACTATAGTCAAAGACCAAAAAGGAATTTTGATCATTTGCCAGTGCCATTCAGTGATATATTGCCACATTTGATTAGTAGCGGGCTAATAGTGCCAAAGGGCTTGGATCCTGTTATTTCTCCATACCCACCAGGCTTCGACGCCAATGCACGATGTGGATACCATGCTGGCGCCATGGGGCATTCAACTGAGGATTGCAAACAGCTCAAAAACAAGATCCAAGATCTGATTGAGTACAAGCTAATCTCATTTACGCCTCGAGTTCTTCAAATCAATGTTAATCCTTCACTTGATCAGGTGGGTCCATCCGCCCATGTTATGGAAGAAGTTGCTGAGAGTAGGAGTGAAGAAGGCTATCATAGTGGTCTCGATGAACAAGAATGCTAGTCCAACAGTGGATCAAGAAAGAAAAGCCTAGTCCCCAATGCTGGCAATTTTTAGATCGTGTCATTTCTATGCATTTGTAGTTTCTTCTTTGTTATGTGCTATTTGCTTTTAGACATTGTTATTTATTAATGGTAATATTAATGAAGTGATCATGCCTTTTTTGAATTATTCATGTCGCATTCGCTCACATTTTCTTCACTTATATTAAAAAAAAAACAAAAAAATACATCTATATACCTCTCATTCACTTTCTTAACCAAATTGTTGTTTAGCAAAGATCGGAGGGAGGATGACGAAAACGAGATACCCATAATTGCTTATGGTATGCTTTCGGATAGAATCCTGCCAAGGATGTACAGGCATTGTTTCAAATCCCCAAACACTGGAGAAATAAGGAGTTAATCCCTAGTTCACCACTTCGAGCCGAGAAGTAGAAGTGTCCTTCGGATATTCAAACCCTTACACTCAACCCGGAGCAGGGTAGTGTTTAGTTAATCTGACTCCGTATTCTTCGTGCACGTCTTGAGGTGACGAAGAAATCAAGCAAAATCTATAAGTTATGATGGTTGTTCTTCAATGACTACTGACTTGGCAGTCACAAGCCTTACTCTAAAAAAAAGAGAGCCCGCTAAGTCAAACACCTCAAAAAGGAGACTTAGGCAAAAAATTGGGGCAATCCCGATGGACTCATAGAACAAAATCAGTCCAGGAAAAAGTTAGGGATCGAAATAAAAACCAAGAGCAAAAGAGCAATGTAAGATTCAGTGACCACCATATCAAAAACCAAAAGGTCACTGACGTCCATCAAAAACAAAATAAGATGACTGCCATTTCAAGCGAATCTTGAACCTTCATCTTCACTCTTACACCGTCAAAATCTAAGCGTGTGTCGATTTAACTGAACGTAGGACTGGAGATCATCACGAAGAAGGGGTGGGTACTAATATAACCTTGAGCCTTATATCCCTTATTTCTATAACCGTGAACCAGACCACGTTACAACCCTCAAAAGACCTAATTGAGGCGGGGTTTATTCTGAAAGCATACTACAGCAAGGTTGCATAAACTGACTCCTACGAATTTGCTAGTCTTTTGAGTTGGTGTCATATTCTTGTTGTGTCTCACACACCAGTAAATCAGCACTGCGTTTGGACCAACGGTTCACTCGTCACACACTGGCACATCATTCCAATAATTAATTTTTCAAAAACTTGCATGAATGTCGCATTAAAATTAATATTTCTGAATGATCAATTTTAATTGTAAATCAGTATTTGACATTAGAAAAATTCCAACAAAGTGCAATCAGAGGGAAACATGAGTATTCGTTGGCACTGACTCGAATCGAGACTATCTCATAACCTTGTGAATCTGGGGCAAGTCCTTCAAAGCAATACTTAGTCAATCTGAGGCAAGTCTTTCAAAAATCCAGACAGGGGCAGACCACTGATCCAGACACTGGGGCAGATAATCTCATTACCCTCCAGACCGGGGCAGATTCCCTTCATACATTCAAGTTGGTCAAGCTGGCTATGTCATGCACTAAGCGACCATTGAATTCAACAAGTATTAAAAGCCTTGGGGCAGAGCAAATGCACAATCAGACTGCATTGGATAAGTCGCTACGCTCACACAATCAACATGTATTGGTTACCTCGCTGCGCTCATACAACCATTTGCAAGCCATCAGGGCATATCAGCTGGAAGTGAGGTTTTCTCACGCACAAGCACCCAACTTTCTGCAAAGGATCAAACTTGGGGCACCAAGAGCATCCACAGCTGTCCTCTGATAATGGCACTATCAGATACTAAGTGTCGGGAAATCAAATCCTTTCACATCCAAAAGTCCAACCCTACTTTGCACCTACCAAAAGTCTAATTCATATTGGCAACTACCAAAAGTCCACCCTGCTGGCATCACTTCCTAAAGTCCAACCTTGCTTGGCACCTACCAAAAGTCCACCCTGCTGGCACCTTCTTAAAAACAATCCCCTGCTTGCACCCACATATGCATCACATACAGCATACGTGCACCATATGCATACAAAATAACATTTTTCCTTCCTTAACCCCCACGTTGATATATATTGTTTTCTTCTTGACCCCTGAGTCAATGTTGTCATTTCCTTTCTCGACCTCCGAGTCGATATTTACCTTTCTTTCAACCCCCGAGTTGATGATATTTTGTCTTTATTTTCTCGACCCCCGAGTCGATATTGCCTTAGTTTCTCGACCCCCGAGTCGATATCATTATTACATATTCAACCCCCAAGTTGACATCTTATTGCTTGTACTAACCCCCGAGTCATTGTTATCTTTATCTGCTTCGACCCCCGAGTCAATTTTATCTTTATCTGCTTCGACCCCCGAGTCGATATTGTCTTTATTTCCTCGACCCCCGAGTCGATATTGCCTTTATCTCTGCCCTCGACCCAAGAGTCGATACTTGCTTTTACCTTCAACCCCCAAGTTGATATTTTGTTATTTCCTTCAACCCCCGAGTTGATAAATTACCTTGCCATTATTTTCTCGACCCCCCGAGTCGATATTGTCTTTATTTTCTCGACCCCCGAGTCGATATTACCTTTACCTTTCTTTCAACCCCCGAGTTGACGACAATTTATCTTAATGTTTCTCGACCCCTGAGTCGATAGTATTTCCTTTTCTCAACCCCCGAGTTGATATGTCAGTATTCCTAGTGAGTCTTTCACCTTGCTCCATCTAATCCCCTTTAATCCTTCTTTGGAAACCAGAAATGAAGCCTTTCCCAGTTGCATTCCCATATGCATCTCATAAATAAAACAAGTTCATTTGCATTCCTGTATGCATGGCATATCCATCCCCAGCATAGCATAGCAGGATCCAGGATCAGTTCGCAAGCATCTTGGCCAGTCCTCCATCAAAGTCGACAGTATTCTTCTAAAAGAGTTGGTACCCCTCATGTGCTCAAGGAATTCTATTCCCCAGTAAGTCATTCTTCAGCCAGGCAGTTGATATTGACAATCCTCAGCAGCTGTTGCTTTTCTTACTCCCCAAGCAGAGGATATCCTAAAAAGTTTCTTGTGAGCTTTCCCCTGCAGAGCCAGCACAGTTCCTCCTTCGACAGGAATCTTGCTTAACTATCCCTCAGCAAATTTATCTTTAGATATACTGCTTTGCTATCATCGAGGAACCTTAATGGATAAGGGACTGCTTCGACGACCCAGAGAATCGTCTGCCTTCAGAGATACTGCATTGGTATCATCGAGGAACCTTAATGGATAAGGGACTGCTTCGATGACCCAGAGAATCGTCTGCCTTTAGAGATACTGCTTTGGTATCATCGAGGAACCTTAATGGATAAGGGACTGCTTCGATGACCCGGAGAATCCTCTACCTTTCAAAAATACTACTTTGGTACCGTGAAGAGCCTTAATGTAGAAGGTGCTGCTTCGACCACCCAAAGGATCTCAAGTTATTTTGTTCAGTACTGTACCCCGCTGCCTCATTCTGTCATCTCTTATTCTACAGCACTTTACTTTTGTGAGACAAATTTTTGGGGCATTCTTATATATAATTGACTTCTACCCTTAACATAAACGCTTTGCAGCTGTTCATTTTCTCGGGTTCAAGACAATTAGATAAGGGCATCTGTCATACCCCAAATTTGTCCTACCTGTGTATAAATGACCTTTGTACCTCCTTTTTCTTCCAAACCATTTTCAATCCAAACTTTTAATCCATGTCCACTTCAAAATTATTTTCCATAAAAATCCACTTCATTTTTAATGTCCATAATTACCCATTTTTCTTTATCCATTTTTACTTTTTCTATTATCCGTTTTTATCATAAATAACCATAATTCTTTTCGAATCCATTTAATTAATCCAATTCATCCATGTCCACCATCTAATCCATTTTATTTTATTTTTATCCATAAACCACTTTTGAATCCAAATCTTTTTTCTAAGTCCATTTTAAACCATTTTTATCCAATTATTAATATTCATCCATACCCATTTCCATTTTCCATTAAGTGTTCATTCCCATTGTTTTTATTAACCATCTTTTCCAATATTTTTTTAATCCATTCCACTTTAACCAATTCTTAACACAATCCAAAAGCCCAATTATTTATTTTTCTCTTCAATAACCAAATCACCAATTTCTTTCTATTTCATTGGTCATTCTCAATGACTATTAATCCATACTAACATCCTATTTTAATCTAATAATTAAGTCAAGTCCATTTACATTGTCACACAAATACAAGGAATCCATTGAAAAATAAAATACAGAATGTCCAAGTATCACAATTGTACAAAGGTTTCACATTGTCAATACGAAACCAAAGGAGCTGACACACACCGACCACTTGTACCTGCATCACACAATTTATAGAAATATCAATTGCAAAGCCCAATACAGAGAAATCAACAAGGCCTGTTAAACAAAACTCAGTCCAACAGCAGAAACCCTAATCTCATGGATATAAAAGGGATTCAAGGCATAATTTTCGAGGGGGGAGACACTGTTCACGCAGCCAAAGTTATTCTGCAAAACCTAATCTCCAACCTCATCCATTCCTCTTCTCAACCATAAGCCAAGCCCCTCACTATGAGATTTACTCACTCTCATAAAGTTTTCTGGAAAATTTTCTTTAACTTGCAACAACACTAGCAAAAAACCATGTTCTTTCGAACAACAGCCTCAAATTAATAATAACAATCCTCTACAACATCAACCACCTGTTTACAACATCAACAAAAACGATTTCAGAGACGTTGTTCAAAAACTAACGGGCTCACCTGCGCACAACCGCTCCATCTCACTTTCCTTCGCCTAAATAACTACACAAACAACCATCCTTTAACAATCAGAATCGACAGCAAACTCGCAGCGACATAACAATCCAACCGCAGTGCAAAGACGATCCTCAATAACTCGATTCGAGCGAAAACACAACACACAACAACAGAGCCACGACTCACCTTCAAACCGTCATCCCTCATTTCCACTGCATAGTTTCTTCAACCTTGTTTCTCCATTGCCACAAAAAAAAACCTTCGCTCTCCATTTTTAAGCTGACTCCACCATAAAAACCACACCAGCAGTAGCCAAAACTCAGCCGTGCATCAGTAACACCATCATCCCTTTTCCATCTTTCATATACAACAAAAACCAAACCTTGCTGCCGTTTGAAACCAAACTTCGCACCTTCTTCAAATCATTCTGCTTCAACCCACCTTCAACCTTTCAACCTCAACCTAAACCTCTTCCATCTTCGACCAACACCCACAGATCCTTCATGATCCGAAACTCCATTTCCACCAATTTCCAAACCAGATCGTGAATCAGACTAAGCAGAACGAGGAAAAGATGAAGAGAGATGAAGGGACGGTAGACAAATCAAATTGAAGTAAAATCAAACCTGAGCAGAGGATGAAATTGCGAACGGGATGAAACGAATCGTCGTGGAAATGGAACCGTGGAGTAAGAGCGAGAGATCAAAGCTGAGACGAAATCGCGAAGAGGAAAGGTTAGGTTGCACTGATGATGGTGTTCTTCGATTTTTGTTGTTGTTTCATTTTGTGAGCTTGATGATGATGAACTCCGAACATGCTGTTGTTTTATGAAACCTGATTTTGGTTTTGAATCCATAACGTTGTTGTTGTGGTGCTATGAATTGCGATGATGATGGACTGTTTTGAGCATAGTTTTTTTCTTTTATTTTGACCTTGTTGCTGATTTTGTTTTGTTTTTGAAAAGTAAAGAAGATGATGAAGATGTCATTCTTGTTGACTCTTTTTTAGGAGAATCAGATGCCATTTTGTGTGCTGGTGTTTGATGATGATCTGTTTGGTTTTGTGGGATGGGCCTAAAGCCCGTTTGGAGTTTATTGTACCACCGTTTTTGTTGTTTATAGGAGGGTGATGGGCTCTCAGCCCATATGCTCATGTATTCCTTTCTAGCACCCATAACTACTACTACACTCTTTGCTTGTTTAATTCTGTTTTAATCAAATTTTAATTGAGATTTTAGTTTTGAGCTGAGTTTTATTTTAGATTACCTTTGAATTAGAACAACATTTTTAGAAGTTTAATTTTGAATCAGTTTTTTTATTAAGTTCTATTTTGGTTTTGCCCTTTAGCTAATTTTAGTTAATTGTCGATTCTAGATTTTAATTAGGATTAATTTATAACCTTGATTTGATTTTATTTTGTTTTACTTAGAATTTAATCTTTTTTTTTAATTAACACTTTATTTCGGATGTTTTTGATTAATTGTTGATTTTGATGTCTATTTTGAGTAATTTCGGATTAAATCCTTGGTGATAATTGCTTCTTACTTGATTAATTTCGGATTAAATCCTTGGATATACTTCCTTCTTCCATTAGTTCTCAAACCGTTTCGTACGTTCAAACCTCGATCCAACGTCGAGTACTTTTCTCAAATCAAACCAACATATTTAATCATACTTAAACATTTTACTAAAGGTGAATAGTGAGGGGGATCGAGTCTTTGGTCTTTCTCTTCGATTGTTTGGGTGCGAGTTTTCTTACTCGTGAGTGAACAATTGACACCTCTAAAAAAACTTAAACTTTAACCTGCCGATTGTTTAGGTGCGAGTTCTCTTACTCGTGTGTGAACAATTGACGCCTCTAAAAAAACTTAAACTTTAACATGCCGATTGTTTAGGTGCGAGTTCTCTTACTCGTGTGTGAACAATTGACACCTCTAAAAAAAACTTAAGCTTTAACCTGTCGATTGTTTAGGTGCGAGTTCTCTTACTCGTGTGTGGACAATTGACACCCCTAAAACACTTGTAATTCGACAACATTCAAACCATTTTCTAAGTAATCATTAATAAACCTAATCATATATTCAAACATAACTTTCTAAAAGGTGATGTGAGGGGGGCCAAGTCTTTGACCTTTCTCCTCAATTGTTTGGATGCGAGTTCTCTTACTCGTGTGTGAACCATTGACACTTCTAAAAGACATAAACCTTAATTCGTCAATTGCTTGGGCGCGAGTTCTCTTACTTGTGTGTGAGCAATTGTTGCCTCTAAAACGCGTACGAATCAAATCCTCTTTTTTTTAATCAAACTCCTTAATACACTTAATCTCTATTTAAACACATTTTACTAAAGGTGAAGTGCGGGTGGTCGAGTCTTTGACCCTTCTCCTCAATTGTTTGGGTGCGAGTTCTCTTACTCGTGTGTGAGCAATTGTCACCTCTAAAACATCCAATACGATCAAAATTATCCTTTCCTCGCCTCCGTGCGACCGAAACCCTAATATACTCAATACCTTTTCCAAAGAACATTGTTTAGTCCATTCTTCCGCGCATATGAACTAGTGCTTCAACCTCCCATGACGAGCCGACAAGCCAACGTTTAGCAGTTAGAATGCAACCTAAACTCTCGTTCGCCTAAAACACGTCCAAATCAAACCTTATTCTCAACAAATCTCTAATACACTTAATTCATACTCAAACAACTTTTCACAAAAAGAACATTGTTTAATCCATTCTTCCACGTATATGAACTAGTGCTTCAGCCTCCTATGACGAGCCGACAAGCCAACGTTTAGCAGTTAGAATGCGAATTAAACTCTCGTTCGCCTAAAAATCACAAACCAACCAACCGTAGTCCCACGAACTACGAATGCTCTGACTTTCCCATTGCACAAGGGAATACGTAGGCCCAAGGGTTCTCAATCCTTGCCGAGCACCCTAATAAAAAAACCACCCATTTTCCTTTTTAAAAATTAATTCCTTTTACCTTAGAAGATAAACAAACAAACCTAGCTAATTTTCTCACGAATCGAATCAAGAGGTTCCCGTTGAGTACAACGGACGTAGAGGGTGCTAATACCTTCCCTCTTACGTAACCGACTCCCGAACCCGTAATTTGGTTGCGATGACCAAGTTCTTATCTCCCTTTAAAGGTTTTCTCGATATTTTCCTTTCCCTCTTTTGAGATGAATAAAGTTCGGTGGCGACTCTGTTTCGAACAGTTTTTTCTGCGTCCATCGCGAGGATCGTATTTTTCGAGGTATGACACCAGAACTTAATCAACTTACCAGAAACCAGGGACCAACAAAAGTGGAGATGGATAGTGGGAAACAACGATTTCATACATGTCCAGAGCAAGGTTAAGATGTGATAATTGATCCATCCATGGTTCCTCAAAACACGATTCTTTAGAAGGATAGCCCACGACTCATTGTTATTCAACAAATCCCAACCCAACTTGAGACTAGTAGCGTCATTTAACCGAATTAAAGATTTCAACCCAAGGCCACCCGAGTCATAAGGTTGACAATTTTTTTTCCAGTCCACCATAATTGCTTTCTTTTTATGAATGTCGTCGCAACAAATAAAGTTTCTACAAGCTTTTTCAATTTTTTAAAGAAGAAAAACCGACCAAGAATAAATGTTGCTAGAGTACATAATCATGCTATAGACAACCGATTTAACAAGAGTGGTTCGACTCGCCATGGAGAGAAGCGAGCCTTTCCAAGCTGATAACTTAGCAAGAATTCTGTCTGTTAGGGGAAGGAGGTGGAACGCTTTGATACGACCTTTGAAAATATAAACTCCCAAATAATTAAAATGGAGAGAACTTCTGTTGAAACAAGTGTAATGAAAGATACGATTAACCTTCCTGTTGGAAAGGGACCCAAAGTAAACATGAGATTTTTCTAAGTTAACAATCTGTCCATAGGCAGTAGAGTAGTAAGCAAATATGCGCCTTAGAGCGTGAATGTTTGACTATTTACCCGAGCAAAAGATCATGATGTCGTCAGCATAGAAATGTGGGATGACACAAAATTATTCTTAGAAGCTTTGATGAGACTAATACCGCCGTCAGAAACAACCTTAGAGATGCTTCTACTAAGAACGTCTTCCGCTAAACAAAATAGGATGGGAGAAAGTGGATCACCTTGGCGAACTCCCCTTTTGTAGTTGAAATAACCGTGATGCACTCCATTAAGATTGATTGAAAGGTGAGCCAAGGAAAGGATGATCTCAATCCAATTACAGAACTTCTGAGAGAAACCGAAAATTTTGAGAACTTTTAGAAGAAACTCCCAATTTATCGTATCGAACGCCTTAGCAGTATCAACCTTTAAAGCCAAATTACCATGCTTGTTCTTGTTATCAAGCTTGTTGATCACTTCGGAAGCTAAACAAGTACAATCCATAATGTTTCGACCGTTAATAAAACCACACTGCTCCTTAGATATAATATTCGGTAAAATGGAAGTCAACCTGTCTGCTAAGATTTTCGAGATAATTTTGAATTTGAAGTTTGCTAGAGCAATGGGTCTATACATGTTCATCGAATGCGCATATTTGGACTTGGGAATCAAGATGATGGTGTTGGCATTATAGTTGGGCAGAATCCAAAGACGACATTACGAATCTCATCTTTGGAAGGAACCATAGTTAGCAGCATATTTGTATTGTTGTCCACAATAAGAGGAATGACTTGCTCAACCAAATTGTTATTATCCATACTGAAGCTATCGTCACCAAATAAGCTGGAGAAATAATTAACCGCAATGTTAACTATCTCAGACGGAGTAGTAACGAAATTTTAGCCATACGGTGGAAGAAGGATGTATTTTTGTCGCCGCAAGTATGCCATAAAAAATTAGCTTCCACAGACCAAAAAGCTTCCTCTTGGATGAGGACTTTCTCCAAATCCATATGCGCCTTCTTCTCCATCACTCTGAGCGCAGCAGTAGACCCATCCAAACTGATAAGATTCTAGATTTTTTCGAGATTGTTGTTATGGTTAATAATAGGGTTGTGGATGTCACCAAAGACCACCTTGTTCCAAACTTTTGAGCTGAGCTCTAAGAATTTGAAGCAAATTAAATAAGATAAACATAGGGCAGCCGACAATAGTATATTAGAACAATTTAACTCAACCTTCTTATTTTTCTAATATACTAGTGGGAGACCCGTGCATTCGCACGGGTACTGGTATGGTACGCGCATTTTTTCCAAATTAAAATAAAAATTTAAATAAAAAATTTAAATTTTCAACAAAAAAAGTTATTATTTTTAAAACATATAATAATTTAGTGGTTATAATCAACAAGGAATTTGACCCCGTATATAAATATTAAATTTGTTTTTTACCTGACTTATTTTTCCATTTTTAAAATATTTAAATTATTTATATTTTTCCACCGTTTATAATTTGTGTTAAATTACAAAAAGGCTTATGTTTGAAAGTTTCGTATATTATCTTTAAAAATAATTTATGTTCAATTAAAAATAATATCAAAATAACAATATTAGATAGAATTTGAAAAACTTATTATTTTAAACGAAAGGCAGAATTGTATGTTAAAGTTTAAATAATATAAATTTTCAGCAAATCAAGTTATTATTTTTAAAAGATACAATAATTTAGTGGGTATAATAAACAACGAATTTGAACCCGTATAATAACATATGCGTTTGTACGGAAACTGACGTGGATACTATTGCGTTTGCACGAAGACTGGGGTGTTAGAAATATTAGTTTTTACATTGTAATAAGAATGAAACAAATAGAAAAACTATTTGATTTAACCAATAAAGTTAAAAGTCTGAATTAGAATAATATTATAATTCATAATTGGAGCATGAAAATAGTTTTCCCTATGTTAATAAGTTTGAAAGTACAGTATATTTTGAGCAATAATATTAATTTCATTTGAAATTATGTATAAAATTAATATTGTGATTTTGTAGTGTTTGTAAATATTAATATAATTGTAAAAAAATTTAATAGTAACAAATATACGTAATTTGGCCATGTTTGGAATGATATATTAGTAACAAATATATAATGAAAATAAATTATAAAGTAATATGTAAATTAGTAATTACTTTGCTGATTAATAATATTTTTATTATATTATAATTTTCACGTGTATTAATTCATAAAATAAAAATAAATAGAGTTTTAATTATTCTTGTATTTAATAATGCAATTAAAAGTAATGCTTCAGAAGTTGTGATTTCTATTTGAAGAAGACCAAAAGTTCATTGAAATCAAGTGAATGGAATATGAATAGTAGCAGTACAGCTGAAACTAAATTATAGATTGGGTTGAAATTCAAAAGACATATTGAAAGAGTTTTAAAAAAAACGAAGCAGGACTGGTTCCACGTATGGCGAGCAAAACAAATAATTGCATAGTTAGTCACTATCTGTGTAAATGCTTCCATACATAAAGTTTTCCCATGTATAGTCCCGCTCATCGTCATCATCGGAATCTAGCGGGTCGTAGTCAGCTTGTTGGTCATCATCTGAATCCAAAGAAATGACCGGGGGCACGAACGGAGCAGGAGTGGTTCGTCTTATGTTGTTTCTTGAATGTTGAACTGGGAGAGGGTTATGGAGTTGTAGAAAACAAAACCAGTAAATGAATATGTCTACTGAATTCCATGGAAAACAGAAATTATGATTTATTGTAGGATATTGTAGCACTTCATTAATCCTAAATGAACATAGGGCATGTGTTACCATGAAAAGAAATAATATAGGTACCGTCTGAGATAAGGAGGGAAAAGTGAAATGTACCGGGGGGAGCTGCAGAGTTGGTTGAAAGTCGGGTCCCTCTTGGTGCGGTTGACGGCGCTCGGAATCCGGCAATGGTTGAACCTCCGTAGATGGTCGGATCTGAGTATGAGGTTATAGGTGGAAGGCAGGTTCGACATGTTATTGGGTCAGCAGGCATCAAGACAATTACAGTAATTATTAAGAATGAAAGAAGTAGGGACAGTTAAATTAAGTGAGAAAGATATGCAAAGTACAACAGTGTCATAAACCTGTAGTGTTGGTTGGGGGTCTACATGATGATGGAGAGGAAGAGTTGGTTGCAAATCCAGAGAAGGCGTTTGTTCAGTTGTCGCATGGACGTGAATAGGGAGAGCGGGTTAGATATTCTGGGTGGATGCCATAGAAAAAGTTGGGTGTCTCTGAAGAGTGTGGTGTGAAGTAGATAATAGGAGGAAGGGTTATATAATGAGGGCTGTGACTGTGGAGCTTCCCCACTGCATTGGAAATGGAAATGCATTAACACACCTGAAACTGTAAAGTTGGAATAATCAAAGGCACAATAATAATGAGTGGTGTTGGTAAAGAATCCCATAATGTTGCAAATACAATGTATAAAGTGATTGTGCATTAAAGAAAAATAGAAGTATGCATAAAATAAATTATGGATACAAAACTGGAGATATTAGAGGAGGTACCTTTAATTCCATTAATGACAGGAAAAAAGCAACGAATGAACTGGAAAATGAAAAAAGCAACTTGGTAAACACAATGCAGCAGCAACAGAATTTCATCAAACTTTAAGCAACAGCAGTACAAAGACATATTTCAAAAGCTACAATTTAAATCCAACATTGTACAATTCGAATCAAACTAAGAACACAATACTATTCAACTATAATTTCAGACAAAGTATTCAAACTAAGAACACAATACTATTCATTTAACAACTTAGTTTCCTGCAAACATAATACTAAATATTATCTTAGCAACCATTAAGACATATGATCTTTGCATTATTTATACAAAAACACTTGAAGCAATTTACCAGGCAAGTCAGCAGCACCACCAGCACCCGAAATGATAACTTGAATTACCTTAGTTCAACATACAGAAAGTTAAGTTTTCCTGCAACACGATAACAATAATTCAATTTTACAGTTGATATTCCATCACTAATCACACTAACTTTACTGCCTAGTTTATACAATCGATGACTTGTACACTCTATTGGACAAAAGCTCACGAAGCAGACATATAAATTGCAAAATGTGTGTATTTTCTTCAAATTATATGTGTATTTTCTACAACCATGGATAATATATCAAAGACGCTGATAGCAAAATGAAGAACATGCCTATAATAGGAAAGCAATCAAACCTAGTATGGAAGCTCAAGGCCTGTATCATTAGGAAAGGAAATTGACTATAAGTGTTTTTCGTGGTTTAGTTTTGAAATCCATTTAACCTCCGACTATTGTGAAGTGCTTGTGCAGTGAAGGTATTGTTGATCCACATGTGTTGCCTTTGCAGTAAGGCTGGACAGACTCTGAAATTTGGGAATATGTAATAGTGAGCTCTGAGAACCTTTCATGAACCTACAACATCCACCGATTACCTCAAATTTAAGGAAACAATATACGACAAAAACTGGTATGTCATTTCACTTCAAATATTAAAATCATTCATTCACAATTCCAAAACACAACAATAAGTTATGAGCATCATATCATCATTTCAAGAGCCATTATATTTTCATATCAAGCTAATTCACAATTATACCAACGACACATCAACGAAAGCAACAATAACCACCATCCATGATCAATGTAATAGCCATTAAGTTGATAGTATTTTAGCATATTACCTCAGGCAAAATTCTGACTTAACATCCCAGCCCTTTTTGACTGAATTTCCTCAAATGTCGCAACATGCCACTGATATCGTTATTTCCCTGCACAACCTGCCAAAAGTGAACATGATTATGAGAATGATGCAGAGATTTTGTTTTAGTGTACTTTTCAAAACAAAACACCAATGTATTTGTCTTCAAGGATTTGATCATAGAGATAGGGAAAGATGAAGTTTATCCTTTTAAACAGAAGAATTTGCAGTATCAAAATTGATGACTCTAAATCACCTTCTGTCACATTTGGAATGTGTTTTCTTATGATCTTTCCTTTGAGCGCCACTTCCATTTCCATTCCAGTTGTTGTTGCATTTATTATGTCATGGTAAGAATGTTTGTTGTCAACTTTTTTCTCCCTTCAAGATGCGTGGATTGTGATTTTCCTTGTGAAACCAGTGAAAGTGTGGTTACCTCCAAATTTGAGGTAGGTATTTTTGTCCAAATGCTCTGCATAAGAGAAGATACAGTCAATTTTGATATGTTCCAAATAACTCAAGCTTCATTCAAATATGTAGTTTTCAAGTTTCATGAATGGTCCTAATTCTAATCTCTAATCAAGTTTCAAGTCAGTTACAGTTCTAATCAAGGTGTCAAGTTTTGTAATTCAATTCTCATTACAAAACAAACTGTGGCAATTTCTTTGTCAAATTCCTAGTCCATACACTAATCAATTCATTCATATACATATGTTCTTGACAGTTCACATCACTCAAAACCCATTCACCATCATCTTTCAAATTCAGTTTCAAAATCATCATTTCATGAATTCAAACACCAGGTTTTTCTCAAGATTGACCACAAGTCTCATATACATTTCATGAAGCAAGAATATCATGCAATAAACCAAAATCTCAACTTACACCAAACTTGTAAATTCAGGTTTTTCTATCAACTTTAATTTCTCAGCACTCTTTAGTAATCGACTGCCAGTAAGTAAAAGTCGTTAACTCCCTTCATATGGTCCTTCGTCATCCTGAGAAGTTTAAGATACAAACCTAGACTTGTCCAGATCTGCCAAAATAGTGAGAACTTCAATTATTGTTTTGCCTTTTGCAACGGTTCAATTATCCAAGTCTAAAACGAAAGTAATTCATCAAATTCATGTAATTGGTGGAAGAAGGAGTTTTGTAGAGTTGTGAGCTCACAAAGACAAAGAATGAGAAACAATAATCAATTGTCTCTCTATATTTTTGCTGTACTTAGCAATTACATTAGACCTGCATTGGAAAAAACAAAATATTCGAAGACATATATTCTCACCAAAACAAAATGAGCACAATTACTCCTGAACAACATAGACCTTCAAATTCAAACACCAAACACCAAAATACCACCAGAGAAAGTGAAGGCACAGATAAAACATATAAATTAAGATAGATCATGCGCAAGAAACTGAAGGTTAAGCAATTAAGAAAGTCATTAGGTTCTTAAAAAGACAATTTTGTTTATTTTATTAGTTGCCTATATTATGGCTTAGCTAACAGAAACAGTTTTATGTCCTCTGAGGATACATGAAAGTCTGTCGTCAATTGACATCGTGTGATACAAAAGATATGCAACTCCATTTATAAATCCTATTAACCTCACTAAACCTCCATTTTTATTGCATGAATTTCTGTGATGGAAACAAAATTCTAATCCCCCCTAAATGCAATTGCCTGGGGGAGAAGATATAAAAATGTAAAGAAAAAACCAGGAAAAAGACTTCACCACCATATAGAGAGGGCATGAGACAAACTGGAAGCTAAAGTCGACATAAATAGTAGACAATAAAGAGAAGAAGGGACCTTCTGTAGCTGTTTAAGGCCATCCTCAACTGTGGTTGCCACATTCTGAATGTTGTAGTCTGTTCTATCAATGATGGTTCCCTGCGTATAGAGGATGTCAGTTTTCAGAAGGGTGGGGAATTAAGAAAGTTGTTGTCTCTTCCCAGAGGGAGAGGATCTGCTGACCTGGTGTATGACTAATACTGATAAATCCTTCATTATCTGGGCAAGCTCGTTAACAGATTCCACAACCTATAAAAGCAAATAACAAAAAGTCTGAATTCATTAAAGAGATAACACAGTGAAAATGTGCAAATAATGACAGTGCATGTGCAGCTTTTTATTAAATGTACAATTTGGAGAGCATTAGCAGCAGTCGCAAGAGCTTCTTTAGTTTGTCGATGGCCGTCAAACATGACACCTGCTACAATCACATTGATATGATTAAATGCATATCGAATAGAAATTTTTAGAGCATAAAGGTTATGTTCTTGCCTTCGGTTTGTATTGTTGCAGAAGAAAATTGCTTCAACTCTCTAGCCTTTTGCAAACAGAATTCAACATCCTTCTTATGTGAAAGGGTTGCATATAAATTTACTAGACCGTGGCAAACATCATACTCGTTTATTTGATCTTCTGCGTCCTACAAAATTATTAAGAGTCATGTTAGTTTTGGAATTAGCAATATAATGCCCTCACAACTGTCCCCAAGAATAGCAAACAACTTTCAATCTGGATTAACAAAAGCAATCTGCAAAAGTCAAATAGTTATTGCAAAGTGTTCTTATTTAGCCAAAAATATAACATGAAATCAGTAGAAGGATCTCTTCCTTGCCATCCCATTTATTTCCACTGATCAGAAACCAACCCACTGAGGTCATGGCTAGGGAATGAAGCAGACCAAAGAGCTCTGAAAGCATCCTATCCATGAAAAAACTTCTAAATAAGTGACTTAAAAAAAAGGTTACAAAAATATGCTATGAATGTTAAAACAATTCATTGCTGCAGAACTTAGTTTGAAGTTTGAAGTTTAAAACAAAAAACTAAGAACAGATAGTTTTCAAATTGGGAAACCTAAGTTACCAGTAAAGCAAAATGAAGCTATTGGACATGCCTAAAACAAAAAACTAAGAATAGATAGTTTTTGAATGGACATGCTGACCAAACAATGCGTTATTGCCTAGCACTACGATCACCCAAATCAGATGCAGCTTGAGCCGCCCGGGTTAGACCACCAGACATCCAGGAGGCTCTCTTTGAAAAATAGCTACTATTGACGACAGCGTTTGCAGCGACTACTACTGATCTTCCAGTGGCTGATGCAGCTGCCATGGTTGTTTCAGAGACATTATACTTCTGGATGCCCGATGCCTCCTTGTGACAACAATCCGAAGTGAAACGCCTAAGGTGCTTCCGATCAATCTCAACTGAAACTTAAAATGATTAACAAACTCCAAACACACTAATCAATACTTGAAACCACATACAGACCACGTATAGCCTACGAATATCCCAAACATCAAGTTAGACGAAAACATAATGCTTCATATTGCACTAATCAATACTTGCACATGTTTCCTCATGTCTGGAGATATTACAATGAAGACAATGAAAACAAAGAAATCATAGGAAGTGAAAAAGAATGAATCAAGTCAGAAGAACTGTTGTTCATCAATTAAACATACCAAGTGATTCCAGCATGTTATCACATTCATCTAAAATGAAATGCGTGACATTCTTCCTTATCCCTGGACAATGCTAGTTCACAAAGAAAGGACATTCTTCAAAAACTCACCAACAGTCGACTGAATTCTCTCATTTAGAGTTTCAGCCAGAGCTTTTCCCAAGAAAAATGCATCCAGAACATTTTTGCTGCTGCTATCACCATCACCTACATGAATCACATACTTTCAAAAATTACATAATCAAGTACCTAAAACAAAAAACTAAGAATAGATAGTTTTCAAATGGACATGCTTACCAAACTATGACCCCTGCATGCGGGAATCTTTAGGGGCAGACTGCTTGGGGAGAAGTAAAGCTTGGATGATGACGTGGTCCACGAAAATGTGTCATAATTCAGCACCTGAGAATGAAAAGCAAAAGCAACATGACCACATTCACATCAAATGACAGTTCTATAAAGGAACAAAATATCTAATGTCAATGTCAATGTCAATGTCAATGAGGATGATAGAATAGTCACACTATGATGTTGTTAGCAGCAATTGACTGAAGCGAACCGTACCTGCACATCATCTAACAATCCGGTTGCAGACTCTCCGCCAACCACTATGATCTTATTCCCAATGACAGCAGCAACATTCTATTCACAACAGGGGTTTAGGTCATCAAATTCTCCTCAACATGATGCTTCAGCTCTTGAATAATGGGAGTAGAATAAATTAGATGCATGTATATTGTTAGTATGATCCAGAATAGGCAGAAACTCACCAATACCAAAAGAGTTTGACATACCTACTGTAATTGGCATACCTACTCCAATTGGCATCTCCTTTGAAGCAGTCAAAGGCATGAAACCATCACCGAATACAGAATCTGGCTTTGTCAACAAAAACAAATTTGTTTAGTTCATTACACCTTCAATATATTGAAATAATCAAAATATTGGGAGAGAGCCAAATTCATGTTTATGTAGCATACCTGTATTCCAGAAACAGTATACTCCTGAAAGTAGGAAAGAGAGAAGATCCAAATCCAATAAATCACATCAAATCTAATTTAGGCATAAAAATGGATATGCAAAAATAGACAGCAAAACCCTAATTACATCAACATGCTCACCTTTTGCATCATGATGAAAAGGTTGGAAAAAGTTCACATCTTTAAGCCCTTCAACTATTCTTCATCCAAACCCATAAAATCAAAAATCATTAGCTGAACCCTAAACATCAAAAACCAGTACTCAAAATCAAAATTTCAACAAAATATTAAAGTGATCAATGCAGAAGGATAAGATCCAAAGTGAAAGGTGCTAACCTTACCGAACATTATAAATCGTGCCATGTTTCTTGATGAATATTCGATGACGATGAATTGTTGCTGAGAGGAAGGAGGAAGAAGAAGAGGGGGAACGAAGAAGAAGAAGAGAGAGAGAGAGAGAGAGAGAGAGAGAGAGAGAGAGAGAGAGAGAGAACGAAGACGAAGAGGGGTAACGTAGAAGAAGAGAGAGAGTGCGAAGAAGAAGAGAGAGATTTCAAGAGTTGTACCCAATGCCAACCTGTTTTTTCTAACCAGAGAGTTGGAGTTGTTCCACTTTCAACTTTTCATTAACTAATTGGTGCAAAAGTAAGAAATATAGTGCAATTAGGCTAGTTGTATTGTAATCAGTCCATAATTTAGTTGAATTTAGTTAAAATTAGACATAAAATGCCCTTAAAAATCTGATGTGGCATCATTAAGACAAAGGGTACTTTAGTAGTTTCCAGAACCACTAAAGTTCCTATATTATAGATTTTGTGGTGGCCTTGGATCACCTTCTAATAAAAAAAAAACTCAACCGGCATACTCAAGTTGATCTACACCACCTACTTCATATATAATTATTATTTTGATTTGGAATTAATTAATTAAAAATATTTTTTTTAAATTGAATTAAAAAATTATACTGACTAGAAAAATCAAATTGTTTTTTTTTAAACGGCAAAAGGAAAATCAAATTGTTTAAAATAGTTTTTCCTTTTACCAATATAATCTAGTTTAAGCAATTCAATAAGTACATCTGGTGGAAACATGTTAGATTTGCAATTGGAAGATCACTTATTTGAACCTATTTAACTGAAAAATTGTTTCAAGAGGAGTACTATATTGTTTTATTAGTTCATAACAAGATCGACTCGAAGATCAATACTATTAAAAATTTAGTATGAAAGTATTTTTATTGAAAATACTTTCTAACATTATTTATTTATATCTATAATATTAATAAATTAGTTAATTTTTTTATATTTCAATTTTGCGTGACATTCTACCATTCAAACTTTTTTTTTTGGAAAAATAAACACTCTACCATTTAAATACTTTGAATTTTTAAATATAAATGTCATTAATTATTTCTAAGCTTAAATGTCATGATTAATTTTACAGTAGTACTATTCTAACGCCCCATTTATACACCAAATATTTATACTATATGTTCACCATATAAATATAGGAAATAGTATTTTTTTTAAATAGAAAAATATAAAATATATTTATGTACAGTGACATGACCAATTTGTAAACAGTGCGGTGAACAATGACAAATAAAATTAATTAATGAAATATAAAAAGTTGATTAATGAACTGATGAAGTTGGTTAATAAACGCCATATATTAAAATTAATTTTTTTGTAGTAAAACAAAGTTGATTAATGAAAAATAAAAAGTTTGATAATGAATTTATGAAATTGGTAAATCACATAATTTTATACTAGTATATTTTGATCTAAAAATAAAAATTAAATAAAAAGTAATAATTTTTTATATATGTTTTAAAAAAATTATTACTACCTCCGTCCCTAAATATAAGACCCCGTTAAAAAAATCACGGGAATTAAGAAAGTTGGTTAGACTATTAAATTTATTGACTATTTTGTATAATTTTACAAGTTTATCCTTAGGAGAGAGAAATAGTTAATGTGTATGTAACTGTATTTATTACAGAGCACAAAAAAATATGTAATATAATTAGGGGTATGTGTGGAAAAAAATAATTAATGCATTTTGAAAGTTGAAGAGGGTCTTATAAAAAGGGACAAGAAAAAAACTCAACAAGGTCTTATAATTAGGGATAGAGGTAGTATTATAATATTTCACTGTTCACCGTATTGATGAACAGTGAATTACGGTGTAGGTGTATGTTTGTGGTGTAGGAATATCATTTTGTTCATTTTAAAATTAGGATATTTAAACCTACATTATTAGTTTTAATTAATGAGATTTTGATCATACCATTCTACTACAAATACAATTAAGGATGAAAATAGATCAGACTGACCTACAGAGATTTATAATCTGACCTATTTAATTATAGTCTAACCTACCCTATTTAATAAGAAAAATATTGACTTAGATTTTTTAAAATTCTATTTAATTAAAAAAGGGTTATGAAAAAGCTTATGAAATCTTATAGATTAGTTGCATATCTATTAGAGAATATATATATATATATATATATATATATATATATATATATATATATATATATATATATATATATATATATATATATATATATAATATGTTAAATAGTATATAAAAATCTCTATTGTCAATTTAAAAAAGGTTATGCTAACTAATGTTCCGGATATTGATTGAGAATTCAAAATTAAAAAAATATTTATGTTCAATGCATTGAATATACATAATATTCTTTAAAAAGTTTTTTTTTTTGGAACTAAAAACATAATTGTATTATCAAAACAATGAATACAAACCGATTACAAGGATCCAGGTCAAGGAAAGACTATACTAGACTATGTGTACTTACATTAAAATGAGTACTTAAAGTCGTATTCATCTTACATCTACCAATGATATTCTCAATAATATTTTTAAAAAATTAATAATATATATTTTCAATGCATTGAATATACATATTTTTAGAAAAAAACTTGTCTTTTTAGTCTCTTAAATAATGCTTAATTTATCTTTAAAAAATTAGATAAAATAAACTATTTGAAAGTTTTAATGTGAAATAGATTTTTAAATAGGGTTTTAGACGAGACCAGACTTTTAAAAAAATATTAGATCAAACAAAAAAATAAGGCTATAATAGACTATTGAACCGACTCAAACCCATAAAATTTATCATAGATCAGTCTCAAACCTTCTAAACTCATATATTCTAAAGTCTAACCTAACCTATTTTTATCCCTAACTACGGTCTAAATTTTTTTTTGAGACTCCATACTTTATCGTTTAATATCAATTTAAATTTCAACTTCTGATATCATTCTTCCCTAAAAAAATGTATCTTTTAAAATTTGTGATTAAGAGCAAGTATCATAGTTTTTCTTTATGAAAATTAGTAAAAGGAAAAACATTTTTTTTAATAAAAATAGCAAAAATTTATAGATGAACACTTCAGTATCTTTGAATTCGGTTGGATATCAGTACCCTTATCTAATAAAATATTCACATTATGTCACATTCGGTTGGATATCGGTATCCTCCATCAAGTTTTTGAAGATAAGTTAAATCACCATTTAATCATGTCAAAATAAATAATAGGTCTATTTAATTAAGAGACATGGTTTTTAAGATGAGTTTTTGTCCCAAGAGGACTTGAACCCAAGTGACCTTTGCTTCCACAACATGGTTTTTAGCCACTAGACCATTCAACTCACTTGTGTTTTTACTTGCAACAAATTTATATATTACATAAATCCAATATTTACTATTTAATACTTATATTTGAAATACTGATAATATAAATTATTTTATAGAGTTTAATATTTAATACTTATTAATATAAATAAAAATTATTAAATATAAATATTTATATATACTGTTAGTATATATTATTTAATATAATTAGTATAATTATTTTATTAATTAGTAAAATAATTAGTCTTTAAACTAGTAAAATAATTGAAATAGTAAAATTATTAAACCAAATAATTAGTATATTAAATAATTATTTTATTAAATATTTAGTAAATAATACTGTAATTATTTAATAAAAATGATTAATATTAAAATTAAAATTATTTAATAATAATGTAATTGAAATTATTTAATAAAATTGTAATTAATAATACTGTAATTATTTCAGTAATTAATAATGTTGTAGTTGAAATTATTTAATAATACTGTAATTAAAATTATTGATAAACTAATTAAATAATATTTCACTAAAATTAATATTTCATATTCTATTTTAATATTTCACCAAAGTAATTAAAATTATAATGCATATGTTTCACTAATTTATATTTCAACTATTTTAGTATTTAAATATTAATAAATAAAAACTACTTATTAATATAGTAATTATTTACAGTATATTAATATAAATACAATATTATTTACTAAATATTTAATAAAGTAATTATAAAATATTTCACTATTAGTTAATAATAGTATTAGTTAATACTGTATTATTAGTAAATAATACTTTATTATTAATCAATTTAAACAAAATATTAAATAATTATTATAAGTATTATTGGTTTAACCTAATAATTTAAATATTAAAAAGTTTAATTACAGTAAATTTATTTAGTTTAATTTATTAAATAATTAGAGTATTAATTAATTACAGTAAATTATTAATAATAGTTTAATTTATTAAATAATTATAATATTAATTACAGTAAATTAAATAAATGAGATATTAAATAATTGTGATTATTAATATTAAAATTATTTAGTTATTTAAATAATAAATAATTATTAGTTACAATAATAAATAATAAATAATTATTAGTAAATAATATTATATTATTAGTTAATAGTAAATAATTACGATACTAAATAATAAATAATTATTATAATTAATAATTGAAATATTAAATATTTGGAATATTAAATTAATAAAATATTTAATAAACTAATTATTTAATAAATTAAAGAATTCTTGTAAAAAAATTAAATAATTGAATTATTATATAGTTGAAATAATATTAGTATATTATTATATGCATTACAAATATAAACAAAAAGAAGTAAATGGCTCGGTGGAAACTACTACTTGTTGAAAACAAAAGTTAGCCACATCATTATTTTTGTAACGGAAATTTAACGTCAGGGACCAATCGCAAAAAGAAATCAAATGTTAAGGACTTGGACCGAAAAAAAAAAGATTCAGAGACAAAAACCAAAAACTCGCCAACTTACAGGGACAAAAACATTATTTAAGCCTTAAAAAAATCATAAACTTTAATATTCAATTTGAATAAAATTTATTGATTAATACTTAAAAGCTCTTTTACGATTCATATAAAGTTGAAAAATATACAAATGGTGTAAACTAAAATTTAAAAAGTAAGATATATATCTCTTTGAATGAATAAAGTTGATCTCTCAAATTTGATTTAAACTTAGGCTTTTACAATTATTTAAAAAAAATATATATGCATTGCAAGAATTATGCTAGGTAATTTATAAATAAAATAAAATAAAAATAGTGTGACATATCAATGGGTTGGGTTCGCGGGTTCGTAAATTTAAAATTTAAAATTTAAAACCTGTTACCCGAACCAAATATCAATGGATTTTAAGGGTTGGTTCGGGTTGGAGCCTTGCATGACTGGGTAAGGTAAAAATAAGGCTAGGGTTGGATTAGGTGAGTGAGTTTGTGGGTTGACCCGTACCCATGAAAGTAAAAAATCTTAACTCTTAGGGTGTGTTTGGATTGACGGTGAATAGAATTGATTCTAGCAGAATTGAGTTTGGTAGAATTGATTTTAACAGAATTGAGTTTAGCAGAATTGATTTATGTTTGGATACATTTGTGTAAAAGTGAGTTAGACAATAAATTCCAGTGTAAAAATCACCCAGAATCAATTCTGGAGGTAGAAGCTACAAATTCTAGCTTCAAGTAGAATCAATTTTGGAGGTAAAATCAATTCTACTTTTGATAAAAACAAACACCTCAAAATCACCCAGAATCAATTCTACACCTCTAGAATTGATTCTGGATCTTCCAAAAGCCAATCCAAACATGCTATTAGTATTGTTACATATCTAGGACAAAGTTATATAGGAGTATATTCATTATTTATTTATTGGCTTGTAGCATTTATTTTGGTCAACAAAAGACTGTGGTATTTAAGGCAAGATAAATTCTTTTAAAAATGAATGTTAAAATGGAATTTAAAATAATTATATAAAGTAAAATAGGAAAAAGTATTTTTGAAATTAAGAAAATATCCACATAAACTCAAAAAAATTCTCCTACTCTTTTAAAAAGACCCACTAGAAAGTCTAAATACATTAATAATAAATGTTATAAATATTAAATTATATTAAATTTCATTTTTTTTATAAACAAAATATTTTATGTGCATAACTACAAGACTATTCTATCGATTCGGAGAGGATTATACAATAGAGTGTATAACTTTTTTTCAAAAAATTTAACACTGTTTCGTGTTCAAAATTAAGTTTGAATTCAAAACCATCGATTAAGAATGAAGAAATAATGTGTCTCAATTAATAGAATAATAAAATATAATAAGTTAATTTTAAAATTTATGATATCATGTATCTTTAAATAATTTTTTTTATTAATATGAATCATGTTTTAAATTAGCATAAAATACAATAAAAATTCTAAAGTGTGATTAAAAAAAGAGTTTTAGTATGGTATAGATAAAAAAAATAATGCAACTTGACATTAGATTAAAAAATAATAATTAATTTATTAAAATTAGAATAAGTAAAATAATAATAATTATTAAAAAATTTCAGTCACATGACTATTATTATTATTTTTTTAAATTTAATTTGATTTTTATTTTATATTAAAAAGTTATTGATTTATAAATATCAACAATTTATTTATATTAATACATAAATATAAACAAGATTTAAAAAAAAAACATATAAAATCGATAAAGTAATAATGTGATGTTTCTCCTCATCATTAATATATTTTTGGAGAAACTAACTTTTGATGTTCCTATTTTAAATAATTTAAAAAGTTAGTCCTCCTATTTTAAAATTCAACCGTTTTGATCTCCTCTCATTTTTTTTATATCATAAATTGATGAAATATTAATTTTTTAAATTATATTTTGTATTTATAATATTTCAAAAAAAATGTTTATAGAATTATTTATCAAATTTCACAAGTGACAAATATTTAAAAATGGAAAAATTATCAATTTTAAATACAAAATTTTGAAAGAATGACTAAAAATATTTAATTCAAAATTGGAGACTAAACTGTAACTAAGCCTTGCATTCTTTTTAGCCATAGAAAAACGTATTTATCAAATAAATACAAATTAATTTATAAATTAATCATAAAAATTTAATTGGAATAGAAAATTCTAGGATACTACTATTTAAAAAAATATATATTAATATTAGGTAATTAATTAATTAAAAATAAAAAGTGAATAGAAATATATTTATTCAAATAAAAGAATTTCTCACATTATCCTCGGCTCAAAAAAATATTTATTCATTTATGCTTTTTATTTTATTGCAATTTTATCATTTACTTTATATATATATATATATTGCAGATCAACTTAGTAAAGTTTTTTAGTTTATTCTAAATCATAATATTTAAATTAAATCTAATCTAATGGTTAATTAAATAAAAATAATATATATTTAACTTAAATCTAATCTATATGAGTTATTTGTAAAAGAAACATATAGATTATCTAACAAATATGATAAAATTGCTTATTTATTTATTATTTTTAATAAAAGTAGGGGTGTTCGCGGGTCGGATTGGTTCGGTTTTGAGAGAATCCGATACTCGAATCAATGAAAAATAAATGAATTGGTTTGGATTAGATTTTTATATTTTTGCCATAAAACTCAAACCAAACCGATCCGAAAAACAATGGCTTGGTTTGGATTGGATTAATCGGATATATTAAAAATAAATATACAAAAATATTTTTTTAAAATTATTTGTTTACACGCTAAAATATGAAAAGTAAATATTGAACACATGACACACATATTTTTAAACAAGTTATGACCACCATAGTCATATAGTTGCTGTATATCACATAAATATTCAATAACATAAATCAATTTTACTGCATACTCATACTTCATTCCATAACATAAAATTGAAGGATTGGAGTTCTCAAATACTTATGATTTGAGGTTTTGCGATTTGAGAAGAAGCTTGTGGTTTGCGGATACTTATAGTTTGAAATGTATGAGTTTGATTTATAATGGTTGTGATGTTTGATTTCTCTATATTTCATCATTGATTGATAGGTTTGTGATAATTTGAAAGATGTCGTTCCGTTTTTCATTGGAAATGTCCAGAGAGTCTTTATTTCTTTCATTATGGTTTGTACTTGGTAATTGCTATAACAATTATTCTCTTCATTCAAATATATAAGTAATAACTCAATTAAAATTAATAATTTATTATATGAATTAATTATGTTTATTGTTATTGATTTGGTTCGGGTTTACGGGTAGCAAATTAGAAATCTGTTGCCCGAACCAATTAACATCGGTTTTAATTGGTTCGGTTCGGTTCGGTTTTTGCCCGAACTAGAAAATTGCCCAACCCAAACACATTGGTTTGATTTGGATTCCAGTTTGATTCGGATTTGCCCGAACCAATGAACATCCCTAAATAAAAGTTGAAATTGGTTATTTAATAATGTCCATATTTTTAAATTTTTTTATTTTTTATTTTAAGAATATTTTACTTTTCTTATTAAATATATAAAAATATCAAAAATCAATTTATAAAAGTTTATACAATTTTGAAAAGAGCAATTTTATAATTTAAATATAATACATTTCTCATTATGTCATTACTAAGTGTATATAAAACATATAAAATCCATAAAATAATAATGTGATTTTCTCCTCATTAATATATTTTTGGACAAACTATCTTTCTATTTTACTTAATTTAAAAAGTTAGTCCTCCTATTTTAAAATTTTAAAATTAAACAGTCTTGATCTCCTCTCACTTTTTTATATCATAAATCGATGAACTGTTAATTTTTTAAATTATATTTTTTTATTTATACTATTTCACAAAAAGTTTTTATATGATAATTTGTCAAATTTCACAAGCGACAAATCATTTAAAAATGAAAACCATTATCAATTTTAAATATAAAAATGTTAAAGAATGATTAAAAATATTTAATTTTAAAATAGAATATTAACTCTGTGAATCAGATAAAATAGGAGACTAAAACTGTAACTAAGTCTGTGATCATTTTTTGCCATAAAAAAGTATTTATCAAACATATTCAATTTAGTTTATAAATTAATCATAAAAAATTAATTGGAATAGAAAATTCTAACATACTACTATTTAAAAAAAGAGTTTTAAAGTGTGATTAAAAAATAAAATAAAAATTCTAAAGTGTGCTGAAAAAAGAGTTTTAATATGATATAGATAAAAAAAATGCAACTTGACATTAGATTTATAAATAATAATTAATTTATTAGAATAAGTAATATAATAATAATAATCATTAAAAAATTTCCTCATTATGTTCAATGTGTCTTACAGGTGTGTCTAACTGCAGATTCAACAGGCTAGACAAACCCTGAACCAAGCTCAATGTGCTCTGCAAAAAATCCCTTATGAACCAGAGGCAGTACAACAAGTTAAACAGCATACTAAGAATCTACTGCACTTAAACCACATGGAGGAAAATATACTGAAGCAAAAAGCAAAAGTGAATTGGCTAAAACTGGGAGACCACAATAACAAGTTCTTTCATGCTACAGTCAAGGAGAGAAATAAAACTAAAGGCTTACACACCCTGACTTCCTTGAATGGAAGGATACTAACTGACCATGACAGTATTTCACAGGAGGTCATGAATTTCTACACTGAATTGGTTGGCACCAGGGCAACTAATTTGAGGAGCATTGATATACCTTGTATGAGAAAGGGAAGGAGCCTGACTTTAGAACAAGCTCAATCTTTGATCCAACCTATCCAACAGAGAGAGATATGGGAAGCTTTGAAGCATATTAGAGATACAAAGGCCCCTGGCCTAGATGGTTTTAATGCATATTTTTTCAAAAAAACTTGGAACATAGTGAAGGAAGATCTAGAAGCTGCAGTGATGGAAATTTTCAATGCAGGTACATTATACAGGGCTGTCAACTGCTCTCTTGTCACACTCATTCCTAAGAGTACTAATGCCACTACTATCAAAGACATGAGGCCTATTGCCTGCTGCAGTACACTTTACAAGATCATTTCCAAGATACTCACAAGTAGGTTGGGAAAAGTTATTCATCATGTGGTGGATAATTCTCAAGTAGCCTTTGTGCCAGGTAGAAACATTCAAGATAATATCATCTTAGCACAGGAGCTTGTTAGAGGCTACAACAGGAAATCACTTTCTCCCAGATGCATGGTGCAAATGGACATTACTAAAGCTTATGATACGGTAGAATGGGTGGTTTTGCACCAAATAATGATTGAGCATGGTTTTCCTCATATCTTTATTAACTGGATCATGATCTGTATAACTAGTGTGTCTTACAGGTTCTCTTTGAATGGCACTTCCACTGATATTCTACAAGCAAAGAGGGGTTTGAGACAAGGAGACCCCATCTCACCCCTCCTATTTGTCCTCATTATGGAGTATCTCCATCGGATCCTTAAAAGCCTAGAAGATAATCGTAACTTCAATTACCACCCTAAATGTGACAAACTAAAAATTGTTGATTTTTGTTTTTCAGATGACATCCTAGTATTTCTCAGAGGAGATGCAGGTTCACTCCAACTGCTGATGGAAAAAATGGCTATCTTCTCAGATTCCACGGGGTTGAAAATTAGTAATCCTAAGAGTAATATTTTCTTTGGAGGAGTAGCACCAGATGTCCAACAAAATATGCAACAACTTACGGGCTTTGATGTGGGTGCCCTACCAGTGAAATACTTGGGGGTTCCTCTCAATAGTCGTAAACTCACTATCAATCACTGCCAACCTCTCATTGACAAGATGTTACAGAGAATTAACCACTGAACTACTCTTTTGCTCTCCTATGCAGGTCGTATGCAACTAGTAAGAAGCATTTTATTTGCCATTTCGAATTACTGGTTGCAGATATTCCCACTGCCTAAAATTGTCTTGAAGCACATTGAAGGCATTTGTAGAAGGTTTCTCTGGACAGGAAGTAATGATGCAAGCAAACGATCACCTGTTGCTTGGGACCATCTTTGTGACCCCAAAAATGCAGGAGGCTTAAATATATACTCACTGGTTGATTGGAACAAAGCCACGATCAGGAAACTACTGTGGGACATTTGGCAAAAAAAAGGATAAGCTGTGGATTCAATGGGTGCAAATTTACTACCTGAAATCAGTGGATGTCAACATATACCAACCTAATGCAAATTCATCATGGATTATCAAGGCAATCTTCAAATATCGAGACTTCATTATATATTCTACTTGCTGGCAGGAATTACAGGTGTCAATGAAATATAACACAAGGAAAGTATATTACTTATTTAGAGGCTCTAAACCTGAAGTGCACTGGAAAAAACTTATGTGGAGCAACACTGCCAGGCCACGGGCTGTATTCACTCTATGGATGTTATGCAACCAAAAGCTCCCCACAGAGGATAGGCTGCAAAAAAATGGTATGCTTAATGATGGAACGTGTGTGTTCTGTGATCAATTAGAATCAGGACAACACCTTTTCTTTGAATGCGCATTTACAAAAAATATATGGAAATTACTGATGAATTGGATAGGTTACAACCGAGCTCCCCTTGGTTGGCATCTTGAACTACAATGGATTCTGCAAGTGGTGAAGGGTAAGGGAAGTAAGATGAAGTTACTTAAGCTCGCTCTCACGGAAATAATCTATAGCATTTGGTCCCTTAGGAATCAAATCATATTTCAAGAGTAAAAAAAAGAAGATCTGAAGATTGAGGATATCAAATATGTTATCACGAGGAGGGCTGAAACCAATCATAAACTTAATACATATTGTAGTCATATAAGTTAATTTGTATGTTGATTGTCATTTGAAACCTGGATCCGTTGTGGATCGGTTTGGGCTTGTATTGTTTTTTGGTAATGAAAATTTATTCTTTCTTCCAAAACAAAACAAAATAAAAATTTCAATCATATGAATATTATCATTTTTAAAAACATTTAATTTTCTTTGATTTTAATTTTATTTTTTATTTTAAAAAGTTATTGATTTATAAATATCAATAATTTGTTTCATTTAATACATAAATATAAATAAATGTTACAACCAAAGATTAAACTATCTATCAATAATTTACTCCCATTTTATTTTATTGCAATTTTATCATTTACTTAATATATACATTATCTTTATATGGATTATTTGTAAAAAAAAACATATAGATTATCTAACAAATATGATAAAATTGCTTATTTATTCATAAATTTTAATAAAAGTTGAAATTGGTTATTTAATAATGTTGACCATATTTTTTTAAATTATTTTAATTTATTTAATTATGTTTGTATTTTTAAGAATATTTTTCTTTTTTTATTAAATATAAAAATATCAAAAACCAATTTATAAAAGTCTTAATAATTTTTAAAAAGTGCAATTTTATAATTTAAATATAATACATTTCTTAGGATGTCATTATTAAGTGCATATAAAACATATAAAATCGATAAAGTAATAATGTGATGTTTCTCCTCATCATTAATATATTTTTGGATAAACTACACTTTTGATCTTCATCTTCTTATTTTACTTAAATTAAAAAGTTAGTCATCCTATTTTAAAATTAAATAGTCTTGATCTCCTCTCACTTTTTTATATCACAAATTGATGAAATTTTAGTTTTTTAAATTATATTTTTTATTTATAATATTTTACGAAAATATTTCTAGATGATGAATTGTTAAATTACAAATTATTTAAAAATGAAAAAAATTATCAGTTTTAAATATAAAAATGTGAAAGAATGACTAAAAATATTTAATTTAAAATAAAATATTAACTCCGTAAATCAGACAAAATAGGAGACCAAAAATGTAACTAAAACTAAATTTGTCATTTTTTTGCTAAACAAATCCAATTTAGTTGATTAATTAATCATAAATATAAAATTGGAATAAAAAATTCTAGCACACTACTAGTTTAAAAAAATATTAATATTGGCTATTAATTAATTAAAAAGCAAAAGTGCATAGAAATATATTTATTCAAATAAAAGAATTTCTCACATTATCCTCATCTAAAAGAATATTTATTCTTTCATCCTTTTCACAAATTTTCTTGTTTACAAAATCATAAAATTAAATAAATATACTTTAAAATTGAATAAATAATAGTTTCAGCAACAGTCATATAAAAAAACAAAGACAAGAAGAACAAAAAAAAAACTTTTTTTGAATTTAAAAGACAGTGGAGAAGACAACCTGGATTGCTGTTTTTCTTTGCTTCTCTCACTCATCTCAATGATTCTCAATTAGATTTCATCATTTTTCTTCTTCTTCAATCCCAAAAAGGTCATAATTCAATGTTTCTTTCAACTCTACATCTTAATTTCTTATGTTTCTGCTTGAATTCAATGTCTTTTTGATGACCCATTTCATAGTTTTGTTGCATGTTTATGTTTTTTTGGTAAAGTTGCAATTTTTATTCATTTTGAATTTTGGGTCATTTTGATTTTTAAGGATCTTATTTTTGTTGATTGAATTGGGAATTTGGGTTGAAGTTTTGCTGTCATTATCTTTTTCTGGTGACATTTGATCCATTTTGCTATAAAGGTTATTCTTTTACTTTACTATTAAGATTTGAGATTTTTTTGTGCCTTGAAGATTGGCTTAGAATTGAAAAATATAAGCACTTTTACATGTAGTTGAAAAATTAAAGCACTTTTTTTTCAGGGAAGTTGAAGTGAATTGGATTGATGAACAATGCAGAGATCGCGTAAAGCTCTTCTACAAAGAAGAGCTGTAGAGAAAGCTGCAAATGGAAGAAACTGTGTTTATAAAGTTTCTTTGTCTTTGGTTTTTGTTTTGTGGGGGCTTGTTTTGCTCTTTAGCTTATGGATCAGTTCCGGCAATGGATATCGAGGTATCTTTTATTCTCCGATTGCCTTTTTTATAGATAAATGTTGGTTTGTTTTCTCTTTCACCGGAGTTTGAACTTAGTCTGATCTTTTAACTCTTCGAGAGACGGGTAGATGACCTTGTTTTGCGATTGAACCGCGCGAGTTTTGGCGTTAATAGGCCTATGCGATGTTTTTCGAGAATAGATCTTTATAATTGATTTCTTGTCTTGGATTTCTTATCATAGGAAAGTGTTTTGTAGTTGATTTGTTAGGGGTCGGGGAATTTGTTGGCCGCATGGATCGAGAGTCGTGATCTTCGTGGACTTGCAATGAAATTTCTGGTTTGACATCGGTGATCCATTTGTGACACAATCTTATCTTCGTCGTGAGATGTGATTGAATGCATGTGTGATTCGTTTTTACACTGACAATGCATACAAATTAAACTCGTTCTTATTTAGCATGCATGTTCTTTAAATGCAGATGTCTCCGAGGAAGTTCGAGTTGTGGTATCAGACTGGAAAGAAATCGAGCACAGGCAGCGTAAAATCTCCGAATCCGACGATGAATATTTGACTAAAGAGATTGATGCTTACATTCCTTCTAATACTTTATACTCTGATGGTGCTAAAAATGACGATTTTATTGGCTACTCGTTTTTCAACAAAGAAAACATTAACGATTTTGAGCACGATGGTAAGAAAAAGTATGTTTCGGCTATTAGAAAGGAACATGAAGTTGAGAGATCTGAATCTTCGGTGAAACACGAAAATGATGAGAAAATATTGGATCGTTTGTCTGCGGCCGTGCCGCTCGGTCTCGATGAGTTCAAGAGCAGGGCAGTTGGTTCTAAAATTAATTGGAGTACTAGTCCGTCCGGAAGTGTAATACATCGAGTAGAGCCAGGTGGCGACGAATACAATTACGCGTCATCGTCGAAAGGTGCGAAAGTTTTAGCTTCTAACAAAGATGCTAAAGGAGCTTCTAATATCTTAACGAGAAACCAAGACAAATATCTTCGGAATCCGTGTTCTTCGGAAGATAAATTCGTCGTTATAGAACTCTCCGAAGAAACTTTGGTAGATACGATAGAAATAGCGAACTTTGAGCATTATTCGTCTAACTTAAAAGATTTTGAATTGCATGGTAGTTTGGTTTATCCAACCGATGATTGGATATTTCTCGGAAATTTCACTGCCTCGAATGTGAAACTGGCGCAACGGTTTGTTCTTCAGGAACCGAAATGGGTTCGGAATCTAAAACTGAATCTTCAAAGTCATTATGGATTCGAATTTTATTGCACGTTGAGCATAGTTGAAGTTTACGGTGTTGACGCGGTTGAGAAAATGCTCGAGGATTTGATATATGCTCAAGAAAACGGTGAAAAGAAAGTAGCAATAGCACTGTCCGATCGTAAATCGTCCGAGCACGATGATGATAATGACGATAATTGGAAAATGAGTTCTGATACTTCTACTACAGAAACCTCTTCCGCGAACGATGAAAATGTAAAAAGAAATACTCCCGATCCGATCGAGGAAACCCGTCAACAAGTTGGCAGGATGCCCGGGGATACTGTCCTAAAGATTCTAATGCAGAAAGTTCGTTATCTCGACGTTAATTTGTCGGTTTTGGAGCAATATTTAGAGGACTTAAATTCTAGATATGTTAAAATTTTGAAAGAGTATAGCAAAGAGGTAAGCGAAACCGATATCGTTCTGCAGATGATCAAAGGGGACATTAGGAGGTTCCTTGCAAGACAAGAAACTATAGTATGTTAAATTTCTTCCTTGATTTTTGTTTTTTTATATATAAATTATGAAACTTCACTATGATTTTTCTTTGTATATTCATTTGTGTAATCATTTTTTTCTTTGCAGATGAAAGATGTTAGTGATCTTGATTCTTGGAAGTTCCATTTTTCTGAGCAATTGAATCATATAGTTAGAGACAATGCTGTTTTGAGGTGAGTTTAAGATATTTAGTACTCGGTTTCGATCCGGTGCGCCTCTAGGGCTAAATCTTGTGGTTTTGGTGTTTTTAACGGCGTAATCGAGTTCTAAAACTTCCTTCATAACTCTTTGGCGTCTCAACTCATACCATCCGAATATATTTTCGAGAAATTTTTTCGAAATAGTTAAATCATAATATGATTTATCTCAAAATTTCTCAACACTTCAGCGTCTCAACTCATACCACCTGACTATATTTTCGAGAAATTTTCGAAATAGTTAAATCATAATATGATTTTTATCTTTCAAAATTTCTCAACACTTCAGCATCTCAACTCATACCACCTAACTATATTTTCGAGAAATTTTTTCGAAATATTTAAATCATAATATGATTTATCTTTCAAAAAATTTTCAGCGTCTCAACTCATACCACATAACTATATTTTCGAAATAGTTAAATCATAATATGATGTTTATCTTTCAAAATTTTTTAACACTTCAGCATCTCAACTCATATCACCTGGCTGTATTTTCGAGAAATTTTTAAAAAATATTTAAATCATAATATAATTTTTATCTTTCAAAATTTCTTAACACTTCAGCGTCTCAACTCACTCTACCAGACTATATTTTTGAGAAAATTTTTCGAAATAGCTAAATTATAAAATGATTTTTATCATTGAAAATTAAAGATTTGAGATAGTTGGATTATGATGATTGCTATTATATATTTAATTAATATTTTTTTATTTAAATAATGCAGGAATGAAGTTGAAAGGGTACTTAAGAATCAAGTATCTTTGGAAAACAAGGGTGTATTAGTGTTTTGTGTATGTGTTATTTTTTCATTATTTGCAATATTAAAGCTATCTCTGGATATGATATTGAGCATAGATGGAGCAATTAAATCAAGAAAATTTTGCCAATGTAGTTCTTCTTGGTTTATCCTATTATTGAGTTGTAACATTATTATTTTTATATTAACTTCATAATAATCTATTTTAAATTAATTTAAGATGTTATAATCTTCAAAGGTTTTGTTGGTTACATTTTATATAGATCCCAAAACATTTATTTTAAAAGTTTAGTTAGTGTTTTGTTTTTGGGAAATAATTACATTGTAAGTTGAGAATTGAAATAATGAAATGTTATTATTTAGCTCTTAATTTTTTTTTTCATTCAAAATAGAACAAAATATGATGAAATTCAAATCCACAATCCATGTGTCAAATATACGAATTAAAATACACAATATGCAAACTTTTTTTATTCCCTCGATGAAACGAATGATAATGTAATGGAAAAACTTTTGAAAAGGTATCCAAAATGGTGGTGAATTTAAAATATATTTTTTTAAATAGAAAAATAATATATTAATAAAGGAGAACCACAAAGTATAAAAATAATGCGTCTTTTAGCACAAGAAGTGTAAAAAAGCAAATAAAAATACAAAAGAAAAGTCTAATAACTAACCGAACAACAAAACATGAATTTTTTTTACCCAAATACTCTAGATTTTTTATAAAAAATTCAAAATAACTCAATTTTCAAATTGGCGACCCTTCACAAAGAATAAGAGATGTCGCCAATTGGATTGAAGATAATATACGGTATTGTCAATTCAATTGGTGACACAATGTAAAATGACAAAGGATATCGTCAATTCAATTGGAGACAGACTTGAAAGTGATTTTTTTAACTTAAATAACTAACATTAATATTTAATTAAAAATAATATTACATAAATTAATGTTGGCGACCGGGTTGGTCATACCAGTCACCGGTTCCACATCCCCTAGGCACCCTCGCTCGTTGCACTTGTTGTCCTCGTTGTTGATTCACTCCAGGTGTTTGAGGAGTTGAAGTCTCAAGAACATTCCCAATTGAATCCCTAAGAATCTCTTGCATTTCCAAGAAGTCTTATGTGTTGAAACTGAGCTCACGACCCATGCCAGAGTAATTTAGATGTGATGAAGGGGTCATTGGTGTGCGACCTGGACGATTGAAGGGGGACTTTAGTGTGAAGGCTTCGTTGGTGAAAGATTGAAATGATATTGGTGTTTGAAAGTCATAAAGTTGTTATGATGTTTGTGTTGGTAGACTATGATGTGATGTCTAAGCGTTTTGACTATGGAAAGATGTTTGGGCGTTATGGCTATGCTATGATGTTTGGGCGTTTTGGCTATATCTTGATGTTGTGTTGGGGGCATAGGCATTTTGGGTGTCTTGATAATAGTCATTTTGTTGGAGATGATATAAGGGACGCTCTTGGTGTTGTGGTTGGGTGTTTGGCATGTTTGGATGGTGGATTTGTGTGTTTGTGGGTTGGTAATTCTATTGGGTAGGGAGTTGTGAGTAACAAGTTCGATAATTTCTCGGTGGGTTAGACGTTGAAGCTTCTTGCGTGTAGCTGGTTTGTCGTGGGTCGTATAGATACCTCTCTTCAGAGACAAACTCAATTGCAACCGATCTGTACCAAGCCATATAAGTATTAGTTGGTATAGACGGGGTTTCCATCACCGGGTCACGTAAGAGATGGGCGCGGCGGTTCCTCCATTTACGACACTCAGATTTAGCAAAATTCTTCCAGTCGGGATAGTCCCATTGATCATTTACTTTTTTTTAGATGTCATTTATCGAGGTTAATCGGGGGATCTGGGATGTTTTGATGCATTCCAAACTGTAGCTTGACACGGTCACTGTGGTGCATCTCCGCAGTGGTGAATCTGATGATCGACATGCATGCAGTCCAAATGGCTGCATCTTCCTCACTGACTTCATGTAGGTGTTCCATGTTTAGATATGGACGCTAAATGAACTGAAGAAGAGAAAAATATTAGATCATAAGATGGGTTATATAAAGAAATACTCTCGGTCTGATTGAGGAAACCCGTCAACAAGTTGGCAGGATGCCCGAGGATACTGTCCTAAAGATTCTAATGCAGAAAGTTCGTTATCTCGACGTGAATTTGTCGGTTTTGGAGCAATATTTAGAGGACTTAAATTCTAGATATGTTAAAATTTTGAGAGTATAGCAAAGAGGTAAGCGAAACCGATATCGTTTTGCAGATGATCAAAGAGGACATTAGGAGTAGGGCTGACAATGAACTGAACCAACTCGAAAATAGTTCGGAACTCGGTTCGACAATTAAATCGTTGAACTAGGTTCATGAACCAAATGAGTTGAATATGAGCAAAAAATTAAGTTCGTTAACTAAATGAGCTGAACTTGAACTATACATAGTTCGACTCGTTAGTTTCATGAGTCAACTCGATTACATATGAGAAGAATTATATTGTCTTTAAGATTAGGTATAAATATTTACTATCATAGACCAATTTAAACTTCAATTTAGTAGTTTTTGAATTAGACTCTCAAATGTTTCTCTTGAAAGTTGTGTAAGTTTTGAATTAGTAGATTTCTGAGATAAAGTTAAATTTCAATCTGATAACTTTTATTTTATTTTAATATTTTATTTTTTTAAAAAAATTAATTTAAAATAAAAAATATATTTTAAAAAAAATATATTTAAAAAAATAGCTTTTAACTCCGTAAACCATGTGAGATGAACCTAATGAGATGAACCTAACGAGTTGAATCAAACTGTTCGTGAACTTATAACGAGTTGAATTTGAGCTTATAAAAAAGTTCGTGTCGAACTCGAACCGATATTTGAGCTGAACCAATTCTTAACGAGTCGAGCCGAGTTGAGGCGAGTTCGACTCGACTCGACTCATTTCCAGCCCTAATTAGGAGGTTCCTTGCCGGACAAGAAACTATAGTATGTTAAATTTCTTCCTTGATTTTTTATTTTTTACTTTTTATATAATTTATGAAACTTCACTATGATTTTTCAACTCTATAAAACTATGACCCATTTTATAGTTTTATTGCATGTTTATGATTTTTTGAAGGTCTTCACTGCTTATTCATTTGAAGCTAACATTAGTGTAGGATTCAGATGAAAGGGTAATATGGCTCTGCCAGTCATTACTGCTTCTGAAGAAGCATCTAAGTCCTGAAATAAAAATCTAGTATTCAAGAGAGGTCACGAGGGTTATGATTGTCGAAGTTTACGAGGGTTATTCGAACAACCTCTTATAGGATGAGCATTGGCTAAGAAAGGTCCTTAAGGTAATATATTATTGGCCCAAGATTGTCCAAGACACCAAACAATATAATATGAAGTGTAGAAGGTGCCATAAGTATGAAGACATTCATATTTCCCCTCCTACGAAATTCAACATTCTGACTGCTCAATGGCCTTTCTTCAAGTGGGACATGGAAATAACAAGACCCTAGCCACTTTCTCCATGGGAGTTGAAATTTCCTATATTCGTTGTAGGCTATTCACCAAGTGGGTTGAAGTTGAAGCCTTGGAAAAAATCAATAATTTCTTCAAGAAATTTTTTTTAGCCCGATATGGGATCCCAAAGTCTGTAGTCACCTACAACGAATCCCATATCATAGACAATAACCTGCAAAACTCTTTAAATATTTAGGATTCATGCACCGTTTCACATGAGTAGAGCACCTTGAAATCAACGTTTAGGTTAAGGCTGCTAACAATGTCCTACTGAGAGGACTGGGAATAAGATAAAAAGGATCCCAAGGAAATTAGGAAGAAGAAATCTCACATGGTCTATGGGCATACATGACCACAACTCACTTCACCATCGGGGAGACACCTTTCAAGGTAACATACGACATTGTGGTTATAATTACTATCGAAGTTGAAGATCTGAGTTAGAGATTGACACATATCTTCCATGATGAGGAAAACTCATAGGTGATCCAAAAAAAGATAAACTTCCTAGATGAAAAGAGACGTTCTGACTTCATCACTGATGCCACTGTTAAGCAAGCTACAATGGCCAAATAAAACAAGAAGATAAAGCCCAGTGGTGATCTTATCCTATGAAGATATGACATTGGTGGAAAGAATGTCGAGGAGGGTAATCTAGAACCAAAGTAGGAATGACCATAAAATGTCTAAAGTAGTACTGACAAGAGAGCTAACACTATTGAGATCTTCCTGATGGAGTTTATACCAAGAACATGGAACATAGTAAAGTCCAAAAGCTACTATAACTAAGTCCCTTGTTTACTTAATCTTCCTTTGAAACCAAATACAACAATAAGATAAATCATAAAGAGTTCCACCTATATGATATTTTCCTCTAAAGAGATAACATCGGTGGAAAGAACATTAGAGAGATCAAGTTGGCATAAAACTGAGAAGGGTCATACAGGGTCTAAGCCATCATTGGCAAGAGAGCTCACACTATTGAGACCCTCATGAGGACATCATCCCAAGGACATGGAACATAACAAATCTCAAATGTTACTATAGCTAAGTTCCCTTTTATGCTTAATTTCCCTTGTGTAAATATTTACAATGTAATTTTATGCAAGCATACACTTAATAAACAAGGTTTTCACCATAACATCTGATTGTTATTGTGTTAATGACATGGTAAAGCTTACACCGTCTTGTTAGCTTGAGATTTTTGACCTAGTATATTCAACAAAAGTGGAGGTGAGATAAAAATATAGGCTAAGTATAGATATCTAAATCATGTTTTCTATACCAAAGTCACAAGGTCCGACAGAGAAAATTTTCGACAAAGGCAGTTAGGAGACTTGGAGATGTTCTTTCGACAATAATAGCAGCTTTGTAGAAATTAAAGGACTGAAGACACGTGGAAGTAATGCATAAGACAAAAGGCCACATAATGGTATATGTGTCAATTTTTATAGAGGTAGCCATTCTCAATAATTACTGATGCACATATATATAAGTTGATTTAATCTTCGTAACAAGCGATCACATTTTTCATTGTTGTTCTCTATAGAATTCAAAAATTCAAGTTAAAGAGATAAAAAGATTTTTAATAAATGTATGAATCTTCACCCCACTTTTTAATCTAAGCATTTTTACTCTATTGCCTTTGATGATTTTCTTCATTTACTTTATCTTTTCAAGCAATTATGCACTTTACTTCTTGTGATTTTATTCAATTGTTCTACTTTTAAACTTGACGTTATCAAGCATGAACACACATTCTCAAACATTTTTTCACAATATGTGTCGCGGCCAGCAAAATGACAGAGTCGTCAGCATCATTTATTCGTTCTTAAGGAACAGGAAAATAATGACAAAACCTAAATATTAAAGGCGAGAGACTAGATTCGTGAGTCGGTTAAGTGAGGGGAAGGTGTTAGGTACCCCTCACCTCCGTTGTATTCAATGGGATATGTAAGAACAAGAGTTGGTTCTGCATTAATACCTCTGAGTTTTGATGATATCAAACAAGTATGTTTGTATGAACAATTTTATAAGACTAATGTTTGTTATTTGTGAGAGTCTAACAAACAGGTCCTGCTTCCGTTAAAATGGCGTGAATATGTTGTTTAAAAGAGAATACTTTGCCTACGCGCTTTACTTGATGTGCTAAATCACTTCAGACGAATCTGAAGATCGTAGACTCTGATATAATATATAAAGAGAACAAGTTCTGTAAATATGAAGACTGAGGTTCTGATGAACGAAGTCCAAATGCTGAAGATTTACATTCTTTAGATAAAGGTTATGAATACTTAACTATAGACTCTACTCATGCTTCAAATAAATACCATCAGAAGCCTCTGAAGATATGATGACAACATTCTAAGCGAACAAGGTTCTAAAGATCAAGTGCTAAAGACTCCGAAGGCGCAGCTCTGAGGACTCCAAGACTTGAAGATCTTAAAGAACCTAGCTATGTTTTCCCTTCTTACTCATGCTCGCAAAAGCCTCTGAAGTTAAGAATATTAGAAGACTAAGCAACAAAGTTCAAACGAAGATATCTTGGTAACTGTGCAAAAGTTCAAATGAAGATTTCTTGGTAACAGTGCCAACGAAGATATACTGACAAGACAGGACGCAAAAGGTTTTATCTCTCCTCACGTTTCTACCAAACCGCCGTCAATAGTCATGATTACTTTGCAACGATTACTTTTACTCGGCTATAAAAGGACTTGAAGACTCAAAGAATGATAATAACTTTGTCGATTCAAACACGCTCTATTTTGCTATTATCATTCAAAAAGTCATTTTTCTGTGCTGTAAAATAGTTTACATATTCAGCTTGTGCTAGAAGCAATACCTTGTAAACAAAACTGTTTTCAAACTGCTTTTTAAATTCCTTGAGAAAAACCTGGTGAGGTTAGATTTCTTAAGAAGTCTAGGACTAGTGAGAGTCTTAGAGGTTGTTCCTTAAGAGAGACCAGTGTGGTTAGATCTCTTGAGAAGTCTAGAACTTGAGAGTTTTAGAGGTTGTTGTTAGTCACCAACAGTTAGGCTTGTGCATTGTATTAATCTGATTGATTAGTGGATTAAGACCTCGATTGAGAGAGGCGAAATCACCTTGGCGGGTGGACTAGATTAACTTGAAAAATTCTCAAGTGAACTAGTATAAACATACTGTGTTATCTCTTTCAAGCTTCATAAAGATTATCACTCATAAGTTAAAGAGTTGTTAAAAAGGGGTTTGTATAAAAGAAAAGATTTTATTTTGAAAAACCAATTCAACCCCCCCCCCCCCTTTCTTGTGTTTTTCACACCTTCAATTGGCATCAGAGCTCCGGTTCTGAGGTGATAAAAAGGTTGATTTTTTATCATGCACTTAACAGTGTTCAGTACCGATCCAAGTATGAAAAACAATGGTTGCACCTGAATCAAATATTACTGCAAATGAAAGAGATTCTTATAGTGCAAAACCTCTTATATTTGATGGGGAAAATTTTGACTATTGGAAAGACATAATTGAAAGTTACTTTCTGGCTTTTGACTTAGATCTATGGGATATGGTAGTTGATGGCTACAGTCACCCTGCAGATTCTGAAGGCAAAAAGATTTCCAGAAGTGCATTAACAGATGCTCAAAAAGGCATATCAAGCAAAGGAAGAATTGGAAGAATCTGAAGACGATTCAGACAAATATGATATATCTCTCATATCAAGGAAGATAAGTTAACTATGGAAATACATAAAAAAATAAGTTCAAAGGACCAAGAAGAAGATCTGAGCCTACACATGGTCAAAAGAAAACTTATGGAAGAGAAGTTACATGTTTTTAATGCAAGGAGTCTGGACATATCAAGAATGATTGTCCAAAGTTCAAGAAAGATGGAGGACCTAAGAAAACTAAAAAGGGTTTTATGGCAACATGGGATGATTCAGAGTCAGAAGAAGATTCTGATGGAGAACATGCCAACGTAGCATTCATGGCTAATACCAACACAAACGATGTCTTATCTGAAGGAGAACTATCAGACTCCGACGACGAAAGAGAGGTATTTTCTTCCTTATCTCGTTCTGAACTTGAAATAGGATTATCTGAACTTATGGAAAGATATCAACTCCTTCTAAGAAAACACAAAACTCTGAAAAAGACTTTTGTGGTTCCTTCAGAGGATCTTACTAAAAGCAAGCAAACTATTTCAGAATTAAATGAAAAATTATTTTTCTTAGAAAACTCAAATGCTGCTTTAAAATTTAAAGTCTTTAAGTTAGAAGAAGAGATCACTTCCAACATAACCAACACTAATGAAGTGGTCAGATATGATAGAGCTTTTCAACACTTCCTTGCTAAAAGCATAGATAGAAGTAAAATGGCTTCAATGATCTATGGAGTTAGCAGAAATGGAAGTAGAAGTCTAGGATATTCAGGACCATCACAACCATATGATGAAACCAAGAATATCAAACTAATACCTCTATCTAAACATTTTGTACGTGCTGACACTAAACTAAAATGTCCAGAACCAAAAGGTTCTAAGTCTGTTATATCACAAACACAGACACGGAAGAAAACTTCCAAACTCAAATATTATGCACAAATACCGCACTATTATCCTGCTGCACGAAAATCCAAAGGTGTCAGAACCTCTGGAGAGACTAATGTGAAAGGACCCACAAAATAGTGTATGTTGCAGATATCCTTAATGGCGCCACTGAAACACCAGTCATGGTACCTGGACAGTGGATGCTCGCGACACATGACGGGAGAAAGACATATGTTCCAAGATCTGAAACTTAAGTCTGGAGGTGTCGTCGGTTTCGGAGGAAATCAGAAGGGAAAAATCATTGGCTCCGGAACTGTTGGTAATGGTAAACTTCCTTCTATAATTAATGTTCTTTTAGTTGAAGGTCTAATGCATAATTTATTGTCAATTAGCCAACTTAGTGACAATGGTTATGATGTTATCTTCAATCAAACGTCCTGTAAGGTTGTTAGTCAAAAGGATGGATCTGTTTTGTTCAATGGTAAAAGGAAGAACAATACTTACAAAATTAAATGATCAGATTTAAAACATCAAAATGTAAAGTGTATTTTGTCTATCAATGAAGAGCAATGGGTCTGGTACAAACGTCTGGGTCATGTTAGCTTGAGAAGAATCTCACAGCTGAACAAGCTTGGACTTGTCAGAGGTTTGCCAAATCTGAAGTACTCTTCAGATGCTCTTTGTGAAGCATGTCAGAAAGGCAAGTTTTCAAAAACTTCTTTTAAAGCAAAGAATATTGTTTCTACCTCTAGACCATTGGAACTTATTCACATTGATCTATTTGGACCACTGAAAACTGCTTCTATCAATTGTAAGAAATACGGACTAGTCATCGTTGAATATTACAGTCGTTGGACATGGATAAAATTCTTAAGACACAAGGATGAGTCACATTCTGTGTTTGCTTCCTTCTGCACCCAAGTGCAAAATGAAAAGAATTGCAAAATCGTCAAGGTCAGAAGTGATCATGGTGGAGAATTTGAAAACAAAGATTTTGAAAAACTTTTTGATTCACATGGGATATCTCATGATTTTTCTTGTCCTAGAACTCCACAACAAAATGGAGTTGAAGAAAGAAAGAGCAGAACTTTACAAGAAATGGCTCGCACCATGATCCAAGAAACTGACATGGCTAAGCACTTTTGGGCAGAGGCAGTCAACACATCATGTTATATTCAAAATAGAATCTCCATAAGACCTATTTTGAGTAAAAATCCCTATAAATTGTGGAAGAATAAAATTCCCAACATTTCTTATTTTCACCCTTTTGGGTGTATTTGTTTTATGTTAAACACTAAAGAGAATATTGGCAAGTTTGATTCCAAAGCACAGAAGTGTCTGCTGTTAGGATACTCTGAACACTCAAGAGGCTACAACGTTTATAACTCAGAATCACGGATTGTGGAAGAATCAATTCATGTCAGATTCGATGATAAGCTTGACCCTGAAAAGTCAAAACTAGTTGAAAAGTTTGCAGATTTGGAAATCAGCTTTTCAAAACCTAAAGAAAAGGTAGAAGAAGTTAAAACTCCAGAAGCTCCTACTCACAATATCATTGATGTATCGTCTAATACTCCACAACAAAAGAAAAGGAGAATCTCAACTTCATACCCTGAAGAACTAATTCTGGGTAGCAAAGACGCTTCCATTAGAACCAAATCAGCTTTCAAACCCTCTGAAGAAACGCTTCTGGGATTGGTATCGTTAATTGAGCCAACAACAGTTGATGAAGCTCTTATGGACAAGGACTGGGTTCTGGCAATGGAAGAAGAACTTAACCAGTTCTCAAAGAAAGACGTATGGGATCTTGTCCCAAAACCTAAAGATGTCCATATAATTGGTACTAAATGGGTATTGAGAAACAAGCTCAATGAAAAGGGTGAGGTTGTCAGAAACAAGGCACGACTTGTTGCACAAGGTTACAGTCAACAAGAAGGAATATATTACAATGAAACATTCGCTTCAGTCGCCAGACTAGAAGCTATACGCCTGTTAATTTCCTTTTCAGTAAATCATAACATCATCTTATATCAAATGGATGTTAAGAGTGCATTTTTGAATGGTTATATTTCAGAAGAAGTTTATGTCAAACAACCTCCTGGATTTGAAAACTCAGAAAAATTAGATTTTGTTTTTAAACTCAAAAAATCTCTCTATGGTCTGAAACAAGCTCCCAGAGTTTGGTACGACAGATTGAGCAGTTTTCTTTTAGAAAATAAATTCACCAGAGGCAAGGTTGACACCACTCTATTCTGTAAATCGTACAAAAATGATATACTCATAGTTCAAATTTATGTTGATGATATTATTTTTGGTTATGCTAATCCCTCTCTATGCGAGGAGTTTTCAAAATTGATGCAAGCAGAAATCAAAATGAGTTTTATGGGTGAGTTGAAGTTCTTTTTGGGAATTCAAATTGATCAGAAACCAGAGGGTACTTACATTCATCAAAGTAAGTACACAAAAGAACTTCTGAAGAGATTCAACATGATAGATTGCAAGATAGCAAAAACTCCAATGCACCCAACATGTGTCATGGAGAAAACAGAAACAAGTGGTAAAGTTTTTCAGAAGACATATCGTGGTATGATAGGGTTTCTTTTGTATTTAACTGCTTCTAGACCTGATATTTTATTCAGCGTTCATCTATGTGCTAGATTTCAATCAGATCCCAGAGAATCTCATTTAACTGCTGTTAAAAGAATTCTAAGGTATCTGAAAGGAACTACTAACCTTGGCTTGATGTATGAGAAAACATCAGAGTACACTCTATCTGGTTATTGTGATGCAGACTATGCTGGAGACAGATTGGAAAGAAAAAGCACATCTGGAAACTGTCAGTTTCTAGGGAAAAATCTGATCTCATGGTCAAGCAAGAGGCAATCTATAATTGCTCTCTCTACAGCAGAAGCAGAGTACATTTCCGCTTCTCTATGCAGTACACAGATGCTCTGGATGAAAAATCAGCTAGAAGATTATCAGATACATGAGAGTAACATCCCTATCTATTGTAATAATACTGTTGCTATCTGTTTAAGTAAAAATCTAATCTTGCATTCTAGGGCTAAGCACATAGAAATTAAACATCACTTTATTAGAGACTATGTTCAAAAGGGAACTCTATGTTTAAAATTCATCAATACAAACCATCAATGGGCTGGCATTTTTACAAAACCCTTGGCTGAAGATAGATTTCAATTTATTCTGACGCATCTGAAAATGGATTTTTGTCCAGAGTAAGATCGTATCAGAATCAGATGTGTTTAGTTAGAGTCTGAAGAAATCATTTTTTTTTACACTTGTTTAATCTCAGTTATCATAGGCTACTTCGGTCAGAATTGTCTCTGATCAGATGGAAACTCTTGAGCTGTCCAGATTCTAAGAATATTAAAACGTGTCACTTGAATTAGAAAATGATTAACGCGTGTAACCTAGGTTATATCCAAATCATTACATCTATTTTAAAGTACACAATGAACAGTAATCTCTCTTGAGATTGATTTAAAATCATAATTGCGTTCATTCCTTAACTCCCAATACTTTATTTTAACTTTTCAAATTTCAAAAACACTTTATAAATCTAATCACACTACCTCACATTCACTTCCACACTTTAAGAAACCCTAAAACCCCAAATCGCTTCCTTATCTCTCTCAACTGCTTATTGTTCTCATTCCAATCAATCACAAACTTCATCATGATGAATCACATTCAATAAGAAACTGTCAATTTCTTCAAAGAAACAGAAGCATCTTTGAATCCTTCGAAAGGGTCATCATTTTCATCAGTCGCACCTGCTATCACCTCCGCAACCACTGCAACTGTTGCGTCGACTTCATCGTCTCCTCCTGAGATTGATGAAAACCATGTTACTCAAAGAAATGCAACAGTTACATGTGTACGTCCTGCGGATGAACTAACTGTTCTCAAGGAACTGCATGTGGATTTCCAGAATCTTGCAAGCAATGGAGTTGATCTTTCTGCTGAACTCGAATGTCAAGGATGGAATAACTACTTTGAAAGACTTAAAGGTCCTATCTATGAATCCCTTGTAAAAGAATTCTGGAGAATGGTTGATACTGACGATTTTCATGTCGTCTCCTTTGTCATGGAAAAGAAGATTATCATTACTGAAAAATCGATTTCAGATCTTCTAGGAATGAAGTTCTTGGAAGGGAAACGAGTCTATGGAAAGCTCAAAAAATCTGAAATTGCCATCAGCAAGGAAATCTTTACGAACTATCAATCTAAGAAAACAGATAATAAAAGTGTAGACTTGCATGATAAACTGAGAATGTGGCATAAGATCATTCTTGGTTGTATCAACCCAAGACCTCTGAAGAGCTCCGCAGACTACTTTAATACTACTCAAAGGAACATGCTGTACTGTTTACATAAAAAGAAGAAAATGAATTTGCCATTCATCCTGTTTTCCTATCTAAGAGACAAAGTGCGCAAGTCCAGAACAACGACTTCACCTACAAATAAGATTCCAACCTACATTCCTTTCGGTAGATTGTTATCTAGCATTTTTGTTGAAAGCAGGCTAGTGGATTATCTGATTAAAGAAGCCAGATATACATAATATTTGGATCCATGCATTGGAGAGCCTTTAAATGCCAATACCCTGAAAAATATGAAAACAATCAAAGATGTTCAACTTAAACCTACTGTTATCCCTCATGAAAAAGTGATACAGAGCAGAGTTCAGGTGAAAGACTATCCCTCCTTTGACAGCTGTGAAAACAAGGAAATTATTGCTGGACTTATTGCTATAATGGAAAAAGAAGGACAAGATGTGTCTAAGGTCAGAATTGAAGAAGTTGAGCTCAGCAAAGGAAAAAGAAAGCTAATTGAAGAGGATCCTGAACCCAAGAAAAAGAAGAAGGCTAACAAGTCAGAGACCTCCAAGATTTCTGCTCCAGATTCTCAATCTAAAAGAGCTAGTAAGTCCGCCATCACTTTTTCTGTTTCTATAGTTAATGCTGAACATGTCAGTGTTTCATCATCGTCTCAACAAATTTCCTTCATTCCCACCTCAAATCCACAAGTTAGCTTCAAGTCACCATCTTTTTCAATTCCACCACCATCAATCTCTATTTATGTAGTTAAAACAACTACCATTCCACAAATTTCCTTTCCATCAATCAGTACATCTATCCAATCCGAAGCCATTCCTACATATACTTCATCAACAACCGCCTCAATTATCCAACCAGATATATCTGTCTCACTGATGTCCTACGCTTTTCATCAGAAAATCATTGCTGAATCCTCAATCCAACACTCTGATCTTCCATCTCCAAATCCTGAACCAGCATCTGAAGAAACGAGTGTTAAATCCCTTGAGATTGTCACTTCTGAAACCCCTTCAGAATTAGAAACTCTTGAGCTCTCTTCTCACACTACTGAAACCAATTTATCTCAACCAAATCCTGAACCCACTCAACCTGAAACTGCTTCATCTGATGAACCCAACTCTGAAATAAGTTCTGCTGAATCCAACCTGGCCTTGGTCATCTATGAAAGACCCCCTCCAAAAACCATTGATGAATGTATCAGCAAATTTCACGACAAGGCATTGGAGAAAGTAGCAAAGCTACTAGCAGAGACCAGAACAAGTGTCAAGCCTATGGAGTTTGTAAATTCTTGGGAAGCATTTCAGAAGTGGTTAGACTCTGAATTTGCAAGGATGTCTACGTTCTCTGAAGCTGCTAAAGCTTTTGGAGTTGAACTGGTGAAAGCAAGAGAAGAGGCTGAGGAAAGAAAAGGAAAATTCAATCTTCTAGTGACTAAGCAAAGAGAGGCTGAAGAAAAGGCTGTTGAAGAAGCAAGGCTGGCAAAAGAAGCTGAAGCTATAGAAAGAGCAAAGCAAGATGCCTTAGTTGTTTCCTCACCTGGATTTGATGTGGTGCGTTTAGAAAGCGCAATTAAAGAAATCAAAGGAGAACAACTGATTTTCAGAGAAAACTTTGCAGAACAGAAGATTGTCAATGCAAATGTTCAGAACCTGCTTCAAAAGATTTTGGACAAAATGTCCTCTGGAAGCACCTAACCTTTTCCTTGTTTCGTTTTGCTTTTAGGATTTAGGACCTTATTTTTCACCCTTTGTTCACAAAACTTTTTTATTATGACAAAAAGGGGGAGAAGTAATAAAGTAATGAATGCAAATTTTTGGTTCTTATAGTCAATCTCTGAAGAACAAGCTGTTTACATTCTAACTAGTAAATTGCTATCTCTGTTAGTTGTTTTTCTCTGTCCCTCTTTTCATGAATTGTGAACTGATTAAACATCGTAAAGTCGATAAAGAAATAAAAAATCAGCAAATCAGAACTTTTGATGGCTCTGATAAGTTCAAGTCTGAGATGACGACCTAAGTTCGGGATAAACTCTGAAGGATCAAATCTATAAATAAATCAAGACTATGAAGATTTCAGTATCTGATTTTCTTAATCAGGGGGAGTCCATCTCGAAAAACTCACAAGTCAGAAAATTTAATCTTCACCCAATCTGAGAATCAGGGGGAGTATCTCATGTGAAGAATAAGTATTTCTTAACCTTCTTATTTCGATTACCCTTGAATTATGTACAAAATTGTGTCATCAAAATACAAAGTTTTGTAATCATCAAAAAGGGGGAGATTGTAAGAACAAGAGTTGGTTCTGAATTAATACCTCTGAGTTTTGATGATATCAAACAAGTATGTTTGTAAGAACAATTTTATAAGACTAATGTTTGTTATTTGTGAGAGTCTAACAAACAGGTTCAACTTCCGTTAAAATGGCGTGAATATAATGTTTAAAAGAGAATACTTCGCCTATGCGCTTTACTTGATGTGCTAAATCACTTCAGACGAATCTGAAGATCGTAGACTCTGATATAATATATAAAGAGAACAAGTTCTGTAAATATGAAGACTGTGGTTCTGATGAACGAATTCCAAATGCTGAAGATTTACGTTCTTTAGATAAAGGTTCTGAAGACTCAACTATAGACTCTACTCATGCTTCAACTAAATACCATCAGAAGCCTCTGAAGATATGATGACAACATTCTAAGCGAACAAGATTCTAAAGATCAAGTGCTAAAGACTCTAAAGGCACAGCTCTGAGGACTCCAAGACTTGAAGATCTTAAAGAACCAAGCTATGTTTTCCCTTCTTACTCATGCTCGCAGAAGCCTCTGAAGTTAAGAAGATTAGAAGACTAAGCAACGGAGTTCAAACGAAGATATCTTGGTAACTGTGCAAAAGTTCAAATGAAGATTTCTTGGTAACAGTGCCAACGAAGATATACTGACAAGACAGGACACAAAAGGTTTTATCTCTCCTCACGTTTCTACCAAACCGTCGTCAATAGTCATGATTACTTTGCAACAGTTACTTTTACTCGGCTATAAAAGGACTTGAAGACCCAAAGAATGATAATAACTTTGCCGATTCAAACACACTCTATTTTGCTATTATCATTCAAAAAGTCATTTTCTGTGCTGTAAAATAGTTTACATATTCAGCTTGTGCTAGAAGCAATACCTTGTAAACAGAACTGTTTTCAAACTGTTGTTTGAAATTCCTTGAGAAAAACCTGGTGAGGTTAGATTTCTTGAGAAGTCTAGGACTAGTGAAAGTCTTAGAGGTTGTTCCTTAAGAGAGACCAGTGTTGTTAGATCTCTTGAGAAGTCTAGAACTTGAGAGTTTTAGAGGTTGTTGTTAGTCACCAGCAGTTAGGCTTGTGCATTGTATTAATCTGATTGATTAGTGGATTAAGATCTCGATTGAGAGATGCAAAATCACCTTGGCGGGTGGACTAGATTAACTTGAGAAATTCTCAAGTGAACTAGTATAAACATACTGTGTTATCTCTTTCAAGCTTCATAAATATTATCACTCATAAGTTAAAGAGTTGTTAAAAAGGGGTTTGTATAAAAGAAAAGATTTTATTTTGAAAAACCAATTCAACCCCCCCCCCCCCCCCCCACCCCTCTTTCTTGTGTTTTTCACACCTTCAGGATCCTCCTCTAATTCTAGGGTTAGTGTATCTAAAGATGTTTGCTTATAATTTATTCACATTTTTTTTTTATATTTACAAAGAGAAAACTTAAAAATGTTTTTGATTATTTGTACTCGCTAGAGTCTTAAAACTCTATGCTTACGTGCCCTCAAGTTTATTGAAGGATTAGAGCACTATAGTTCGTCTTAAAAATGTTGGTTGATTGGTTGTTTTTATCCCTTGAAAAATTCTCGCGCATCGGGACGGAGAAATATTCGATTTTAAAAAATGTCTTAATGCACAAGGGCAGAGGACTTACAATTTGAGGCGTGTTAGATTGATTTTATCCCTTTTGATTGATTGCAAAAAATCTCATTAATTTGATTATTGAAAGTAAACTCACAGTGAAATAATTATATAATTATTTTAATATTAAAAGTTTGATAAACCCAAATTCCATATCCCTTATCCCTGGTTTTATATCCTCAAACCCTAGAAATTTATCCCATAATTTTATCCCTAAGCTATCCCATGATTATCCAAAGAATTAATCCTAATTTCCCAAACTAATTTTCCATACTTATCCCTATATATTTTATCTCCATTAACCCATTTTTAAGAATTAACTCCTAATTCCAATATGCCTAATTGTTCCCAAAAGTAATACTTAATATTAATTTACATCCATAATTTTAATTCCATACTTATTATTTTCTCTAATAATTATCAAACCTAATTTTGGTATTAAACTAATTAATTATTTTAATTACCTAAATAACTAAATAATAACAAAAAAAAATATAAAAAAAAAGAAATAAAACTTGGGGTGTATAACTAGTTGAATTCGTAACTGGGTTGATTTTTCGGTGTGGGAATAACAATCAGAACCAGGCCCATTAAGCCCTGAATTCAGATCATCACATGGACCCACCCAGGAGAATCAATGGTTGACTCTCAACTGGGAGCGTTAGATGGGCTGACTGGGGAGTCAACATGACTAAGGGACAAGCATTGGATGGAAATCTCCAGAAAAGTAATCACAACGGACGGACGAGATGCCAAGTCAATGATGCGTGCTTTCCGCAAGTATACGGAGTACGTCAGAGTAATATAAAAGATTATCGATCCCACAGAGACCAATGTCAATCTATCGATTACTATTGTTACGTTGTTTATCTAAGGCTAATAAAAATAGTGTATAAAGTGCATGTAATGCCCTGTATAATATATATCTAGAATAATACAATACAAGCATTTTATTTGGTACTGACACCATCATAAGTGCCTAATGGCGTAATTCACATACTTGACCATTTCTAAAACATAAATACAATCTATGGTACAAGATATGGAAATTAGCCAAAACAATAAAATCTAAGATCAATATACAATATCCTCAATTGTATACAACAAATAATACACAGCGGAAAAAAAAGCTCAACTAAGCTTCTCTTGAAACATCCAAGCATAGCTCCACTTGTAAATCAACCTGCAAATACCTCCTGAAAATAATCAACAATAGTGGGGTGAGATACAACAAATCTCAGTGAGTTCCCTATCTTATAGATTCTCTCGGCTTTACAAGGTTCTATCTTAGCCTAACTCAAGTCGAGGGAAAGGAACTATACCTTGAGTTCAAACATTCTCACACTATATGGAAACACGTTATTGAGCCCGTTACTCAAAATATTCACTTATCGATAACCTTGTCAAGGCATCCCCTCTCTCCCGACCTCTTCTACGTCTAGAAGTAGGAACGAGTCATGGACCCTCGTAGATGTCTTGGCATACGAAATGGATTCGGAAATAAGGGACACATTATCACCTTAAATCGTCACTTCACACGGCCCGTACACCGTCACAAGTCTCTTTACCATATAGGCTCAATTCATACTATAACATTGGGAATCAAACCTACCAAGAAATCATGCATTCATTACAGAGGAGCTCGTTGCTCATGAAATGGCACATAATAGGATAATGGTTACAATCTCGTGATTCACATACAACCATAATTGTATTCAACAATTCTAGGTCACATTAGCCTTTAGGCCTCTTTTGCCTTTTCAATAAAATATAACAATTACACGTGTTCTATAATAGTGTTTCACTCTTTCTATACCATTCGGTAATGGACACACGCCTCAGCCTCTCTTGCACGAGCGTCGTCATTACGTTATTCAACAATTACCTAGCTGTTACTAGGTTCCATTATCTTAAACTATGCCATTTTGTTTTGGGTTAAAGTTTCCTTACTCTACCTAATTCATATTTTAAGCATGCATATTCTCTTAGTTGTTTAATAACGATATCAGGCAAAGCATATTACAATTGCACATTTGAATTACATATCATAATTTCATCACAAGTTATACAAAAACATATTACAATTGTATAATAGAATCACATATAATGATTCATCACATAAACATCACTTCCGGGTTCCCTCCGATTTATTTAATCGGGTATCGAAATAAATACTTTTCAATTTTATAGCATAGGATATTTCCATAGCTTTCCAACGACTATTACCATGCCTCGATCAGAGTTACGATCCAAAGGATATGGAATTTCAACATATCAAATAAACATTACTTTATTCATTTTCCACTAAATAATTAATCCCACATCATACCCCTAATTTCCACTTTTTATTGGGTAGAGGGTCGTCATGGCTTTCTAACGGTAACAAGAACGTCTCGATCCGAATTACAGATCAAAAGTTATGGATTTTTTTAAAGAATAGTTTCTTTTGTTCCAGGTCGCGCTAAGCGGGCTCCACCCGCGCTAAGTGCGCTCCTCATTGCCTGGAAGGGGTAAAAATTCTCTAGACCGCGCTAAGCGGGCATACCCGCGCTAAGCGCGCTCTGCGTGATGCTGAAAAATAAACCCTTTTTGACAGCAATTTCCAACCTACAAATTCATCCTCAACACCATACCCAACAACCAATAGAGGTATACTATCATGGTCCTATCATGGTTTATCCAACAAACTTCATAAAACATGATTTCCAACATTAACACATAGTTTCTACACAAAACCCTAATATTTCCAACCAAATCAAATCAATCCAAACTTCATAACAATTATCAATAGATAATTCTACACATATTTTGATCATGCTACGCAATTTATAACACACTTCAACCGTTAGATTCTATGATTTTGCAAAAAGACCCATTTTTCCCCAAAATCCAACCTAACTCTAAAACCTCGAGAAATTATACTCTAAAGTCTCTATCTAGAACCCACCTGGTAATCGAAGAGGAGATTGAAGAAGATGAGATGATGAATCCAAGCTTCTCCTTCTTCTTCCAAGCTTTTCTCTTCTCCTTTCTCTTCTTTCCTCTTTCTTTCTCTTTTCCTTCTTTTCTTCTTCTTCTTCTTACTATCTTTTTCTTTTCTAACAAATATATATATATATATAATATCAATATTGTATAATATAATCCAACAGAGTAAAATATCTCCAATTGATATTTTGTTGCCTCGACCAATTGATCAGTTATTGAAGTTACCTTAAAAACCTTTTCTTGAATTAAACTCATTGATCTCTTCATAGTTCATTAGTTGCTCTATTGATCCCAATTAATAATACATAAAGTACTTAGAGGATTTCCATTAATCCAATTCACCAAAGATAGAGCACATAGATACTCATTTGATCTCATCTGATATCCAATTGAGTATTTAAATAGTATGGGGTATTACACTCTCCCCCCCTTAAATTGAAATTCGCCCCCGAATTTCCTCTATTCAACAATAACCAAAACTTGTATCATTGTCTTAGCTCCACACTCAACTTTACTTCCGTTAAACTTTCTGACGTATTCCAATTCCAACTTGACTTCACAGTTCAAAATCCTTATTTTCACAATTTATCAAACTTCGTGTCCTTAGTTATACTCTTGTTCCAATATTGGTTTAACTTCGAACTTTGCTTCCCCTCAATTCATCTGTTATTTTGTACTAAGACACTTGGTCGCAATTTTCCTTCAGAAGGAATGTACCATTCTATATTCCTCTACTGAGTCACAACAAGACCGTAACACCTTATCTTGGTTTTAAGGTAACAAACACTCATCAAATCTTTGCGATGTAAATCAGTGATTCCTTAACTTCATGCAATCACCAACGACTATCCTTTCATAAATTCCTTAATGTTCAAAACCACTTCATATATTGTCAAACAACTTTTTTTTCCAGTTCCGTCTGGTCTGATGCTGCACACTGTACTCGTTAAATCCGATATTTCATCTCTTTCGTATCACGCCAAAGGTAATACACTTAGAACAAAATCTTCTTATTTCCAATCTTACAATCAATTTCTCCTCCGATTCTTATAAATCCGACTGAGCCCCTTTCATTTGTCACCTTCCACTGCGCAACTCCAATTCTAACAAAGGGATACCCCAATTCTTAAGCATTACCAAGTAGCTAACAGTCTACAAAGAACACACTAATCCACTGGAATCCTTACTAACCAACGGTACAAGAAACTTACTGACGTCCTATGGTTGAATAATTTCTTGGCCAACACATAATATTCTTATCATCGGTCCCATACTCTCCAGACGATAAAGATGCAGGAGTTACACTGTTACAACCATAACAAGAACAACTCCAAGTCCATTCTAAACTCGAAATAGTTCATCCAAAAAAATAGCTTAACAACTTTCGATTCTGGTTACCACATTCCAATCAATTATTCTTACGATTTTTCCGACTTACTCAAGGTTTCTGTCGTCACCAAATCTCCACTAATGACAATGTAACACCATCACAGAACTTCAAACATATACGAATCACCACTTATCAAAACTTAACCCATCCAAGGCACAATTGTGAGTTTTCATACCACTCGCCAAATCACAAACAACATTCCACATACGCACACACTTTCGAAGTCCATACCACACTTCTCAGTTGAATCCACTTCTCTCAATCGTTCTGTTCCATAACGATCTAAGTTATATGCTTAACTTCGGAACATCCAATTCGCACTCTTACTTGGAAGGATAACTCTCAAATTTCACCCTCGTGGTAAAAACACAACTGCACACAACTGGTACCACTTTCACGGAGCCTAAATCTAATACCATGAACGCATGGAAGATAACAATTTCAACTATAACCAACCGTTCATACCTTACTAATACCATTAATACACACCGAAATATTCCTTACGAGCTCGATACTTCATGAGTATTTCCAACCTCGTCCTTAAGACTCTCTACAGTAATGATAACAATACACTTAAGACTTTCCCACACTTAGCATAATTTCACAAGATCATTTCTCCAAAAGTTAAACTCCCACGTCATCTAAACAAATGGTCACCTATGCGCCACCTTTCCAAAAGTCATGAGTTCAAAACGAAATTTCGTCTTTCATTTACTTATAGTCCTGTTTTCCATTCACACAACACTCTCCACTCGGAGCAACATAAGGTAACAAAACACAGATGGTGGTTCTTAAGAGATTCCATAGTTTACCTACACGTTAATCGATTACCCATCTGAGGTTAATCGGTTAACTCCTCAAGTTCAGTGCTAAATACCATCCTTGCACGTGTCAATCGGTTAACCACATAGCATTAATCGGTTAACAATGCCGTAGAAGCCGAAAAAACCAATTCTTATAATTCAAAAGTCATCACCACTCAAACCACCAATCCGATTTGTTCTAACTTGAAATATCATTCTCAACTTGTGGCTCCTTAACTTGGGTAACATTCACTAACCATGATCCGCTCAAGATAAAACTGACAAAGTCGACGACACACTTCAACCAAGTGACAAGGTAAAATTCCAAATTCTGACGCAGTCACACCACAAAACTTCAGTGGGGTAGTTCCTCTCTGCTTAAACAACTACACTTGCGGGAAGTCAAAATGACGACATTCTAAGGTTTGAGCCACAACTCATACTTGATTCGTCCATATGAAAAACTCAGCACGCAACCATCATACTATACCACAAAAGCGATGGACATAACCTGCAGCACACAACCTCGTTCTCTCACTTGAATTCCTTGGTGAGAAATAATACAACAACGTTCTTAGTCCAACAAAAAGGTAGATTCCGAATATTCCGATTATTCACAAATACAGAAGTTTCTCTACACTTGAAAGTAAATCGGGGTAATGCACCATCTTGAAGAACCTTTCCATCACTTCACACATATTAACCGGGATTTCTTGCCCTTCACTATCCATGGCACACCACGCTTACACAAAATTCACTTAACGAAAGATTTGCAACCGACAATTCTCGTCAACTACTTATAAAACCCTTTCGATATCAACCATTCCATGATTTACACTTAGTCCGTAATAAGCCTTAATTTGCTTCTCATTGTTTACCGCAATCTTACTTCTTAGGATACAATACTCACTGCTTCACAAGGTACGTCCCATCACACTTGTCTCAAGAATAATAATCCATCACGTACACTTGTGACCACGATGCTACCACTACGCTTGTTCTTAATACTAAAGTGTAACTTTTCTCATTTCACGTCATACTAATAGGGTCCTTACGGGTGAACCATCCGTAATTACACTTCCTTAACTATAGGTTCATCAATGCCTTAGAATTCCATTGCACACTCGTCCAAAATACCTTCCGTTGTCACTTTCTCGTAACATACCATTGATGTTGTTTTCTACATCGTACTTACTTTCGCTCTCCATTGCAATCCTCTTAGGTCCAAATATAAAACCACCATACTTGCAATTTCCTTGAATCCAAGGTACTTACACAATTTCTTAATACAAGTTCTTCCAGTCCGTATCACTACACTTTCTGTTACTAAATGAAGCTCAAACTTCCTCCGACACAATACCTTATACCGTTCCTTGGGTAATTTAACATTTCCAAAATCCAAATTGGTCTCTTAACAAAAACAGCAAGCCTAAAGTATTAACCTGAACTTGATCTCCCTTCATAACTGAAGATACACAATTAATCTCCTACTCTTCTTCCGGCGCACACTTGTTTCACTTGAAGCATGTAAACACATCCTTGTGTTCCTTCACACACTTCTCTACTACTTTAGGTTCCCATAAAAGTCGAACGTTCTTAACTCTTCGCTTTTAGCCAGTTGGAAGACATTGCTCTGAACACATTCCTTAAGGTACTCTCGTCCATTCAAGACACTATAGCGACCTTAGAAACTGAGGCACCAATACTTATCTCTCTTCCGAACCTTAGGTCACACATTCCACAAAACAACTTTTCTTTTTTTCACTGAATGAGATTACTTGAAATCCTTATCCATACTAGTGGTCAACCCAGCTCCACTAGCGATTTTACATATTCCTCTATACCTTAACCAATCGTCCGCTAGTGATTCTCAACTTTCAAACTCCATCCTTTCCAAAGGATTTGCTTGAACAACACACCACTCTTAAACTCCATGCTACTCAAAGCACAACTTCTACTAAAACCTCACTGAGCTGACCAAAACTCTAGACTATTAACTCTTGGCTTGAGCCTACTCTCACAGCACAAGTTCCGACAACACTTCGGAGTCCTCGTGGTTTCTCAACCATGATTCTACCTATCACATACATAGCATTAGGTTGATCAGGCCCAACAATACATAGTATGATATTAAGTTTCATGCTGGCAAGGCACACTTAAGAGGCAGGAATAGATTTACTTATGATGTTTCAAGGCTAGGTCGAGGACACGACCAGCTCTGATACCAACTGTAATGCCCTGTATAATATATATCTAGAATAATACAATACAAGCATTTTATTTGGTACTGACACCATCATAAGTGCCTAATGGCGTAATTCACATATTTGACCATTTCTAAAACATAAATACAATCTATGGTACAAGATATGGAAATTAGCCAAAACAATAAAATCTAAGATCAATATACAATATCCTCAATTGTATACAATAAATAATACACAGCGGAAAAAAAAAGCTCAACTAAGCTTCTCTTGAAACATCCAAGCATAGCTCCACTTGTAAATCAACCTGCAAATACCTCCTGAAAATAATCAACAATAGTGGGGTGAGATACAACAAATCTCAGTGAGTTCCCTATCTTATGGATTCTCTCGGCTTTACAAGGTTCTATCTTAGCCTAACTCAAGTCGAGGGAAAGGAACTAGACCTTGAGTTCAAACATTCTCACACTATATGGAAACACGTTATTGAGCCCGTTACTCAAAACATTCACTTAACGATAACCTTGTCAAGGCATCCCCTCTCTCCCGACCTCTTCTACGTCTAGAAGTAGGAACGAGTCATGGACCCTCGTAGATGTTTTGGCATACGAAATGGATTCGGAAATAAGGGACACATTATCACCTTAAATCGTCACTTCACACGACCCGTACACCGTCACAAATCTCTTTACCATATAAGCTTCATTCGTACTATAACATTGGGAATCAACCATACCAAGAAATCGTGCATTCATTACAGAGGAGCTCATTACTCATGAAATGGCACATAATAGGATAATGGTTACGATCTCGTGATTCACATACAACCATAATTGTATTCAACAATTCTAGGCCATATTAGCCTTTAGGCCTCTTTTGCCTTTTCAATAAAACATAACAATTAAACGTGTTCCATAATAGTGTTTCACTTTTTCTATACCATTCGGTAATGGACACACGCCTCGGCCTCTCTTGCACGAGCGTCGTCATTACGTTATTCAACAATTACCTAGCCGTTACTAGGTTCCACTATCTTAAACTATGCCATTTGGTTTTGGGGTAAAGTTTCCTTACTCTACCTAATTCATATTTTAAGCATGCATATTCTCTTGGTAATATTTAACAACGATATCAGGCAAAGCATATTACAATTGCACATTTGAATTACATATCGTAATTTCATCACAAGTTATACAAAAACATATTACAATTGTATAATAGAATCACATATAATGATTCATCACATAAACATCACTTCCGGGTTCCCTCCGATTCATTTAATCGGGTATCGAAATCTATACTTTTCAATTTTATAGCATAGGATATTTCCATAGCTTTCCAACGACTATTACCATGCCTCGATCGGAGTTACGATCCAAAGGATATGGAATTTCAACATATCAAATAAACATTACTTTATTCATTTTCCACTAAATAATTAATCCCACATCATACCCTTAATTTCCACTTTTTATTGGGTAGAAGGTCGTCATGGCGTTCTAACGGTACCAAGAAAGTCTCGATCCGAGTTACGGATCAAAAGTTATGGATTTTTTTAAAGAATAGTTTCTTTTGTTCTAGGTCGCGCTAAGCGGGCCCCACCCACGCTAAGCGCCCTCCTCGCTGCCTGGAAGGGGTGAAAATTCTCCAGACCGCGCTAAACGGGCATACCCGCGCTAAGCGCGCTCTGCGTGATGCTGAAAAATAAACCCTTTTTGACAGCAACTTCCAACCTACAAATTCATCCTCAACACCATACCCAACAACCAATAGAGGTATACTATCATGGTCCTATCATGGTTTATCCAACAAACTTCATAAAACATGATTTCCAACATTAACACATAGTTTCTACACAAAACCCTAATATTTCCAACCAAATCAAACCAATCCAAACTTCGTAACAATTATCAATAGATGATTCTACACATATTTTGATCATGCTACGCAATTTATAACACACTTCAACCGTTAGATTCTTTGATTTTGCAAAAAGACCCATTTTTCCCCAAAATCCAACCTAACTCTAAAACCTCAAGAAATTATACTCTAAAGTCTCTATCTAGAACCCACCTGGTAATCGAAGAGGAGATTGAAGAAGATGAGATGATGAATCCAAGCTTCTCCTTCTTCTTCTAAGCTTTTCTCTTCTCCTTTCTCTTCTTTCCTCTTTCTTTCTCTTTTCCTTCTTTTCTTCTTCTTCTTCTTACTATCTTTTTCTTTTCTAACAAATATATATATATATATATATATATATATATATATATATATATATATATATATATATAATACCAATATTATATAATATAATCCAACAGAGTAAAATATCTCCAATTGATATTTTGTTGCCACGACCAATTGATCAGTTATTGAAGTTACCTTAAAAATCTTTTCTTGAATTAAACTCATTGATCTCTTCATAGTTCATTAGTTACTCTATTGATCCCAATTAATAATACTTAAAGTACTTAGAGGATTTCCATTAATCCTATTTACCAAAGATAGAGCATATAGATACTCATTTGATCTTATCTGATATCCAATTGAGTATTTAAATAGTATGGGGTATTACAGTGCACAGGCAATAGAGAATAATGAATAAAAATGAATTTAGATAAATGGTACTGGTATGTAATTCACATCGATTAAACGATACTCCTATTGTTTAAGTAGAGACACTTACGGGGCAATATTTTCTTCCTTGAAAAAAAAAAGTTAATTAAAAAGGAGCTGCCGCGTTAGCGTGATCGGAACCGGACCTAACCTCTAATCTATACCAGCCGCTCACGCTGCACCGGTCGCGTATTACGTTAGAGTGATGAAGTCCTTTTTTATATAATCACCTCTAAGACTCAGTTAAAAAGTGCGTTTGATTGGAAACATTTAACATCAAAGGGTTTCCGACATATGCTTAGCCAACCGGATCCTAAATCTATAAACGCGTCAGAAAATAGTTTTAAAATCACTTTCTAATAATATCAAATTTCCCTAATTAATTAACAAAGCGATTTCACTGTTTTCATCAATTAAAAACTAACCACCTTTTATCTTAAGTATCGGACGACTTTCGATCTTACCCGACATAGTCACGGTTATTACGTAAATAGAAACACGGTCCAATTTACGTAATGGCCGATCAAGTTAAATTCAGAAAAGTTGTATTAAAACCAAAACAACCCCTAAAGTATTTCTATAAATACAACATACGGAGTACCGTAGAAATGACGGTCCTCACATCCCAGCACTAAGGGTTTAGCTATACATGACTATGGTAAACATGGCATGAAATGGATTTACGGGATAAGTCATTTAGAAAATAAAAAACGTGTAAAGGGTGCAATTGATTTTCAGAAGTAAGAACGAAAGTGTCACGCTTAAGTTCTGTTTAAAAACAAATATTTTTACGATAAAGAAATTAAAACAAGTAATGCGATAAAGTAAAGAATGTAAAGCGGAGCAATAATGTAAACAATTTAAGGCAAGGCAGAAAAGTAAACAAAGTAAAGCAGTGCAGAAAATAAACAAAGTAAAGACGGTGCGAATGAATAATAAACCTGCTCCAAATCGGAGACTTTAATCTGGTACAATGCTGGAAAATAAATCTGACTTGAAAAGTAAAATGGTGGCAAGAATACTCTACTTCTAAAATGCTTCAATCTTGATTACAACAACGGTGCAATAACCCCTCAATGTGACGGATTATCACTTTAAACAAACTGAATTTATGCCTATGTTGCAACTAAGAGAGGATGCTCAACAATGAAAACTTATAACCTATTTATAATGTGAAAACCCTTGGAAGTTACACGAGCCGTTCAGAAATCGTGTGGAGATATTTCCCTTGGTCATGGCCATTTCCTTCAACTGCCTTTGACCAAGGCACATTTTAGGAAGATGGCGCCCGTCATCCCTCTATGGCGCCCGCCATATGTGTAAAGAGTGGAAGACGTGGTCTTTTGACCGTTGAGACGTGGGTGAAACCCTACACGTCATGTCGCCCTCCTTGGCCAACACCAAGTGGAATGCCATGTGTGAATTTTCCACTAAATTCTTCTGATTTTCGCTCTTTTTGCTTCTTTTCTTCACGAAAGGTTCCATTAAGGCATTTTACCTGAAAACAACACAAAACATAAGCATAATACAAGAAAAATAGCAAATAAACTATAATAACCATGTGCAATCTGAGTCAAATACGCAGTGTGTTTCGGTGTTATCAGTCAACTTGAAAACCATGATGGGTGAGCATACTCCATGACTGGTCAGAGTCATCAAGCCTGTTGGCTGGGAATGCTCCACGTGAGTATTGATGTGAGCATAGAACAGAGAGAGTATTTAAACGCAAGCACTCTCAGACGTCCCTCATTTCCCATTTTTATTTCTCTCTCTTCCCTTCTCTCGCTCTCAAATATCTCCTTCTGAACCCCCTCTTCTCTATTTCAGACCACCGTAAAACATGAACACCGTTGTGAAAACCCAGCAACCGATGAATGTTCTTCATGAACATTCATAAAAAATCCATAAACCCTCAATCTTGAAGAACCCTACTTAGAACCCTAAACCTTTTCCTTGAACCCTAACCTGGGTTCTCAAGAACCCTAACAATATCCTATGAACCCTTACCCTACAGATGAACCCTAGGGTTCATCAACCCTAACAACCAAGAAACCCAGAAACTTAACCCTCAGGGACGAACCCTAACCCAGAAGATGAATCTTCATCTTCTTCTTCAACCTAAACCTAACCCTTACTTAGATTTAATCTTAACCTACCCGGATCAACACCAAACCTTGGCCGATCCATATATCGGCCACCTCTGAATCATAAACCAAACTTCAAAATCTCAAAATCAAACAAGTTTATCAATCCCCCAAACTCTAATCCCTTTATGTTAACCTTATCCTTTCGTCAAAATCAAACCCCAAACTACATCGGTAATCAACAACAAACAAGCATGCAAAAACAATATAAGGCATATATTAAAAAAAAAAGAAGGCAAAGACCAACCTACAGAGAGATGGTGTTCTCCGGTTAGGGTAAAAATTCTTTTCTCAACTTTTTTATTTGTATGCCTTGACTTCTCTATGTTTTCCTCTCTAACTTCTTCTCCCTTCTTTGCGTGCGAGGTATTTTGATTTGTGATGGAAAACAAAGCTCAAGTGCCTTAGGGTTTCAATGTGAAATCCTAATCACTGTTCGATCGCAGCTCTAAGTGAAGGTTTTAGGAGTTGCAGAAACAATGAATCTATTAGGGTTTTCTTTCCTTCTTCTTCTTTTTTTGATATTTCTCTTGTATTTATAAATTAAGTTAGGGTTTATGTAATCAGTTAGATGGATTTAAGATTTGATTGTAACCTTATTTAATTTAGGCTTTAATCTGACTGTGTACTTGGCTTGATTCCCTTTGTAAAATTTGTATCTTGTGTATTAAAATGGAAGTATTTGATTCAACATTTCTCAATATTTGATTTAATTGAATTCTGATTACTTGCAAATTAGGGTTTGAACTCTGGTCTTGAAATTTGTTGACCGAACTTGGTCACTTTGTTTGACCAGATTCACTCTAAATAATAAAATTAAATAAATAAAAATCTAAATAGTTTTTTTTTGCACGCATCCCTCTTAAAAACCAATAATCGGCCCTAATAATATAATATATAATCTGACTCACATTAATTTAAATCTAATAATAACATTAATAATGATAACTCGCTACTATTAATAATAATATTAATAACCCAATAAACCAATTATAACACTAATTATATTATAATTATTCTAAATACTAATAGAAGATCTCCAATTGATAAATTAACAATATTTTAATGATTTGTTCTAATTAAATAGTTAATAACTAGTAAATAGTAATATTTAAATAACACTAATGATCCTTATTTACTAGTAATATTTAATAAAAATACTAAGCACTAAATACCCTAAACAAAATATTAACAAATAAAATTTCTAATAATTCTAAAGTTATTTGAATTTGGCGATAACCCTTTAAACTAAAAAAAAGGTAATATTAATAAAACCTTAAAAGAGAATAAAAAGTAAAAAATGCCCCCTTTTGACTTTTTTAGATCATTGAGGTTGATCAGATGACCTATGGAGGGCTATGGACTTGTCAGTAACCTAAGCTATAAGTTAGTAAAAATGGGGAGAAATGGTGGTCAAAATTTGGGGTACAATAATATTCATTAGGAGTTTTTCGAGTTTAATCATATAAGTGAATTAAAAATTGTGATTTGATTTACTAAAAACAACGTTAAACAAATTGGCACGCCTAGTGGGACCCTTTTTTGTAGGAAATTTAAACTTTGGCAAAAAAGTGTTTGTGATTTTATTGTTTGTTTGTTCATCATACATGCAGTGTTTTCAATGTTTGAGTGTTTATGCGCCCGAGAAGTGGTAAAATTCTTAAGATGACTCGTCCAAAGTAAAAAACTCCCCTTCTCCAGAACAACGCCCCAGATGTACAAGAACAACCAATCTAATTGACGATTGGTGGTGTCGGAACTTCAACGTGCATTGGAGTAACCGCTTATGTTATAAGTCAAATATCAGTTTCGACGACTTTTTAAGAGTTGGTGATTCTCCCACCACAAACAACCAGTTTTGCGACTACTCTCAGTGTTACACAAACTCCTATAAGAGACACTAGGCCTTCTTCCCCCCAAACTTTATGCTACCCCCTTGTAATAAGGAATATCCATATGGCATGCAAACTACAATGATGACATGCTTATAAACTAATGCATCTACATATGGAGATAATGCAATGACTATTGCATCTCCTTTTAATCAATACTTAGAATCATGATATTAATCAATACTTAGAATCATGATACTGGTTCATAATTTTAAAAGAGTATAAATGGAATAGTAACCATGGAAATGGAGGGCATAATATGTTTTTCATTTTACCATGGTTTTATTGAAAATGAAATAGAAGCAAAGGATGCATGTGCAAGACAGTCTTATATGACTGTTTTTTTATTTTGTATATTATTGAAGTCCCACATCGTTTTCTTAAGAAATAACGTTTATGTTAAAATTTTAATTAATTAATTTCTAAAATAGTTAATTAAAATAACATATTTATTTATTCTATAAAATATTAATTAATATTTGTATTAATAAATAATTTTCAAATAAACTTATAAAAAAGTTAAATAAAATTATTAATTAATTGATTAAAAAATATTAAATAATAAATGATTAAATATACGACACCCTTGCAATGTAAGAGAATTTTGGTTTGTGTCCCTATAAAAGAATTTTTGTATTCCCCCTAAGAAGATTCTCTCTCTATGGACCCTAAGTGCACTATTTCAACCTATATTCCATATTTGTTCCAACGTGGCATTGCTACCTAATCTAACATGGATTTTATTTTGTACAGTTAATTCAGCGTTGCTAGGAGATCACTATTTCAACCCAAATTCCATGTCCAGGGTTAATGTTCTTCATCATGTAGGTTTGTTGAAGCCGAAATTCACAATTGTTCATCGTGCACTATTTCGAAGGTTTGTACTATTCATCTTCGCGCTTAAAAACATGGGTGGAAGAAAAACTTCATCCATTGGTAACTCAAGTGGAATGAGTTTGCTCAGATATGAATATAATGAACCAATGAAGATGTGGGTATCAAACACCATAGATAACTCTAATAGAAAATTCTGGAAATGACGCCATTCAGGGGTAAGTTTCTGTTCATGTTGTTATTTGCTTTTCACTTAACATTTTGTCTTACAATTGTTCTAAACCAAATTGCATGGTGGGGTAAGCTGTGAATTTTTCATGTGGGACGACGAAGTTAGTCAGGTTCAAATAACTCAAAATATTCCCACAAATTACTGTAACTGTGAAATGACAATGGCTTATTTGAGAGAATGTGCGAAGGACCTTGGCAAGGAAGTTGAGACTGAATTTTGCAAGCAGATTGGTGCAGAATTGAGTTCAAATAAGCCTGAAAAGACCAAGAAAAAGCTTGAAATGTAGAAGAACAAAAGCTATTGGTTGATGATTTCACTTGTGTTGTCTTGGATTTTGTTCTCTATTGTTGTTAAGTTAATGTAATTTATTTTGTATCAGCAATGTAGACACATAACAATCGTGATAAATGACTCAGATATATTGTTCATTAAAACATCACATTTAGGGTAAAAATTGAATGCATACTTACACCAACATTTGGTAGGAAATGCCACTAACCAAGTCCAAGCCTTGACATCCACTTTCTTCAATTTACTCATCTTTTGGATCCAGTCTTAATAGTAAGTGGCCTTAGCAGTTCTTGTCATTAAATCCCTTATAAGGGTTCCACCACCAAACCTTTTCTTAAAATTTGTATACAAGTGTCTGAGACATAACCTATGCTCAATCCTTTAAAACATTTCCTAAAAAACAACCACTAATCCCTGAAACAAAAAAACTCAAGACATGCATTAGTTTAACAGCAGTTATAGTGTTTGAAATGAATTAAAACATGATGTTAATGTTGTACCTTCTGTTGATCCGAAATGAATACACATATTCTTTCTTGTCCAATATCCTCCATCAATAATTGTAGAAACCACCTCCAACTCACTTTTGTTTCACTTTCAATAACACCAAAAGCCAATGGGAAATATTGATTATTGGGATCCCTGGCCACGACAATTAGAAGTTGTCCACCATATTTGGCCTTCAAATGGCAGCCGTCAACTCCAACAAATGGACTACATCGATTTATGAAGCCCTTCTTACAACCATCAAAATAGAAATAAGCCAAACCTTGGTTGTATCGATGGCAATGGTCTTTCAACATTGATCTTCACAGTATTCCCAGGATTAACCCTTGTTAATTCAGTAACATACCTCCATAGATTTGCATATTTCTTATCATCATCCCTTTCAATAATTTTCTTTGCTATCAACTTTTCCTTCCATGCTCTAGCAACACTGATCCCCACAGAGAAATTTTGTCTAATATTTTGTATAATATCACGTATTTTCATTGTTTCAGAAGTTTGCATTTTCTTCACTACTGCATTGGCCACCCATTTTGAGCTTGCAGATCTATTGTTCAAAATCCTAGCACATGTGTAGGTATCCACCAATGTCTTTATTGAATATGTATGCTTGTGCCCCAATTTAGAGCATATAACTAAAAAACACATTTAGCCTTTCATTCTACCCTTACCATGTAACTCTCATTTTTTTACAAAGGTAATTTCCCTCCCATTTAACACCGACCACTCACGAATTGCCTCTCTAAAATCAGCAAGAGAATTAAATTCCATACCCCACTTAAATTTGTAGTCCTTATTGAGTTTATCTTTCCTAAACCTTTCAAACTTGGGCCCCTCATCATCACCAGATTCATCTGGATCTGAACTGTCCAATTCATCACTACAATATTCATCATCTTCAATTTTCTTTTTGGGTTGCCTAGTAATCCTACAACTATGTCCCAATGGTTGATAGGTACAGTTACATTAGCTCCATCAAATCTATCTACAAGATAAGTAGTTCTATCATCCTCACTATCATCAAGCCCTTCAATCACCTCATCATCTATTCCTTCCATATCTGTCACCCCATTAACACACTTAGGAACCCTTGCTTCTAGTTCTATGTCTCTAACATCATACCACAAAAATATCTCAATTAACTTGAGTTACACATGCATCATCATCCTTTTTTATCTAAAAGAAATCCTCATCTATTTTCGGAATCTTCATCCACGACCTACAAGTTCATTCTCTATAAGCCCACCTATTAACAAACTTACGAATTTCAGCCATTGTCCATTTGTTAGTGTGTTGACTAGAAACTATTGTATCCACACCCTCTTTTTATATGATATCATTCTTGTTGACCATTATAAATTCACCCCCATTGTGAAAAATGACATTAAAATGTTGCATGTCCTATGAAGAGGATTCAAAACTAAGACATTATAAAATAGATCGAAAAACCTAACCATAGACATCACAAGCTTCAATGGCGTCTTCGATTGTGTTTCGTCTTCAACTGTTCAGAAACAACCATGTTTGTGTCTTCAATCGTCTCAAAACCAGCTCGTGAAGTTTGTCTTCTTCGTAGGACCAAAAGTTAGCTAATTTGGGATTTTCAGACTAACCCTGGCATTATAGGGGGTTATTAAATAGTAACAATACAAAAGTTACTAAATTGAAAAATAAAATCCACGTTAGATTATGAAGCAATGTCACTCTGGAACAAATATGGAATCTGGGTTGAAATAGTGCACTCGGGGGTCCATAGAGAGGGAACCTTCTTATTATAAGGGGGAATAAAAAAATTCTTTTACAGTGGTGCAAACCAAAACTCGCTTACACTACAGAGGGTGTCATATATTTAACTCAATAATAAATAATCATAATCATCATTGTCAACTCATCAAAAACAAATTTTTCGTCATAATCATCATTGCAACGTATGCAAAATTGGAGGAGGACCATCAAAATTCCAAGTGATGTAAAGTTTAGAGACCAAAAAGGTGATTTTAAAATGGAGAGATTAAAAATTAAAAAAAACATTAAAGTAAGAGGACCAAAAGTGCATTTAAGTCTTTTTACTTTTCATTAACCACCTTTGTTTTTCTACTAAAAATTATTTTTAATATTTGAGCGTTTATTAACCAATTTTATTACTTCATTAATCAACTTTTTATATTGCATTAAGCAATTTTGTTTCACTATTAAAAGTTACTCTTCACGAACACTTTTTACGATCATTGTTCACATCACAGTTCACAAATATATTTTTCATTTAAAAAAAAACATTATTCACTGTATAAATATGATGAACAATATATACAATATAACTATTGATGTCAAATTTGGATATCAACATAGTATTGCAGAGATAAAAATCAGGCACATACTCATTAGATGTATATTAATTATTTCAAAAACCCAATATTTAATTGTTTTCTTTTTCATATATTTTCCATAAATGTGAGTGTGTTTAAATGGGTTTTATTTAGCTTTATGACCAAGCATGTATTCCTCTGCAAAAGAACCCATAGTTAAAATTTGAGGATTTCTTAACACACGGCCCATGTTTCTTATACACCACGTGAAATTTCTATTTTGCCCTCAGATTCCGGATGTGCACATCCGGACGCACCGTTTTTTCAAAAAACGCTGATGTGTTCCGGATGTGCACATCCGGAAGCATGGAATAGCTTTATTTTTAACAAATATCGGATCTGTATATCCGGAAAAAAGTGTAACTTAATTTTTTTTTCTTAAAAATCGGTTTTGCCGGTCGGTCGCAAACGTTAATATATCAACGCAAGTCAATATACATTTGAATAGAAAACTCTGTTCTCCGTATCTGTACAATAGAAAACTTTGTTCTCCGTATTCCGTATCTGTACAATAGAAAACTTTGTTCTCCGTATCTGTACAATAGAAAACTTTGTTCTCTGTATCTGTACAATAGAAAACTTTGTTCTCCGTATCTGTACAATAGAAAACTTTGTTCTCTGTATCTCTACAATAGAAAACTTTGTTCTCCGTATTTGTACAATAGAAAACTTTGTTCTCCGTATCTATACAATATAAAACTTTGTTCTCCGTATCTAGGGTTGGAGTCTCTCAGTCAGCATAATGGTTGTCTTCGACATTTCAAAAAGTAATGTGGCTGGTGCACCAGTAGCAGTAATGTCATCAGAAGTTATAACAAACTCTAGGGTTGGAGTCTCTCCGTTAACATAATGGTTGTCTTCGGCATTTCAATAAGTAATGTGGCTGGTGCACCTGTCGCATAATGTCATCAGAAGTTATAACAAACTCTAGGGTTATAACTTCTGATGACATTTGCGACTAGCCGACAAAACAGATTTGTAAAAAAAATTACGCTTTTTTCCGGATCTGCAGATTCGGAATTTAAAAAAATAATGCTATAATATGTTTCCGGATGTGCACATCTGGAATGCATCAGCGTTTTTTAAAAATTTAGTGCGTCCGGATGTGCACATCCGGAATCTGGGGGCAAAATAGAAATTTCACGTGGTGTATAAGAAACTTGGGTGGTGTATTAAGAAACCCTCTAAAATTTTATTCACAAGTCCTTCATTTTTTTAGGCTTACCTATCACATTATCGCATAGATTTTTCGTCTATCGTTAGGAGAAGCAAGAGGGTTTTGAGCAAAATCTCTATGTAAAAAAGTTTTTCTGCATAGTCATCCTAATAAAATGACAATAGAATTAACATGATGAAAATATGTAAATGAGCTGAAAAACATACAATTTCTTATTAAGACCAACACCTACCATAAAAACATAAACACGCCACTATAGTATGTTCATCATGCAATTTTACACATTTGGGCATGATGAAAGTGTTGTATTTTTTTATCCATATAAAACTAGTGTGATACCGTGCGTTCGCACGGGTACACGTCTGTGACGCGCATTTGTTTTCAGAATGACTTTGTTCTCATAATGTATTTTTTTATAATGTATTTGTTTACGTTTAAAATAAAAAGAAAATAAACAAAATAGAATACAAAATAGTAAATAAAAAATTTACTAAATATTAGTATGATATCTGTGTGTGTACATATATTTATCGGTGACACGCATGTGTTTTAATTTAAAAGTTGGGAAAAATGAGAAATAATAAAAAAATAGTAAATATAAAAATCTATAATTTGATTTTGGGAGAGATAGAAATAATAGTTGAAGACATAATGTATGAGTATATGTTTGTGATTCGAATATTTTTTATGAATATATTAGTTATAATAATGTATTTTTCAGAATATAGTTGTTTATATTTAAAAAAAAAAAGAAAAACAAAATATTATGGAAAAAAAATATATATTTACAATTGAATAAATATTATTGAAAAATATATTTGGTTTTAGAATATATTTGTGTATATTTAAAATTATGTGAAAAACAGATAGTAAAAATGATTAAATTGGTTTTATAATATGTTTGATCAGAATATGTATTTAGATTTTGTAATAATATTAAAGAAAGGAATGAATTGAATATGTTTAGAAAGGTTTTTGTGTAGAATAGTAATTTGGGGAAAGAAGGGGAAGTAAAAGGTTGAAGCGTTGCTGTGCTAGCGAAGAAGCCGAGGTCAACAGCAGATGGATCGGGAAAGCAGTGATGGCAGAGTGGTTGCAAAAGGTTCGAAGGAGGGGGAATTGGTGAGAAGCGGTGGTTTGCAAAGAGGCACGAAAAGGTAAAAATCTGTTTTATGTTGTGTATTAAGGTTGTAGAGGTTGCATGTTTGCTAAATTGTGTTGTTTTGGTTGTAATGGTTAGGTTTGTAGTATGGTATAAGGATATACGCTGTGGGTCGACCGCAAAAAGGAATGTGCTGGTAAGTTTGTAATGAAGACATAACATTTTGTAAAGTTATATAGGAATATATATGGGATTATAGGGTGTTTTGGTTGTGATTCTGCAGCAAATTCCGCAACATGTGATTAAAGAGTGTGTGGGGCTAGAATCTGATAGAGTTTTGATGTATGCGTGTGATCTGAAAAAGATATTCAATTGTGAGCTCCATATTTCTGATAGAGGGAACTATGTGAAGAAGTTTGTTGTCCATGGTTGGTATGAGTATGCAAAGGAAAGAGATTTGAAGGATGGGGATAGAATTGGGCTGAGCATTTGCAAGCCTGCTGGGGATCGAATGATGGTTAAGTTATTAAATCGTAAATAAGATACAAGTTTTTATAGTTGTAGGTTGAAGTATGTATGATGGTGTATTAATTTTGTGGAGAATTATGTTAAATATGTCTTGGAAATGTTTTAATATGAATTAAGTATGTTTTTCATTTATATCAGTTCGGACTGGCTATAATGTAATCTGTATAGTAAGTAATTACGTTTAGATTTATAGGAAGAGTAGGTTGTGTTTGAAACTTTGTGTCAGTTGCAATATACATAACTAACACTGGTAGCAATGAGATTTTGTTGAAATTATGGCAAAAATTCATGTTCTTAAGTACATATGATGGTTGTGTTTAGTTATGGAGGGTTATGTATATAATACTTGAGCATTATTTAGAAGAAATTATGATCAGTTACTGTTGAGATCGAGGTTATGGTATTATCAGTTACCGTCGAGACAGAGGTTATGGTTCCTTTGACTGAGCCTTCTGCGCACAGTGATGTAGTATTCCCAGGACGAGGCAGCGACCAGTTTGTGGTTACAGAGCATGGTGAGCATGTGGTGTTACTATATTGTTGATATATATATAATTTGTTTAAGGATGAAGTAATTTGTTTATGCGGTTACAATGGAAATGTCATTATATTATTTCAAAATCTATAAGTTAGATTTTTCTTTTGAAGTAAGATAGAATAGTAATATAAATATGGGCCGGTAGAATCATGTATAGAATTGGAATAAGTGGGTTTTAATGGCAAATTAGAACCTACTTGTCATTAATCTTCCTTATTGGTAGTAATAAATTTGGCTCTGTATCTTCCAAGAATACGTTTTCCAAAATAATGAGTAGTTTTGGATTATCAATGCTGGGAGAAGATTAAGAGTGTTTGGGAAAAGTCTATATATAACGTTCTTTGTGTTATTCACAGATACTACAAGTTCGAAAGGCATTACTGGTTATATGGGTAGCGATGATGGAAAGGAAGTTTTACAGGCCACAACATTACCAGAGGGAACTGATGTGCATGAAGGAGAGGAGGTTTAATTTCGTGGATGGATGGGTTCATTTTATTCAAATAGTATATACGGGTGCAGATATGTTTTCTTCTGCTGTTGACAAATTTTGTTGTGGTTTTCTCAATAGGTGCGGCAGCCGCTTGATATGGGTGTTCGGGAGACAGGAGGTACTGGCATGGAACGGTTTCCAGTGAATGAATTAGATGCTGAGAACATCCGAGTTCAGTCCGAGCGAGAGGATCCTGTTGTTTTTCATGAAGCAGTGGTAGTTAAATTTGTTAAATGGATGGTTTTTTTTTGGTTGAAATTGATATACAATTTTGCATTTGTTTGTCTTACCGTTTTGAGATTTTTGTTTTTGTTGTTTAATTAATAGGAGCAAGAACAAGTAGAAGTTGAGATTGAACAGCTTCCAGAGAATGTAGAGGATGCTAACAATAGGCGTTCTCATATTGAACATCATCAGGGACGCCGTTCTGTTGCTGCTCCATCAAGGCAGAAGAGGAAAAGATTAAGGCAATCAGGAAGACTGGGTAGAAGGTTTAAGAAATGTGATGTCGTAGATGATGATGAAGTGGAGATTGATATGTATGATTCGGATGATGATGATGAGCATGATTATGGTTGGGGGAATTTTATGAAATCAAGTAGTTTTCGAGTTCGTGACTAAGTTTTAAAATTATGATTATGTGTATCATGTACTGTTGAATGAAAATATTTTAATTTGAATTTATTGTTTGTTGATGAGTTGTTTTAAGGTTGTATTTTGTTTTTTAAATATGAGGAGTTTGTTTAATTTGTTTGTTGATTCTTGAAAACATTCTTCTGTTGCTAGTATCGGCAGATTGTGTAATGGTAGGTGTTTATGGGGCGACTTTGGTATTCCTTTGGATATCTTTATTTATAATGACCTGAATATATGATAATGTTGATGGCTCAAGAAATCAATACTTTGGTCGTTTAGATGTCATCTCTTTGTATGTCTCTCTGCAGTAATAATGATGACCTGCAGAACAATGCATTGGTAGCACGTTGTTGTTTAGTAGTTTTTGTTGTATTTTAATGATTTGTAAAAAAGTTGAACTATGGTTATTAAAAAGAGGGGCAATTCAAGCGTTGGTGAAAATTTGTAAATAATTTGATTGAATAAGTAAATTTGTATAAATAATATAATTTGATGAAAATAGTAATTTAAAAGATTTGTAAATAATATATAATTTTTAAAGTATATATTAAAAATGTAATTGTATTTATACATCTGAAATAATATAAGAATCATTGTAAACATTTGATTGAATTGATTTAAAAGTTGTATGGTAGGTATGTTGAAATACGTTATGTATATATGAAGTAATGCTAAAGTGATATAATGGTTGAATATATATCAAATAGTACATGATGCTTTGTTGACAGATTTAGTGGGCAGAGTTTTATTTGTCTGGTTGTGTTTTAACATTTGGGGAATCGAATTGTATTTCTTACAAAACGGAAAGAACAAGTCCACAATTTGTTTTAATGACACGTGCACAGACTTGTAATAGGTTGGCCCCAACAGAAGCATGTGATGGGTAAAGAGGGAAATTAATAATGTCCTCATGTCAATAATAGATAGATAGGTGAGTTGTTATTGGTATTAAAAAGTATTCTGTACTTTGGGTCGGTGGAAAACGCAAAAGAACAAGTTACCACCATCATCTTCTCTTTACTGATTGACTGTGTTTTGTGTTAGGGAAATTGGAGCAGATCGATGGAAAATTGTGGGTTACTGAAACACATAGAAGCGGTCCACTTCTTTGAGGTCGCCAAAGTAGCATCGCAGGTAAAGGAAAACGTAAATATTGTTATATTCTGAACTGCAAAATACAAGTGATAGAGAAGTTAAAATGGTAAAAATGATATTGCGCTTGTTTAATTTCAGAGATTCCCTGAGATTGACGAACAGTTTCTGAAATTATTTGATGGGGAAATAAGCAAAACATGGACAATTTTAACTAACCAAGGTGTCCACCATGATCTCATTTACAACCAACAACCGATTCATCCATTGATTATCAGTGGGTGGCCAATTTTGGAAGCTTACTACAACTTACCAAATGATGTTGTTGTAACTTTCGGTTACTATGGGAATAACAACTTTGCAATCAATGGTTTTAAAGAGGTTAAGAAGTTCATGGATCTACCTTATTTTCATAGTAGATATATATATAAGCGTGAGATTTATGCGTTTGACCATGAACTAAGTCAGATGAGCGTGGATCTGCCAAGAATAGTTGAGTAATCCGATTTCGGGTTGATACAACATCGGTGTATAAGAAATGTTATGTTTACTTTCATCCGTATGGGTAAAAGCAAAAAGGAAGTCGTGGTTGTATTTGGTTTAGTTAGACATTGAAGTTTGGAACTTGTGTTGAAATGTTTGGTAAATAGAAATATGTATAATATTTAGTTTCAAGTCTTTTGATTTGGTTTTTCATTTGGATTATGACAATTTAGAAAAGTAGTATAATTTATTTGAAATTTGATTGGAAGAATATTGAAACCATTTATGCAAACAAACTGCAATATAACAGTCCTCTTTATAGAATGTAACAGTGGTTACTAAGCATGCAGTATTTGAAAAAAGGATTATCATCAACTGAAAGATGATATTCAAATGTTGGTTCCATATATGTAACAAAATAACAGGTGTTTTTTAAAAGCAGGAAATTATAAAGTTAAGGGAATACTGATAAACGAACAAAATAAGATGTGTTTTTGAAAAGCGTGAAATAACAAAGTTCAGGAAATACTGATAAGCGAAACATAGAACTGTTTGATGATACAAACTTGTAACATGCTCTTTGCAATCTAAGGATGTTCATGTCTTCTAACAATGTTGACATAGAGCCTTTCGAGAGGAATTGTTATTGTGAATTGAAGCATATCACCTTTACCAAGTTTGTTATTCACAGCAAATTGGTACCAGCCCTTTGTTAAAAACTTCTCCATCTTGTTGATTTTGCCATTACGCCGTGCAGAACGTACATCAGCTTGATAAATTCTGCCGTCATCTACATCGATCAACTCAATACCTGTCTGATTGATGTGTAAAATTTCACGTGTAACCTTGTTTGGGAAATGCTGCAGAAATGGTACCATAAGGTTGAGTTATTGAAATTGTCTGCAGTAAGGTTATTATGTTGAAAGAGTATGTAATTTGGAAGTTACCATGACATTTTTTGTAGCCTTGTATCCAAAAGTGATTCTCTTTTCCCAGTGGAATTCGTTGTTGCATTGTTCATCATCCAATATGTGGCCATCAGATAGTTGGGTATCAGATGTTTGTATGGCAGGCTGTTTGTGTGTTGAAGAGCTATAATGAATGTCGAAGAGTTAGTGATTACTATGAAGGTGAAATGAGGATGAAATATTGACAGTGTTGTTTTGATTAAAATATGATAAGAACATATGAAATTGTAGGTGTTATAGTAAAAGAAAAGATCCGAAAAATGCAAACAATATGGAGAGTGAGGAAAAATATTTTGACATGGAAGTAATGTAATGAAGACAATTGAATTTGATTCGGTAGAGTTGATAAATGTGTAATGATGATGTGATTTCGACAGTGTTGAGGAGATAGAGATTACCTGAGGTTGGTTGGAATGTGAGGTTCATTATGTATTTTGTTAGCTGTGTTGTTCCCTTGTATAGCTTGTTGAGTAAGGTTAATGTTGTCAGACAGCAAATGGTCATGTTTTTGAAACTGGACCTGTGATGTGTCTGTATGCAGTTGTTGTAATTGGTCGTCAATTTCCTTTCTCTGTGTCAACCATATTTCGAGATTCCTAGCATGACATGAAAACCATAGATGGGGTAGTAATAAGTAATGAATGCAGGATGAAGTTAGTTTTGCAAATACATAAAATTGGTATATGCGAGGTATACCTTGCTCTATGGGCCCTTAGTGCATCTGGTTCATTAAAAGTAGAGGTAGAGTGCAGGTGACCTGTGGGAGGGGCTTCCTGTGAGCTATAGACATGGAATATATGGTCTTAGTAAAATATGATAAGGAAAGATTAAATTGCAGCTTTTATAGTAAAACAAAATATTAGAATGTCAGAATGGCTATAAGTTATTGGAAATAGAATCAAATAGGATGAAAGTTCATCTAATAGTCTATTCTTATAACTAATATTGCATAGGCGAAGTATAGTATAAATGCTTGGCTGAGTTGTAGGAGATTATACCTGGGGCCCGTTGGGAGTGCAGGTGTTTGTGGTTGCTTGATTATAAGTTCAAGAGGTGAAGAAACTTGTATAGGATCTTTAGCAAATGAGACACTTTTTTTTGGGGGGGTTGTTCTGCAATTGGGAGGAGGCGATGGAACTCTGTACCAATATTACTACAATGAAAGGATAGGGAATTAGTTAGGTTTTGATAAGGCATTGGGTAAACATGATTGCAAAGTAAATAGAGGAAGCATACCGGGGTGGCAAGGTTGTATCTTTTGGCGTAGTGTTAGTTTCTTTTGAATCTGTTCCTAGAGATAGTTTCAGATAGTCTTGCTTAGTAAGGACGCCGCGGAGGCGGCGGCGGTCCTCAGAAGTTGTTGCGACCTCGACAAGTAATTATTTGATGGTCGTGTCAACATCTTGCATGTTGGTGTTGCTGGAAATATGAATGTGGATGAGGATGTAACTGATAAAGAAACCCTATAACAATTAAAGGGCGACGATAAGAAAGCTAGAACTGGTTGCGTACCTTTGAGGGGATGGGGGCGGGTGATCTGCAGACATGCCTTTGTTGTTTTAGCAATGTTGTAACTTAGTATTTATGAAATCTATTTGTATAGGTTATTATGTGTACCGGATTTTGGGTTGTTGCATGGATAAAGATGGTAGTGGAAAGGGGTGAGATATTTATTTGTAGATTGTATTTAGAAAGACTGGGAATAAAATAAAGGAAATTATTTCTGAGTACAATAAATAGAAATATTGAAAACTGGGATTGTTTATCCAAAGTAATAAGCTATCAGTATGAAAAAGCTGACACAATGATTATTTTGGAAATGCAATCTAATATTTGTATAAAAAAACATTTTAAAAAAAGAAATGGAATAAAATAAATTTAAAAAGGCAACAGTTGAATGTGAAGAGGTGGGTATGGACGGACATACCTTTTATGAATAGTGTGGGGTGTGAGTAGTATTTGTATCACAGTGAGTGGGCAAAAATTTAGCGGGCAGGTTTTTGCAACCAGAGGGAGGCGATCGTGTAGTGTGGTATGGGTTCGACAAACCAATGGGATAAGCTTGGGAGGGAGATGTATTTCCGCCAGGATAAGGAAAAACGGCAGGTTGTTAGGAAATGGAGTGAGAAGTTCGTGATGGGATCAGAAGTCGGGGGAGTTACTGGAAGGTTTGGCCGTAATAACTGCATCTGTAGCAGTTGCATGCAAGTTATTATGTCTGGTTTTTTTTAAGTTGTAATTTGCATGATAGTATTTTTCATAACATATGTTTATTGTGATGAGTATCTTTAGTGTATTGTAGATAAACTGAAGGAAATAGATATTTGGTATTCAATGGGTCAATCTAAGTAACTAATCAAGTTTTGTGTGTGTGCAGTTTTGAAGATAAGAGGAAAAAAAAGGATGTCCTGTCTGTTAAAGAAACAGAGTGTATGTTTAAAAAAACGAAAAGGTATTTTTAAGAGTCTTATAATGTAAAGAAGTTATATTTCATGTTTGTTTTGTTGGTTGTGTTGTGAATGGGAATTGTAATAATCTGTATACTTTGTTGTATGTTCAGTGATGATGTAAAGAAAAAACAAAAGGCTTCAATGTCTGGCATAGGAGCAGAATATTGTCTTGGGAAAATGGGGAGGTAATTGTAATTTATGATATATATATATATATATATATATATATATATATATATATATATATATATATAAACAAATGTATATTTGAGGGTATGCAAGATTACATATTATTGAGAATGAACAAATTGTATTCGGGTGATATATTGCAGGGGCACTGTTGTTATGTTTGAACATGAAGCCAATTGGACAATGTTGGTAAAGAATGCGAAGAACTTGAAGAAAAATGTGCTTGTAAGTAAATGCAGTATTTGATGAATAAGTTTAGGTTTCTAATATTAGGAGCTAAATGCATTGCTAATATTTGTATATATTTGTAGAAAATTCCTGTTGATGATATCAGAAAATGTCTCTGTGGACCCATTGACTATGTTCGTCTTTGGGATTCAGACGAATCTGTTGCATATTATTGTGATGTGAAGAAGACACCGAAGAAATTAGAGAAATATCTATTAGGGAGTTGGTATCGTTTTCCAAAACATCGAGACATCAAAGATGGAGATCGTCTGCATTTTTCAATTTGGTATCCACCTATAGAAGAAATTGTTGTTTCAGTTGAGCGTGGCGAAGGAAGCTGAAGGCCAGTATGGTTGTATGCTGCTGTTGAATCTGGTGGAAGTTAAAGAATTGTTTTGTTTATAGTTGGTTTTGATTATGGGTGTTGTTTTGAATGTTTTGAATGTTATAGTTTGTTATGAGTTTAGGTTTGTAAGTATATTGGTTGTAATGGTTGTTTTGGAAGATCTGGTTTATGTTAAACAGAGAATGTCAAGTTTATTATGATTGTAATGTTGAGTTTTCTGAAAAACATGTCTGCTGTTTCATCTAAATGAGCAATGAAAACTGCTAAAATTTGGTTATATCATAAACTAATGATAGCATAAAAAAATAGTTTAAAAAAAAATGTTTGTGGCTGTGAATATTGGGTATTGAAACGCTACAGCAGTTATACACTAAGTCAAAATGCAACAGAAATAGACATTTGGAGATTATGACCATATTTTTTGCTAATGGTGTCGCTACACCGTAATCAACAGAATAAATGTTTAAAGGGAAGACCAGCCTGAGGTGGTTCATGCAGAACTTGTGTCTTGTGAGCATGTGGTTCACAATATATAATTTGAGGTCACAAGATTTCCCATTATGTTTTGATCTGAACATATTAAATGAATGGTGATGAAGAATATGTGGAATATGCTGATATTGAAGCAGCTGAAAGAGGCGTGAAACGTAGGGTCAGTTCTGTACAATTTCTGGTGAATGTGATTGCCGTAACTGTCATAGTATTGCTGTCAATGTGGTAGAAAATTGAGATATTGATTATATGCATATAGAAAATGAAACATGTAAGTAATAAATATGATATGGTTCAATCTAGATATTATTGAAAATTTCTTTATATACAACATTTGTTGTTGAGGATTTGGGTTTATCATCTTCACCATGTATCAATATTTTGATTGCGTTTTTGTTGGTGGATCTGGATAGTGCAACATATATTTGTCCGTGTGTAAAAACATCCTTTGGCAAGTAAAGTCCGACATGATCTAGAGATTGGCCTTGTGATTTATTTATTGTCATCGCAAAAGAAACAACAATTGGGAATTGGCGTCTATTTAGTTTAAAAGGCCAAGGAGATTGTGATGGTGACATATCCATTCTTGGTATATAAACCAAGTTTCCAAAATTTATTCCATCCATTATAGATGCTTCGAGAACATAATTTCCCATCCTTGTTATGATGAGTCTTGTTCCATTACATAACCCGGCTGCCTGATCAATATTGCGCATAAGCATGATAGGCGTTCCAATCTTCAATTTAATGTGATGGTTAGGCAATCCTGAGGTAGCAAGGGAACTAAGGAATTCTGGGGTTAGAATATCAACAACGCCACTGTCATGAATTTCAGATTTATCAACAGAATTTGAACTGTAATAGTTATGTATATCACCTGTAGAGAAAATGAAATTGTGAGGTATGAAAAAGGAGACATGGTTTTAGATAATGAAATAGATATGGTATAAAATCGGAACCTGGTATTAATGTCAGAACTCGATCGTTAATTTGATCAACCACTTCCAAATTTGAAGCGAGTATGGCTCTACCCTTAAAGTAGTAATTTGATTGAAAGTTAGAGAGGAACTGTGGATATGTGCTATCAATTATGGCGTCGATAGGATCGTCGTAATCAGTAATCAATAGTTCATTTGGAATTTCAATGTTGGCATATCCGTCATTCGGTTCAGATATTCTGCCGTCACCTATTTTTAAGAGCCAATTTGAGAATTCAAGAATTTCGTTTATTTCATGTTGATTCTGGCCACAATGCAGCCGCATATTCTTAGTCAAAGTTAACACCTTTACAGAATGCCATATATATGATGCATTTATTGCTGAATGGACGATATCAGAACGACTTCCCCTAGGAACAACTGGTAAAATTTGTCTAAAATCCCCGCCAAAGACAACAACTTTTCCCCCAAAGGGACTATTAGAATTGCTATAACTGCTCATTATATCTTGCAATGTCCGGTCAAGCGCCTCAATAGCATGTATGTGTGCCATTGGTGCTTCATCCCAAATAATTAATTTTGTTTGTCTTAGTAATTCAGCAACATCATCGCCATAATTAATCTTACAAGTTGAATTTTCTAATGTGGGGACTGGTATTTTGAATTTTGAATGTGCGGTTCGGCCACCGGGTAATAATAGAGCAGCTATACCACTTGTTGCAACTGTTAAACATATATTATGTTTTGACCTCAAGGCTGCTGCTAATGTTCTCCATATGTATGTTTTGCCCGTACCACCATAACCATGCAAAAAGAAGACCTGACCTTTTTGTTCTGAAACAACACTCATAATTTATTCATAGACCAGCTTCTGTTCATCTAAGAAGGAAAAAGGACATATATAAGAAGCACACATGTAATAGACAGAGTGTAATTATAAACGTTTGCACACATCTGTCATTGCTGCAGACAGATTCGCAAATTCAGATTTCATTGTAGGAATATCATAATTTCTTTCATCATATATAAACCTATTTCCTAGCTGTCGCAGGACATAATCATCTGGATATGGAATAGGTTTAAAATCTTTGAGAGTCCTCCGATTTGCTTGTAGTATTTTTTCAATTTCAGTTAATGTCAAATTCTGCAATTGATATTCTGATAACACCAAATCTGCAATACAGAAGAATAGTGTTGTTAAATATAAGAATGACTCATGGAGACTGATGTAGAAAAGTTGGAAACAATGAAATTAAATATGCTCTCACCTGAATTATTAGCCAAAATCTTCTGTTTATATAAGATTCCATCAGATAAGAATTGAAAGCATTCTTTCCAAACATGAACTGGGCAATTTACAGCTCCAGACAGAAGCATAACAACAAAAAGTCTCCACAGAAAATCTCCTGAACGCCATTGACTTGCCTCTCTAATGGCACCAATATACTCTGTATCGTCTTGAAGGAATCCCATTGCAAAACATACATCGCGAAAAGAATGGAATTGAGTGTCTCCGATCTTGCGTATATCCTCATATGAGGTTGGTCCCGTGACTATTGTCAACATCATGCGTAAGTAATATAGTTCTCCAGTAGTTGGCGGAACCCATATCAAACGTCCAATAGTGAAACCATTTTTCCGAGGCTTCCATAAACGTTTTGACCTGACATAAACAAATTTGGAGACAAATTGTGCATACGTTAATAATTTGGCTTCTTCATATTTGGCATTAGCAACTAACCATGCAGTAAACATTGATTCGGTGACACTGGCTTTTTCTAAAACATCTTCCATGCGAGCAAAATCAGCGTAGTAAATTGGTTTCTCTCCTATCAAATGATAAAACATCCGTTCCACAGATGGTTTTCGACCATGGATATTATATTAAAATATTCGCCAGCATGCCTCACTTGGTGAAACATATCTGCAATCCAAATATTCTTTTATCTCATCGACTGGTTGCGTTTGAGTTTGGGAATCTGAATGGGAATTCACTATTGTAACTGTTATTCTATCATATCCTTTTTGTATGTATTTGAAAAGATATTTGATAGAAGTGCTCTGGTTGCACCATTCCATATTAATATGCGCACGGTATTTTAAAAGTAGCCCAGCATTGTATGGCACAACATAGCGGTTGTCCAATGATATTCCGTATTTGAGAATTGTGTGTGTTTTTAATCTCCTTCTATATAGTGGATAGCCCTCTGAATCAATAATGGTAACTTCATTGAATTTCTTTGGGAAAAATTTTGAACATCTTCGATTCTTCATACATGGTGAAGTGATGCGGGCAAGACCACATGGACCATGCATCATGTTCTTCTTGACCAGAGAATATAAATCAGGATAGGAAACTGGGTCTGGAATTTCAGCACATATGATAGCATCAATATCAGATGGGGTGGGATATTTGCTTTGAGGATGCAAGAACAACAGAATATGTGCGTGTGGCAGTCCTCGCTTCTGAAATTCAATTGTGTACAGAACTGAAATAATGGAAAAATTGCATAGGTCAGAAACAGAATTTCAATGTAGGCAATGGATTAAAATATAAGACATAATTGCATAAGAGCTGTACATGCAATTACTCTGCCGAGGACATATTTTTTGGTTAAATCTATCATCAATTCATTGAATTTGATTTTGAAGATCCTGGAAATGATATCGGGCCTGTCATGTGGCCTCAAACCAGTCCCGTCCAAAAGTTGAAAAATTTCAGGTCAACTTGGATTGCATGTGAACGTCACAAATAAGTCCGGAAATCCTAATTTGCTGGAAATTGCCATGCCATCGAAATAGAGTTGGTCCATATATCTTTTGCTTCCGATATAAGATGATGGGAGCACAACTCTTTTTCCTTTTTTAGTTGTTATGTCCTGGGAAGTATTGCTATATTGGTCGTTTAATTGCCTGTATTTTCCAACTCGCAATTTTGACTGATTCTTGCGCAACCAATTGAGTCTCTCGGATTCCATCATTGCATATCCATCGACCAAAAATTGCTGGAAAAGCCTGCGTGAGTGGAGCAGAGTCTTAGCTTCGCTATGACGTTGCTGCAATCGAAAACACAACCAATCTTTAATGGTTTGTCGATTTTGCTTTGTGACTAAATGCTCATGTTGGTACCTGTGGAGAATATTATTTCGATAACCATCTTCACCGTACACAAAAATAAGAGGATACTGGTATGCAAGGTATGCTGGGTGGAACTCATCTATCCTCTGTAATTCTCCATCCCTTGCATGGACAATAATGTCCCTTTTAGAGGCTGAATCAACATCACCGACAATGAGTGCTGCTACTTCGAAAACAGTAGGAGTGTTGTAGAGTCTACCATCATGTTGCCGATCATAAATAAGCTTTAATTTCAAGTCTAAGAATGAATTATCTTGCAACAGATCCCTTGCCATTCTAAAAGCTTTGGCATGAACATTACAGTCATCTAACATCACTTTTAATTTGGCAACAATTTCTCTCATAATGCCTTTGTTATCCCTGTTTGAAGTGAGATAGTAGTTTTTAATGAGATAGAACTAAATGCAAAATAATAATAAAAATGTGGAAATAGCACAATTACCTAAAACAGTCTATTCTGTTTTCAATTTCATTATTGGTGTCATAGATATAGAGTTGGGAATATTGGGGTGGATGACCGAGTGCTGGTAGCAAACCACCAATTCTGTGACATGTTTGGCCGTGAAGCCTCAAAGTTGGTGGTCCTATTCCATAAGAGTGTTTTCTGTCAAATTTCATACCTGGTGATGTGAAAGAAAACATTGCATTGTAGGTTCTGATATTGGTTTGGTAGTTGTTACTTTGAGGTGAGGTTTGTTTCCCGTACAGGAGGTTCTGTATAAGGGGTGGTGGTTCTTTGAGAATAGGCAGTACAATTTTGCCTTCCTTGCAACAGATGGTGAACTTAGGATTTGCAGTGTCGCGCGATTTCCGCTTGCGTTCTTGGTACCACATTTCTGCCCCACAGATCTGGCATTTATAGATAGGGTTGCCAATATCAAAATATGTTGCATTCAAATCAATGCCTAATCTATCGGTGGACTCACCATCTGACTCCGAATTGTCCATCGCAGTGTGATGATCATCAGAATCAGACAGAGTTTCATCAGATGAATAAGCAGCGCTATTGAGATGGTGATTTATATTCTGCGTATTGACAGCATTTGATGACTGAGGATCATGATTTATGGCATTGTGGATTGGAGTAGCAACACCAGTTGACGATTGAGGATCATTTGTCAGATGAGTGGGAATTTTATGTATATGAGGCACATGTTGTGTTGGAGTGATGATTGGTATGTTATGATCTGAATTGTGCAATGCATCTTGTTGCATTGACATAGGTCGAATGGATTGTAATACTTTTGTATTGATTCCAACATTATTGTGGTGCAATGTTGGGATAGTTTTCAAGTAGGGATGGAAATGTAAATTTAGCCTGGTATTTAAAATCAGCCTCCTCCTCTTTCTTGCAATGAAAGCAGCAGCAGACTTTGAACCAGAATCAGATGGATAGACATCAGTTGATTGAAATAACTCAGGGACAACATTGATAGACCTTGGGAGATTTGCTGCTTCCTTATCTGGTAGATTAAACAAATCAGTGTTACCATAGCCATGTGCATGTTTGTTTTTCTTCAAATTCATTCTGAGGTTTCGGGTTTTTCTTGCATCAGCAGGTTTCGTGTTAACAATCTATAATTCTGGGAGGTTTGATGGCTGCATATCAGGTACACTCAAGAAATCAGTGGCACCATAGCGATGTGCATGTGAGTGTTTCTTAAGGTTGATTATCAGCTTTCGTCTTTTCCTTGCATCAGAACATTTGCTGTTACCAACTGGTAATTCAACAGCATCCATAGAATGAATGAGTTTTATCAACGTTCTAAGAAAATACAGTTCAAATTCAATTAGAAAATGTAGTTCAAATTCAGTTTAATGTTGTATGAGTAAGGAGAACTCAAGGCAACAGGGAAATATCTATATACAAACATGGGAAAATATCTATAGCAGATTTGTGTGCCATGTGGAATCACGAGGGGCTGCAGAAAACACTCGAGTTCCTTTATATAGATGATGATAGTTTTGCCATATTTTTGAATATATATATTATATGATGTGATGAATATGTTGCATAGCAGACAATTGGAACTGTTTGCACGTGAAACAAAATCTGTCAATGAATGAAATGTTCTCAATAGTTTTGAATATATATATTGTATGATGTGATTATGCTTTTGGATAACATACAATAGGGATTGTTGCCACATGATATTAAAAGGCAAGTTAAATAAGTTGGACACACGGTTTTGATAGTAAAATATTCTAAATTAAAAAACATTGAATACTTATCTCTAAGAGTAGTGCTACTATAAATTTAAAAATTCTCAAATAGAATGATTTAATTTTCGCAGGGATGCGAGGTGTAGATGTGGTGGATACTTTTGAAATTGCAAAATTGAGTATTCAAATAAGAATGTTAGTAATTAAATGAAATTATGTTTGTTTTCCAATTTTATTTTCAAGACAGTATTTGTTATTGCTACAAATCACAAAAAACAGTAGAAAAAATAATCATGGGAATATATGTGATATAGCCGTTTCCGGAAATTGATTTCACATTTGTTAGAAGGCACATAACAGATCTACCAAAGACATGGATGATAATAAAGAATGATGGAAATGTTAATGAAATTGGAATGGCTGGAGTAAAATGTTACTGATTTTGGACATCGATGATCCACAGCGTACAAAAATAGGATATGAATGGAATTTATTCTGTGATGCAAATCAGCTAAGGGCAGAAGATATAATTAGATTCAGATTGAATGTAAACGATGTAAACAAAAGATGCAACGTATTTAAGGTTTCTAAGTTCTAAGTTGAATGGGAAATATGTATTTTATGGTCAATGTTTAGAGTTAGTACTCAAGTGTTTAATACAGTGCTATATTTTATGTGAATGGTTAAGATGCAGTGATTTTTAAGGAATGTCTATGATACATTACATATTACAGGCAGAGAGAGATACATTCTAAGATGAAATATGAAGGAATTGAAATAAACCATTTCCAAAACAATCAGCAGTAGGCACGTCAAGAAACACCTGACTCTTATAGGTGATGATGAAAAACCAAGAGTTATATAATATACAATATGATACATTACATGTTGCAGCCAGACACAAATAAGTTTTCTGTAATTTACATGTAGCATCCAAGATAACTACGAAATTCAAAATGTAATAAGATTGTATATAATTTAGATGTAGAATCCTGGATAACTACCAAAATAGGGAAACGAAAACAAACATCTACTCGAGCTTCTCCAACTTAATAGTATTTTTGAGTTTCTTGTGAGTTTTAGTAAAATCACATGCAGGCTGCCTCTTTGAAGTTTGTGCAACAGATTCAGGTTCAGAAATGGATTTAATTTGCATGTCCTGGAAGCAGAGAAAAATTGTTAACACAAAAGAAACCATTGTGGGGTTAAGGCTTTTTGTAATTTAGTTGCATACTACATATACATACGATATGTATGCGTGGCTCCTCTAAGGAATCAGAGTCACCATCATCCACAGGATCTGCATCATCACTCTGAAATTGGCAGCACAGATTAATGATGTAAGTATATAAATAAATAAAAAATAGACCAGATTAGAGTTTGTAATATATTTGTACACAACAATTGATATGCATACCAGTGATATCATAGAATTGGTAAATGAATCAGATCCGACCTCATCAAGAGGAACAACATTTTGCGTTTCTGAAATTGCGATTTCCGGTCCAGCAGCACATATATGTTGGACCTCAACAATCTTGCAGGATAGAAAAATTGAGATAAAATTTTAATTTGACCTTTATAATGAAATTGAGTTGTCTCATTGTTATGTATACCACACCTACATTAGGGGCATCCACTGAACCGAAGCTAATGTTATGAATACAATCCGCGATCCCCCTCTTTGAAGTTGGTGTAACAGGCTCATTGTCACATGCAGATGTAACCTGTATTTCATGGGAGGCCAAAAAAAACTTAAAACTATAGAAAGGTGAGTGGCAATAAGTTTGCAACAAAATGGCAGAAGTGAATCATTTAAAAAAGCACATCGGACCCCATTAACAGATGCATGGTGAATTCTGTGTACTCATTGGCATACATACGGAATCTAGCGAACCAAAGTTAACATTATCAACAAAATCTCGAATGTTTGTCTTTGAAGTTGGCATAATAGATTCAGCGTCACATATTGGTGGAATAAGTATTTGCTCGTTTGTTGATATACATACCATAGAAACACTTGAGGTGTCGACATCTGAGGCGTTCGCTTTTTCCAACCTGTCTGGCCTCTACATAGTTGATCCAATATAAGTGGGGAAAACATAAAGAAACTGTAAAGAGCATAATAAAAAACATCTAATGAGAAACATGGAAACACAGCAAACCTGTGACAGATGCGATGTAGATGTTGGCGAAGAATTTGTAGATTGCTGCGACAGAGGATGTGGATAAGGTGGTGTCGTTTGGTCACATGTTGTTGTCTTGTACAGAATAAAGAGGAAAATAATAAATTATTTAATTAAGCCAAAAAGAACATTTAGATTCAAGTACAATGAAAGATACCTGAGTTATCTCCCATGGAGCCTTTAGCTGTTTGACAGCAGCCTCATCTCTAAGAAGCATGACAACAGAACAATTTTCCCATTCAGGCTGCCACTTAACTCTAAAAACCATCTCCAATTGTAACATTGCATCGAGCGCTAATGGGAAGTCCAGAGGATTTGTGATTCCTTGCTGTATTTTTTGCTCTGAATTAGGACCCACAAAAGCACCCAAGACATGTTATTCAGAATGAAATATAAATATAAAAAGGAAATTATACCTTCGCAAGCGAATCACGCATTTGAATAGCTGACACTCCTAACAGTTGATTACATTCTCTATCCCAGAAAACAAATTTACAACGCCTCTTAGAATAAATAACCTCCATCTCAATCTTGAACCTGGGAAAACACAATAAAGAGCATAAAAAGTGAATTATAAATTGAATAATTGAAAGATCACGTAAACCAATTTACTTGAACCTAACAGCACCTTAAAATTTCAGTCTCTGTAATATGTCCAACCTCACATATAAAAGGCGGCCCATCTCCACGAGAAACTTTTGGACATTCATGGCATGCATGATAATACCAACCATGTTATGAGGCAAGAATTTTTGTTGTTGTCGCAACAGTAGTACAGAAGGTAACCTATGTAAACAAAGGAAAAGTATAACCGAAGTATGAAGGAAATTTATAGTTAGAAGCAGAGACACAACATACCTTTGAAAGTTTACAGATTTCATCAAGAGGGAGCACAATTGCGTTTGAAAGGATTTTTTCAACAGGAGTTGCTGCTGAACCAGGCATGTTTGGGGAATAATGGGAAGATGTGCCTTCGGAAAGTGTAACAACCGATGCAGCAGGAATCCTGAGTTGCAACACAATTTTTTTGTTTAAAACTGAACATAAACAGAAAACCATCAAATATAAACATGCAACATACATACAACCTTTTAATAAAGTCGTTGATTGGTGAAACATCAGCATTAATGAATAATGCAGTGACATTAAATGTATTGGAAACAGATAGAGGATATTTCCCTACATCAGATGCATTCAAAATAAATTAGATTCAACTTAAGGAAACAATTTAAAATAAAGATGCCAAGACGAAAATAACATTAATAACCTTCTTCCTTGACTTTAGCATATTGCAGGAGAAGAACAGTTGGCCCCGATTGACCAACATGTTCCCTGTGGAATTTCATAAACTGATCCGCATATGCCTCCCATAAAGTACAGTTAATGACATTGTTCCTGCAAATCCAGGGTAAAATTAACAGGAGCGACAAATACAGCAAAGAAGCAGGGGAAAATTAATATACAACCAAACGCACGCATTATCCCTAAGCATCAAATTAATCTGCTGTTTCCTTCCTCGACTATGGTTTTGTGTGAAACCTATACTTTCCACCATACCAACAATATCTGCGACCAAAACAAACAATAAACAGGGATATAACAAATAGGACAGTAGATGAATAATGACGTGACTAAAAAGAAACATTATAACTTATGAGCATATCCTTTTTGAAGTTGCCAGTAATGATATCACCAAAAGTGGTAACACAAAGCGGCACCGGCGGTATATTATGCTCCCCAACATCGGCAACAGAGGTTCCACCAGTAAATTTCGCCATAAACCGGTGCGACGAAGCCTTGAAGACCAAATTATTTTGCACAACCTGGAAATTTGATATAGTGTATGTAGTGCCAACCTCCATGATGGGAGCAAAAGCCTTTTCCACCACCGCTGGCACAACCATATGCATGTCATCACCCTTACAAATGCAAAAACACGAAATCACATCAACAGACGGCGTAATAACAACATACATCAACAGAAAACAACATACATGGTTGTAAAAGTGAAGCTACAAAGTATAATATAAAAACAGCAAACAACAACATAACACTCAAAGAAACCAAGTGACGGCATCATCAACCACAAGCATAAGTCAACCTCCAAACTATAATATAAAACCGGAAATTAGGCCACAAGAGTAAAAGAAAGAAACTCACACTATCATCAACCACAACCATTTCAAAGTGCCGTTTGGTATTCATCATAACAGGCCACAAATGCTGGACACGGACCGCAACCTTCCAAAGGTCCTTTGTATCATTAACGTCAACCAAACATGTAAACGGACGCGCCATTGGAGTCGATGAACGGACGAGAGCAGAAAGCAGAAAAGAAGGATAAAACAATGATGAAGGCGCGACAGTAGGAAGCAGAAACACAATAGGCTGTATTGAAATGAAGAAGAGAATAACAGATAAGGATGGCGCAGTTGGGAAATGTGCGATGAACAGTGCTGCATTAAATGCAGTATGGCATGGCAAGATATTTATCAAGGAGAAGTGTGACTGCAACGCATGAAGCATGAAGCAATTGAAGGAAAAAATTGGCAAAACACTCACCAGCAGCCACGTTGCCAAAACGCAGGTGGAGGACAACCAGACGCCCACGTGGAAGGCTGGGAAGCAGAAGGACAGTGTAGTAATTTTGCTAGGCATTAACTTTCTTATATGGAAGATATGAGTTCTTAATATTTGGCTTTAATATGCAAATAATTTAAAATAAGTAAATAACATACCCTTGCTTTAAACATCTCCCTAAATTATTTTTCATTTAAAGCCAAAATACTATTGCATTAGCTAAGGCCATATTTAAGTTGAACCCAAGATTTTAAACATTCAAAAGAATTGAACTGAAAGTTATTTGTTTTTTATTTTATTAATGCTAGATTTTAAAATAAATGGTAGCAAGTGGAAGTCAAAAGTGACTCTTATTATTATTATTATTATTATTATTATTATTATTATTATTAATAAAGGTAGCATTAGTGCAGTTTTTTGAAAAAATAATTGTATTGTAAGTTGAAAGCTATAATAATGAAATGTTTTCACTTAACCCTATTTTTGTATGCAATTCTTGTCTTCAAATATGGAGTTTTAGAAAACAAAATTTATAGGAATCTTAATTATTATATCAAGATATAATTTTAGATGAAAATGTGTATATAAGAAAATCCAAATATGGAGTTTTAAAAAATATAATTATATCTATATTAACTATTTTGTTACTATAAATAACTAAACAAAAATATTTATAACATAATACATTGATTAAATATATGATAGTTTGATGGCTCTATTGTGAAATCTTGAATAAAATATTTTGAATACTTTTATTTTTATCTTACTATTAATATTAATATATATATATATATATATATATATATATATATATTACAAACTAATATATTGCAAATATTTTTCTTGTTCTCATTTCAAGAATTTCTCAAAACTTCACTAACAGATGATTGAATAGGCTCACATGTTTAAAATTCAAAAACAACAAACAAAGTAAAACAATAATACAAATTAAAATAATCATTATTCATTAAGTAATAGAAATATAATATTCTTTGGTAAGGAGAAGCCACTAACCTCAAGTTTTGGAGGAGGATGAGGAGCTGCGAACCTCGGTCTTTAAAGAAGAAGCAATCTATTTTTGCGATCTTCTAAGAATCTTTTAAAACCACCCTCTGAGGGGAAGAAGAAGAACATGATTTAAAAGAGAACCGACTTAGTTTTATTATTTATGTAGTAAACTATTAGAAACGAGAACATTCTATTCGAAATTTGTTATGAATAATTAGTATAATTATAAAAAATAAATTTAAGTATTATTTTTACATTAAAAAAATGTATGATTCTTATTAGTTTTGAAATTCGCTTCAAGATACTTATCAATATGCAAATATAATATTGACCATAATACAAAAATAATCTTTATTTATTATTGATTTGTGATTATATATATATATATATATATATATATATATATATATATATGATTGAGTCAAAGCAATAAAATCCTATATTCCCAATGAAAAGTAATTAAATATTATAAAATATTGATATGTAAGACATTCTAATAAGTTGGACTATGGAAATTGAGGAGATCAAGCTTGAAAATATAAGTCTCAAAGGCATATTTGTAAAGAGGTTTAGTCAGAAAATCAACAATATATAATTGAGTGTGTATCGGGAAGAGTTTGATGATTCCATTTTCAATCTTTTCGTAAGTAATGTGGCAGTCAATTTCAATGTGTTTGGATCTCTCATGACAAGATGGATTATAGACGAGGTGGATGACAGAGTTGTTGTCGCAGTAAATAGAGCTTGTTTAATTGAAAAAGTAATTCAAATCCTAAAACAAATTGTGTAGCCACTGAAGCTCACAAGCTAGACTAGCTAAAGCCTGGTATTCTACTTTTGAGCTGCTCCGGGAAACAGTGGTCTACTTCTTTGAACTCTAGGAGATTAGTGAGGATCCTAAAAAAACTGCATATCCGGTAATTGATTTTCTAGAAACAATGCAAGTCGCCTAATCAGAATCTGCAAAACCTGATAAAATTAAGTCAATGGTTGTAGAATAAAATAAACTTGTTGCAGGGGCAGTTTTTAAATATTGCAAGACCCAAACAGCAGCATTAAAATGAACAATTTATGATTTTGAAACATATTGGTTAAGATGTTGATCATCAAAGGCAATATTGGGTCTAGTGGTGATTAAATATAAAAGTCTTCCAATGAGTTGTATGTATTGAGTTTCATCCTCTAAAGGAGGAGAATCAAGATAGTCTACCTTAAGTGAAGGGTTATCAGGAGTTTTAGATGGCTCGGTAGCAAGCTGTCCAAAATCTTCCAAAAGTTCCAAAGTGTATTTTCTTTTAATAATTAAGATACCTTTGGAAGACCTGACAACTTATATACCAAGAAAAAAAATATAAGATTTCCTAAATCTTTTATTTTAAAATAGTCATGAAGAAAGGATTTGACAGACTAAATTTCCAAAAAAATCATTTTCAGCTAAAACAATGTCGTTAACATATATGAGTAAAACATTAAAGGAAGAATTGTGATGTTCAGTAAATAATGACTAGTCAGCAAGAGAGAGTTTATAACCTATTAAAAGTAAGGAATCAGACAGTTTTGAATATCATTGTCTGCTAGCTTGTTTGGGTCCATAGAGGGACTTTTGTAGCTTGCAGACTTTGGTGTTATTATCAACAGAGTTAGGTAAAACAATACCTTTAGGTAACGTTGTAATGCCCCGAATTTGATTAACTTTTTTAATTGAATTTTTATCGCGTTTTATTTAATTATTTTCGTGATTAAATACAACCAAAAAGTAGTTATTCGATCTGATCTCAAGACTTTGTTCTAATTGCTACTGTTGACTCTGCCTATCAAATTCCTTAAGTGATATCCCTATTAATCTGAGAAAATGAGCTAATTCCCATCTTCATAATTAGTATGGAATTTTCGAAACTCTAGGGAAAATACTACTCATGTTGAAACATCACCAAACACTAGCATTTCACTAAGTGCTTTTTGTATCTCATTTCCTCATGTCGAAATCATAGTTTCGCAAATTCCAGACTAACAGAGGGATCCTGAGGCTGTGTATGTATGAGACTACAGGGTTGAAGAAAGACTTATAAAGACTGATTGATACTACCTATACCAACAAGATGCATCTTATTTTCGGTAGCCTAACCAATAAGAATTTCATAGTTAAACGTGCTTGACTTTGAGTAGTATTTGGATGGGTGACCTTTTGGGAAGTTTCCCAAAAAGCATGTGAGTGAGGACAAAGCATGCTGAAAAGACTCGTGTTAGTTTGTGGGGTCATTCGTTAATTCTGAAAGTAGTATGAGGCGTTACAAATGGTATTAGAGTCAGACATCTCCTAGTACGATGTGGTTCGGGGACGAACCAAGCAGAAGTTGATGAGCATATAATATCTGAGGCCGAAGAGGGCGCAGATGTAACACCCAAGGCCGAAGAGGGTTCAAAGTGGTTGTCAATGCACGAGGCATGACAATGAACGGCTCCTAACAGCTTCTAGGAGAAAACCAAATTCACATCGGAATGAGACGAAACACGAGGTTGTGTTGGTATGGGACTACATGATTAAAGAAATACTTATAAGAATTTATTGATACTACATATACTAACAAGATGCATCTTTTTTTTGATATCCTAACCAATAAGAACTTCATAGTTAAGCGTGCTTAACTTGGAGTAATATTTGGATAAGTGACCTTCTAGGAAGTTTCTTGAAAAGCGTGTGAGTGAGGACAAAACATGCTGAAAAAGAACCATGTTGGTTTGTGGGGTCAGTCGTTAATCCTGAAAGAAGTCTGGGGCGTTACAGTTCATATACCAAGAGGTTCCTATGTTTAGAGGCAAACCTAAACCCATACACTTTGAGTTCTTAGCATACAAAATTAGAGCCAAATTTGCTGCTTGGAAAGCTTGTTTACTCTTCATTGCTGGAAGACTGTAGATAGTGAAGTAAGTTTTTCAAAGTATGGTTCTACACTGCTTACTTATCTACTCCTAGTCGGTTTTTGTCATAGAGAGTATTGAGAAACGGGTTAGGAACTTCATCTGGAGTGGGAAGCAGGACAAGAGAAAATTGGTCATAATGGCATGGCATAAGTGTTGAAAACCTTTGGAGAGGGGATGGTTAGGTATAAGATCCATCATAACTTTGAATGGAGCCTCAAACTTAAAACCGTGTTGGGATATGATGAATTCTGAATAGGGTGTTCATGGGTACGTGTTAACTCGCGACCTCACTCACCCAACCTAACTCAAGCCTTATTTTAACCTAACCCAATCACGTACGGGTCCAATCTGAACCAACCCATTCAAATCCATTGGTATTTGGTTCGAGTATCGAATTTAGAATTTTAAATTCTCAAACCTGCGAACCCAACCAATTGACATGTCATGTTATTTTTATTTTATTTTTTTATCAGCGATCTAGTAAAATCCTTACTATGTATATATCATCTTTTAATACAAATATAATTTTTATTAGGCAAAATACTTTTTTTGGTCCCTTAACTATACCTCGGGGTTCATTTTGCTCCCTTAACTTTAAAAAGGTCCATATTGGTCCCTTAAGTCTTCAAAACGTTCCATATTAGTCATTTTTGTCCTATTAGCGACGAAAAAAATTTAAAAATCAGTCGCTAAATTCGTCGCTAATTAGACAAAAAGAACTAATTTGAAATGTTTTGAAGAGTTAAGGGACCAATATGGACATTTTTAAAGTTAAAGGACCAAAATGAACCCCGAGGTATAGTTAAGGGAGTAAAAATAGTATTTTGTCTTTTTATTAATTGTAAAAACCTAAGTCTAAATCAAATTTAAAAGACTTAATTTTTTTATTTAAATGGAGATATATATTATTATTTAAATTATATTTTATACAATTTATATATTTTTTTTAGACTTGATTTCAATTGTGAAAGTACTTTTATGTATTAATTAATATATTTTATTCAAATTAAATACTAAAATTTTATGATTTTGTAATATTTATGTAAAATAAATGTGTTAATTGAATTGATTTTTTATTTATAATTTAAAAATTATATTTGATGAATGAGTCGCAAACTCAATCTAACCCAATTCATTGATGAACGAGTTAGTTTAATTTGAGTATAACTTTAGAAGTACAGGATGAACACTCAACTAAACACAAAAACTATTGATTGAATGGGTATTGAATTTAATCAAATTCGACTCAACCTAACTTGGGAACACCTCTAGTTGGCCCATAGAAAATGATAACAAAATTAACTTCTAGTTAGATTCTTGAAATGACATACCTTTGATTGATTATTTGGGAATCACAAACATGAACCACCCATTCCTCAAGGCAAAGTTTAACTCTTACATTGTGCATCATAAGTAGTACTTACCATTATGCATTAGTAGCTCTTTTTACTGAGTGTCTTGTATTTCATACACAATTGACAGGTTGAACTTTTATGTGTAAATCTCTTGATAAATTGCTCCTTAGAATCTACGGAGGAGTTCGTATCTATGGAGTTCCCTTCACATGGTGCTTAAGAATTAGTATGTAACACTTTTTAGTTAGTGAAGCAAAATGAAATATTAAATTAAATTAAAGGATTTTGAAACTAATTATACCTCAATATTATTATTTACGTGAATTTCATATTTGTGCTACACACTTTTGAAGCATGCAAAGGGTTGGACTATTCCCTAGTGTAAATTGGTCATTCTTGCATATTTTCAATGTTATATAATTATTCAGAACCCAAACAAGGTTTAATAATTAAAAAAAAAAAAGTCAGAGAACATGTATTTTCATAATATTTCTCTTACAATGTCATATTCTTACAATATTATAATATTGTAAGTAATAAAATAGAATTTTAGAGATTTATTATTGATTATGAATTGATTTTGAAGTGTATGATTCTTTTAAAGAAGAATAGATTTTGTTTATAGAATTAATTCTACTTAAAATACAATTTGTAACTTCTGAATTTAAATATGATTTTTACACTGAAATTTATTATTCAATTCACTTATATATATATATATATATATATATATATATATATATATATATATATATATATATATATATTCAGAAATAAATTAATTTTACTAAACTCAATTATATTAAAATTAATTTTATCAAAATCAATTATATATATATATATATATATATATATATATATATATATATATATATATATATATATATATATATATATATATACCATTAATCCAAACACACATTTAAACTAGATTTTAAAATATTTAGTAAACCAAAAATATATTCGATCTAAATTTATGATATTTTAAAAAGAAATACTATAGAGCAGACACTACCTTAATCTATAACAATATATAAAGGCAAAACATCTTTTTGGTGTAGTCTTTTTTTAATTCCGAAAGTATCATTTACTATTTTAAAGTTTATTATGTAACTGCATACAATTTAGTAATTTACCATATCAATAACTACTTAGAAGTTGAAAGAAAAAATGTAACTGCAACTATCTCCATAATATAAAAGTATTTGTGAATGGTCCTTTTACAATAACACAAAACTATCCACCATAATTGATCTCTTTACAATATTACAAGAATATCCGTACCAAATTGTTTATGGTTCACTGCAAATAAATGTGATGAATGTAAGAACCAATATAAGAAACAACTATCACGTGGTGGTGGTAGTCATTACGATTATGACACTGTTGTAGAAAATGTATTGTATTTCTTTGTTTAATTTTAATTCTAATAAACTGCATTTTATTCTGTTTTTGCATCAGAATTTATTTCATTTATATTCTTCTTTCTTTTTGTTATACTCATTTCATCTCAATATTATCAACATTATTTTATTGTTTGTTTTGAATTTGTTAAAGATATAGACTTGATTGTAATTGTAATTGTAATTGTAGACTTGATTGTAATGGTAATTGTAGACCTTTAGAGAAAGAGGTTATTTCTTCCATGTATTTTTGTAATTGTAGATCTTTAAAAATCTTTCAAAATGAGTTATTATGATGAATATATTGTATATTGTATATGCATCAACCATTATCATCATTGTGGGTCTTGAAAATTCATGTTTATCATTTATTTTATTAACTTTTATTAGTTTTTAATTTTTACTAATTTGTTAATTACTTTTTGTTATTTTTTAAAGATAATGAAAGGAAAAAGAAAACAAAAATAACATAAGAAAAGGAAAATGGATTAGGAATTGTGAAATCAGTTGTTGTTTTAACGTAATGAAGTCACCAATTACGTATTGTTTTTGAAAATCTCATAATTTCTAAGTATTTTATGTTTTTTAATTTGCAGAGTTGTTTTTATATTACTAAGAAATAAAATATTGCAATGTCAGGTTTAACTAACAAGTGATATTCTTTTATTAGTCTGATTCTCTTATGAATATTCAGTCTCTTTGATTATTCTTTCATTGATAATTTTGTATTATCATTTTTACAGGAAACGGCATAACTGAAAAGGGTAACCTTCCATTTTTATGGCAGTTTGCAAGGCTTAGAATGAATGATGATGGGTAGTGAAGTTAAACCACGTTTCTGTCAAGAAATGTGGTATATTTCTTCCAATTGTTCCATTAAAAGTATATTCTCATGTTATTTATATTTCTTTGGTTTTATAATAAAAAATTATTATACAAACCTATTAGTCTTTAGTTTTATCATAAAAAAAACATAAAAGTTATATCACAAAATTGATTATACCAATAATATATATATATATATATATATAGAGAGAGAGAGGGGGAGCGGGGAGATGAATTATTATTATACACAAATGTATATCACAAAATTTATTATATAGATAATTTAAAATAAAAACAAAATTAAATAAAAATTATATTTATTTATTAACACGTGTACACACTTAAAAAAGCGGACAAACGGGCAGTTTGAACGCTAGTATAAATATAAAAATAAAAATAACAAAATATTTTTAAAAAATATTACCAATTAACCAACATGGCTATATATGCTTTGTATGGTCAGTACAAATTTTATTGAATAAATTTATATTAAAGATGTAGTAAAATAGTTTATTAAATACTACCTTCGTCCCTAATTATAAGACTCTGTTGAATTTTTTTCTTGTCCCTTTTTATAAGACCCTCTTCAACTTTCAAAGTGTATTAATTACTTTTTTCCACACATACCCCTAATTATATTACATCTTTTTTTGCACTCTGTAATAAATACAGTTACATACACATTAACTATTTCTCTCTCCTAAGGATAAATTTGTAAAATTATACAAAATAGTCAATAAATTTAATACTCTAACCAACTTTCTTAATTCCCGTAATTTTTTTAACGAGGTCTTATATTTAGGGACGGAGGTAGTAAAAGATTGAATTAAAAGAAAGTTTAATTTCATTAAAATTACACACTAAATGAAAAATTGAGACCTCAAATTAAATTTTATGGAGACCTTAGATTAAACCACTATGCCATAATAACAAAATAAATATAAATTTTAATTTTTGATTGAATAAAATTATAAATAAAATATTTTTAAAATATGGTAAAGCTTGAGACCAAAAATTAATATATTCTTTAAATATCAAGTAGGAAGTTACATATTATTTTAATTAAAGTTTAATGGAGATGCATTTATAATATAAATTTTTTTACATCATCTTCTAATAAAAATATATCACTATATTATATCATAAAAATAATTTAAAATTTTCAATTTAATTTGACGGAATAAATAAATATGTAAAGGCAAAATATTCTTTTTGGTCCTTTAAGTTTATTTTAGAGTTCATTTTGGTCCCTTAATTTTAAAAAGTTTCAAATTGATCATTTAATTGTTCAAATAGTACCACAATGGTCATTTCCTTCCATTTGGCTGAAACGAACGTTTGTTTTGGTCTACGTGGCAGCTGATGTGGATTTTATATATCATCTTCTTCGTTCCATCTCTTCCTTCTTCTCTAGCAGGAATTTTCCCCAAATTGATTTACGGTTCTTCAAGTTGGAGAGGTCAACACTGAAATTGGTTATGGAAAATGAAATTATCATCATCAATGAACTCTGGGCACTGTTCAAACGAATCCAATTTGAAGAGTTGTGGTAGTTTGGAATCTAATTTGTGATGGAAACTCATATGTCGATGTGGAGAAATGGTTGTTCTTCGCAGGGCCTCAACTATTATGAATTTTGGGAAATAATTTTGGGATGTCGTCATTATAAGGTAAAAACAAATTTCAATATTTTCTTCTTTTCTAGTTATTCTGATATAGACAATTTGTGAATTACACAAGGTGCAACACAAGCTGGTTGTGGATATTTTGATTGGTTCTATGAGGAATTGGTAGATGAGAAAAAACAGTTTATGATGAAGCAAAAGAGTAGGTTGGAGAAGCTTAAAAATGATCTTGATGCTACGAAAGTGGAGGTGGAGTGTTTAAAGACAACAAATGATGGAATGAAGATATAGTTAAGGGAGTTACAAATTCAAATGAAGAAGATGGTGAAATGGGAAATTTTTTGGAAGACCACGTTTTGTATGGTTTTAGTTGTCGTGGTACTTAGAATGTTGTAATGATTGTATCAGTTTGAATATGTTTGTATCAGATTGAATAGTTGTGGTGGCATAATATTTTGAATCAAATTGAATCTGTTTGTAAGAATATGTTTGTTATTAGTTAATACCAATATGTGTTTGTTAACCATTATGTTGCAATCAATATGTGTTTTATCAGTTAATACCAATATGTGTTTTATCAGTTAATATCAATATGTGGTGTTATAGTTGGTTATGTATACCAACATATTTGTACCAATTATGTATACCAATATGTGGTGTTACAGTTGGTTATGTATACCAACATGTTTGTACCAATTATGTATATCAATATGTGGTGTTACAGTTAATACCAATATGTTTGTTCAGTCCATTATGTATACCAATAATTTATCAGTTGGTTTATACCATGCACAATTGGTTTATAATCAAACAGATAAAACAAAGCACTTAAGTCATTACTAATATGGTGTAAACCACTAATATTCAGAGTCATTACATATCCAAAAGGAACTGTACATGTTCAAAAGACATCATAATGCATAGTTTCAAAAGGAACTACATAGATCCAAAACACATGTTCAAACTTAACCTAACAACTGTAAACATAGAACAATAGACAAAATGACATACAACAACCCTAAGTTAAACTAAATTTTCCAGTTTGGGGTGGATCTCTTAGTTAGTGTTTTCCTTCTGGTTGTTGGCCAACAATAGTCTTCGCTGCACTCAATCTAGTTTTAGGTATTGGTGGTACAAATGGTGAAGTTGGCATTCTGACTGGTAACTTCTTGGCCTTTCCATGAGTTGACTGCTGGGATGTTTCACTAGCTGTTTAAGATGCCCTCTTAACTGGTTGCTTATTTTCCCTTCCATGGGATAACTGCTAGGATGTTTGAGTAGCTGCTTGAGTAACTTGTTGGAATGTTTGAGTAGCTGCTTGAGTAACTTATTGGGATGCTTGTTGTGATGCTGGATTAACTTGCTCGGATGTTTGTTGTGGTGCTTGTTGGGATGCATTAGTAGGTGCTTGTTGGGATGCTTGAGTAGGTTCTTGTTGACTAGCTGGTGTCACATTGCAAGTAAGCTTGTTGTGATCTGGTTTCTTACATCTACTACACTTGACAATGAAACAAATCCTTCTCTTTTTTTTTATCAAAGCCATCAATCTCACCTTGCTCTAGATTCCTCCTTTTTTTGGTCTTCCAAGCATTTTCCTATAGTTAGGTGGTTGCACATCAGGATACTCCATTCTTACCTGCAAATTTGAGCCATTAGCAAGAAAAATCACATGTTTGTACACTTCCATATATCTTGATTTCCTGTAATAATCCGGGATGTAGTCATCAACCTTATGGTTCATACTCTTCATAACTGAAAGTGCATGAACACAAGGTAGGCCTGTCAGCTCCCATATTTTGCATGAACAAAGGTGTTCCTTCAAATTTACTAAAAACATGTCTGCTGGATTTTCAAGGTTCCTCACTTCAAAGATATGCTCATCAGACATCCTAAACATAAAGATATGCTCATCAAATATCCTAGTATGAAACTTGTATTAAACTTGTATTAAACATGTATTAAATTTGTGTATATTACCTAACAAGCCACAAGTTTGTGTATGTGCTTGTTTTTTCAATTTTTCTTCTAATGTTTGGTAACACTTCAACATCTGCCATGTTTTGAAACCTCATCCTATTGGTTTCCCATCTCTCTGTCATGTATGTCCTTATTTCTTCCACCATGGTTATCAATGGCTTGGCCATAGACTCTAGGATGACACTATTAAAAGCTTCATACATGTTATTGAGAACAACATCACACTTGTTATGTGTCTTGAAGTATGATCTACTCCAATATCTTGGTGGGGTGCTCATCATGTGCTTTTATGCATCTACAATGACATCCTTCATTCGTTTCATCTCTTTTTCCCAAGCTTGGTAGTATGTTGATTTTGAAGTCTTCCATATGATTTCCTTTAGCATTTTACCAGGAAACCTCTTCCTAAAGTTGTTATAAATATGCCTGACACAAAATCTTTGTTCAACTCTAAGCAGTAGTCCATCCATTGCAGGCAATAGTCCATATGTCATCAGAATTGAAAACACATAAGTATAACAACAGAATATATGGAAGAACACACAAAACATACCTTTTGTTGATCATAAATAAAAGTGTATGTGAGGCACTTATCTCTTCCACCAACGTCATCAATAAGTAGCTCCAAAAACCATGTTCAGTTATCCTTATTTTCACTCTCCACTACTGCAAATGTTATTGGTAGCATTTGATCATTGGGATCTCTACCTATGACTGCCAGGATTTGACCTCCACAAATGTAACACCCATATATAAATACATATGTCTAGAAATACATATTATACATGTTTGTACGTTTGGTACTGAAATACAAATAAGTTCCTAGTAGCACATTGCATACATTACATGCCAAAAACATAAAATCTAAAACAACGACATAACATACACAAGATGCTTCAAAATAAAGAACTAGATCATACTAATGATCCCAAAATAGAGTATCTACAGCGGAAACAACGCCATCCCAAAAGCCAGGACAAGTAAGGATCTCAAACTGCTTTATCCTTACCCTTCACGAAACCTGAACCACCTGAAATATAATTAACAACATGGGGTGAGATAATAATCCCAGTGGGTTCCCTATATTACGGATTCTCTCGGCTTTACAAGGTTCTAACCAATCCTAACTCAAGTCAAAAGGGGAGGGACAAGACTTGAGTTCACAACCTCACACTATATGGGAACATGTTACTTGAGTTCAACAACTCAAACCATCATTAATTGGAAACTATACCAAGGCATCCCTTTTTCCCGTCCTCTCTTACGTCTAGGACTTTCGGCTCGGTCATGGATCTTTGTACTGTACTTTGACATACGAAATGGATTCGGATTCAAGGTGTTTTCCACATGAATAGTCACTTCCCATGGGACCTTTCCAATCTCAAGTATCTTACCCTTAGGCTCCATTCGTACTACACACGGGATAAATGAATGAATTCGGATCCAAGGTTATTGCCACATGAATCGTCACTTCCCATGGGACCTTTCCCATCTCAAGTATCTTGCCCGTAGGTTCCATTCATTTAGGGGAATTCTTGCCAAAGTAATAGTGCATACATTCCAGAGGAGCGCTCTACATAAGCCTCACTCTTGGAACGACATATCTCAAGGGATTATTTTCGACTACGTGATCACAACGCAGACATGATTGTATTCGATAATCTCAAGGCGACACATTCACCTTATTCTCGATTTAACACAACCTAAACATGTTCCATATAATGTCTCACCTCTCCACTAGACAACTACTTGTCAAGGATGTGCACCTAGGCACCAAATGCACAAGCATTGTCATCTAAGTTATTTATCCACTTCTAGTTATTTCACTAGATCATTCCATTGGATTGTGGCAAGGTTTTCCTCACTCTTTCTTAATTCTTTTCAGTCACATAATCATTATTCTAATCAATTCACCAGCTCACAATTACACATACATATCATTCATTATAATCGAGGTAAACAAGGTATAACAACAATAGGCATGCATAGAAAATAACCAAGAAACAAGAAAATAAAAAGGGGAAAAAATACTGCCATGCTCGTTGTGCGAAGCCCGGACGATGACCATTCGCCTTGAGTTCGTTGGGCGAACTCTAAGCGGGGTAGAAAAATAAATGGAAGTAGCGAAAGCCTTCGCTTCTTGCTGTGTGAACCCTGGGCGAGTATTCGCCTTCAGTTCGCGTTCACCTCGTAGTGTGAGCATGACACTCTGTCATGTTCGCTTGCAATTCGCTGAGTGAACTCTGCGATTCAGAATTTCTTACCAGCATAAACTGTTCAATCCAAAGAGGTTTTAAACCCCACTCTTCATAAGACGCATGTATGTCAAAACAAACACCAACACAACATTAGAATATCATCAATATCAGGAATATAACATGAATCATACATTTTTCATGGAAATGGAACAATAACATTATAACCTAACTTTTCTCATTCTATCTAAATACTCTAACCTTGAGTTTCTACCTAGAACCCACCTCTAGCACAAGACGAAGAAGTTGTTGATGATGAAGATGAGATGATTTGATGAAGAAATGATGAAGCTTCTTCTCTTCTAGGTTTCCTTCTTCTTTTTTCTCTCCTTTCTCTTCTTTCTCTCTAACTCTCTTACCAATTTTCTCTCTATGTTCCAATGTGAAAGGAAAAGAGAAGGAAAATGATATAAGAAATTATAATTAAAGTTAGTAAGACTAACTTAGTTAAATGTCCAAAATGAGGGCGTAAAAAATGTTTCTATTGTACCAATTAATAAAACCTCAGAGTCATATAATATTAATTAAATCAACTATGAGCTCGTCAATTACTCTAATTATCACAACAAATAACTCTCAGAGCACACCGGAACCCAGTTGATCTCAACTAATATTATTTAAAGCATTCAGTTTTACAGTTGACACTGGGTTTGATCTTAATAACTCATGGCAATAATCATAAATCCTTGTATAATCCCCTAGGAAAGAACCATCAAACATGTCTCTAACTGCAAATCTAGCTCTTATGGACTTAGTCTTGTTGATCCCTACATTCCACTTTTTTTGTGACTTTTCTTTTATATCCTTAAGCTTCAGTCTAGGATTATTTTTCAATGATTGTTTACTCATTAGGCAGTAGTGCTCATCATCTTCACATTATACTCTCTACTGTAACTATGACTGTTTACTACCTTCTTTAGTTGCCAAGAATCCTCATTAGGCAACTTAGCACAATAAGCTTCCCACTCACATCCATCTTTACACCTAACCTTCACCTTTATCTTGTCATTTTTAGTGAACTTCAAATTTCTGTCAGATTGTATTATGGGTGGCAATTAAATCCATTAAGCAATTATCCATCCGATCCATCCACTACAAAATCCATCCAATCCATCTATTATATGAAAAGTTTGTTAATGGATTGGATGAATCCATTCAATTAAACATATGGATAAATCAAATACATCCAATATATTTTAAAGATCCAATGGATTATCTCAATTATTTATTTTAAATTTTTTGGAACAATTTTCTAAAAAACAATAAAAATTATATATATATATATATATATATATATATATATATATATATATATATATATATATATATATATATATATATATATGCTAACATACACCCAAAATTGGTGGGCCACAAACAAAAATACACTACATCTATTTTTTTTCTATTTTTTTTTTTCTTCATCTTTCTAATGTGGGTTCCACCCAAAATTGGTGGGCCCCACACAAAAATATACTAAGGTGTATGTTGCTAATGCACACCTACATGAGTGTCCATTAGCATAACCCATATATATATATATATATATATATATATATATATATATATATATATATATATATATATATATATATATATAAATGAAAGTTTGCTATTTCTCTATATTGAAAGTTGATTATAAATGGAAGTACAAATTCTCTTTCAGTGATGATGAAATATATATCATAATACTGAGATTAGTTGTAGCTTTAGTATCTAAATCAATTTTGAACTCTTAATATCGTGGGTTTCTTAATACACCACCCATATTTCTTAGGCACCACGTGAAATTTTGTTTTTGCCCCTAATTTCTGAATGTGCACATCCAGACGCATCATTTTTTTTAGAAACGTTGATTTGTTCCGGATGTGCAAATTAGGAAAAATTTCTGATCTGCAGATCCTGAAAAAATCAAAAGAATTTCATAAAATCATTTTCCGATCTGCAGATCCGGATAAAATCAAAAGTATTCTATAAAATAATTTACTTCTAAATATAATTCAATGCAATATAATTAAAATCCAACATAATTAAAATTAATATGATTTTTTCAATATAATAAAATCCAATTTAATTAAATTCAATATAATTAAAATTAATATGATTTTTTTTTCTAAATGATTAATATGGTATTTACTTCTAAATGATTTTTTTATATTGAAAAAAATAATTTAATTATATTGGATTTAAAATTATATGGTATTTACTTCTAAAATTGGATTTAATTATATTGGTATTTAAAATTATATGGTATTTACTTCTAAATTATATGGTATTTACTTCTAAATTATAATTAAAATTATATGGTATTTATTTCTAAAATTAATTTAATTATATTGGATTTAATTATATTGAAAAAATCATATTAATTTTAATTATATTAGATTTAATTATATTGAAAAAAATGATATTAATTTTAATTATATTGGATTTGATTATATTTAGAAGTAAATGATTTTATGGAATTCTTTTGATTTTTTCCGGATTTGCAAAATAGGAATTTTTTCTGATGTGCACATCCGAAAAGAACTGAAATTTTTTAAAAAAATGTACGTCCGAATTTGCACATCCGAAACGCAGGGATATTTTTGTCAGCGCACATGGTGTCTAAGAAGGTTGGGTGGTGTGTTAAGAAATTCTCTTAATATTTATAACATAGAAATAAAGTAGTTTTTTTATATTATGAAAAAGTTTACAAAAGAGACTTTAATGTGGAGAATATTTACTTAATTAACAATGCGAATAACATTATAAATTAAAAGTTGTAAATTATAATTTTAAAAAAGTTATGTTAGATTTTTTTTTTTCAATGATCACAAAAAAAAAATAGTGTGCAACATTTTCTTTCAACGTACAAATTAGAAATTTTAAAATTTTTATGCGTTATCTATATTATCTAATTGATAATCTAGTGTTTTATACAATGAAATTAAAATGCTTACTTTTTAAATTTGATTATGTATTATCCAAACTGTCTTTCCTATCAATAAGTGCATTAGTAGATAATCGAGAGTTGGATTTCAAATATGTATTTTTTATTTTGTCATTTAAAAAATTGATGTAATAAAATTTATTTGAGAGAGAGATTTATTTTTTATTTTTTGTCATTAAAAAATTGATTTAATAAAAAATTTAGATAAATTTTTACAAAATTGTGAAATTTTAAAAATTAAATTAACTAAATATTCAAATTATTATGGATGGATGGATATCCATCCATTTAAAATTTCTTAATGGATGGATTGGATGAATTATTTTCTTAATAGATGGATTGGATTAGATTTTTTTTAAAATGTTTTAGTGGATTGTTAATGGATTAATGGATTGTTTTGATCCGTCTATTATCAATCCAATCCATATCCATCCAATCCATTTATTTTGACACCCCTAGATTGGATTGCATATGAGGTTATTGCTTCCTTATAACCACCTTTGGTACTAAAATACATTACAACCTCCCATTTGTAATTGGACATGTCTTTTTCTAACTTGAACATTGTGTGCTTTTTTGCTCCTAACTCCACTGATATCATCACTATCACACCCACTTTCTAAATCCTCACTTTCATTATCACTCCCTTTAAACTCTTCGTTGTTTTCTTCCCACTTTTCTTTACCTTTTTTTGTTGTTCCCCTTTTAATCATCATCTTCATTCACATAGTCAATTAAATTAGCCTATTTCTCAGCCAAATCATCATCATACTCATCTGATTCATCATCAAATGCTACCTCAATTGCATTATCATAATTGAAGCTTTCGTCCTCACTATCATTAAAACTAACATCATCATTAACCTCACCCCCCCTCCCCCTTCATGCCCATCATCATCATTCACATCAGTTTCCATTGCCTCATTTTCCCTAACATCAGTTTCCCTTACACTTTTCTTCCCACTTGCCTCACTATCCTTCAACTCAGTTTCCATCAACCCCATATTAACTGTTTTTTCATACATTGCAGCAAGCACTTCTTCACTCTCATCTACAATATCATTTTGCTATACTATTATCTCATCAAGGGGGCCATCATAATAATCAGGCAGCGCCAATGCGTGTTGAATATAGATGTCAACACTAAGATGAACCCTATAGAGATAAGCAATCTCTAAGGCACATTTGTCATCAACCAACAAATTCATCCCAAATGTGGGATCCCTATATAATATATCCTTTATGGCATTATAACCTAAATCCTTAAAAACAACCTAACAACTCAAAATAACTCCACCTATCAGCATCTATTTTCAAATCAGCCACCTCACCCCCTCCGTACACACTAAAATCTGTTAAATGTAATTCATAGTGTCGAAGTCGAAAGCATTCATAGTGTTGTCGAAGGTGTTTCGACAGAATCGAGTTAGATTTGATTTGATTGGATTCATATTTGTTTAGATTAGATTTGATATTTTGGGCTTTTAGTGTTTTGGGCTTTTGCAAATCTAAGTCTATATATAGGAAGCTTCACTTGTATTTTGTAATCATAACATTGAATTCACAGTTGCAGTTTGCAGTTGATTAATAACAGAAATCCCACGGTTAGTGGGTAAAATTTTTCTCCAAATATTTCTCTTCTCTCTCTTTTCTTTCTTGCTGTTAGTTTGTTCTTTTTCTTTCTTTGTTCTTCATTGCTATTGTGTAGTGGGTTTGTGTACAATCTTGAGATCAAGATTGAAGTGGAATTCCCATAGGGTGTGGTGAATTTCCAACAAAATCCTCATCAACAAATTCACCACTGTGATGTATTTTTAGGTGCAAATAGTCATCCATTTCAACCTATACCCTATGTCCTAAGTAGAAGCGCATAAAAAAGAAGGATTTCAGAAAGTTTCAATAAACCCTAAAACTACAAAAATTAAAAATTTGCAAATAAATCAGTTCAAACATATCTCGTTGTCTTCGATTTCACCTTGAACAAACGTATTTGCCTCAACTTGCAACTGATTCACCTTGAAGATACGATAATGACTGCGCTAGGGTTTACTTCAACACTTCTGCATGTCTTGTTTCATTCCCATTTCTTTTTTAAGCTTGCAAAGTTATATCCCTCATGGCAGAAAAAAGACACATCATCTACATGTGTGTGCCACATGTACACTATCATTGACTTTGACTAACAAGACTATCGAAAAGGATGAATGTGACATTGTTTAAACAATTAAATGATCAATTTTAAACTTTTATAAAATATTTCTTATACTAAGGTATATTATATAAGCTATTGAACAGTAGATATTGATGAAAACCCGGTGAACCAGATTCTTACTATGAAGGTTAGGTGAGAGTTGAGAGTTGCTTATGGTGCTTCTCCATCCATCTTCACAGAATTCAACAATCAAGTATCAACTATGTTGCATAGATCAAGAGACTCGCGATCAAGATCAAAATCAAAATCGATTTCTAGAAGATTCTGTTCGCGGAAGGTCATGATTTTCTCTCTCATCTTTCTCGCTATTTTGCCTCCAATCTTCTTCCATTTCCGTCTCCGTCGCTTCAATCAGATTCAACTCCGGCGATGCGGTTGGATTCACAATCCTCCTCTTGTTTGTGCTCACGGCGGCGATTCCTCCGCCGCGTTCCCTAACACCGTACGTATGCATTCACTCTGCACTCGGATTCTTCGTTTTCAAATTGAAATTGAAATTGAAATTGAAATGAAATTGAAATTGAAATTGAAATTGAAACTGAAATTGAAATTGAAATTGAAATGTAAATGTGAATGTTGTTATAGATGGCTGCGTATCACTCTGCTCTTAGCTCTAGAGTTGACTGTATTGAGATTGACGTTTCTCGATCTTCAGACGGAGTTTTGTTTGCTCTACATGATAGGTAATTTTCTTCCAATTTTGTTTTTATGTATCTATGTGATGTTATTACCTTTTTTGAAACATAATCTTTGTAGATGATAAATGATAATTAAATAGTTTAATAACTAATTTATTCAGAAGATAAGGAAATATAGTTAGATTTCATTGCTTAGTTTATAGTAATTAAATTGTATTCATAATGAAAAAAAAAGTTTAATAATTATAAAACAGTTACAATAAGTGTTGGTTTGGTTTAGCTTTTGGAAGAGCGAAAAACAATTCTAGAGACGTAGAATTGATTTTGGAATGATTCTGAGGTGTTTGGTTCTTCTAAAGTAGAATTGATTCTGCCTATAGAATTGATTCTACTAGAAGCTAGAATTTGTAGCTTTTGAGTTTAAACGTGATTTTTACACTGAAATTTGTTCAACTCACTTTTACTTAAATGCATCCAAACATAAATCACTTTACATCCAAGTCATTTTTAATCATAATCAATTCTACAAAATCAATTCACTCATAATCAATTCTTGTCATTGCAGAACCAAACACACACTAAGCCCGCAAGTCCTAACTCATGGAAAATGCCGATGTCTAGTGTTGATGGACACCATGTTCTAATCTCAAAAGTTATTGTCACTTCGTTTACCGATAAACAAAACAGCTACAATAAATACAATTCAGTTAGCCTTGGCAAGAACATATATGGAGGGCCGGGTTCGAGTCTAGTCACTTGGCTACTTTACCAAATAAAATAAAATAATATCACTAGTTATTTTAAGATACCATATAACAATACTCATCGTGGTCCTTCATCGTTGAAGGATTAGTCTTTGCAGTTGCCCGCAAAGGATATCCGTTTTTTTTTTTTGTTTTTTTAAGAAAAAAGTGGCAACATAGTGAGATATTATTGGAATATAGGCTACTGTGTTAAATTTTTTTGCACCGTCTGTCATTGCATTTATCGTCATTCAATTTATAAAATAGAACATGGATATAGAAAATATTTTCTAAAAATTAACAGATTATGTATTTTCTTATTTTATATCTTTATTTATCTAATCCCATTACATGTAGACGTAGCTTTATAGTCACTGTTGAGATTAATTCTCATATGATGCAGGCAGGGATTTGCAGCGGTTGTCTGGAAACACGAGTTCTAGAGTTGGTCATATGAGCTCAAAACAGGTGATGCTGGAACATCATTTCACTTTCATTTTATATATAAATATATAACCTATCCTATGTGTTGCTTTTGTTTTCTTATCGTGGTTTCAAATTTTGCTTTCTTCGTTGCATGCTAGTTTTTTAGTAGACGAGTAAAACTAGCATCTTATATACATTGGATGAAGTAGAGATACAAACTAATTATTATGCGATCATATTCTAAAATAGCATGCATTTTAAATTCATTTCCTTTTTTTCTCTTGAGAATTAATAATGAAAGTATACTCACAATTCATGATGCTTAAAACGAGTAACATTGACTAAGTGTCTTCATTTTATTTCTGTAGATAAGAGAGCTTAGTGCTTCACACCAATCTACTGAGAAGATTAATGATGAGAGTATAACCACGATTCAAGATGCTTTGATGGTATGAATTATCATTAAGTAAATGCTATTCCTTTTCTTCCCAATGCAGTGGTTTGTTCAAATAAGGGGGAGGGGAGATAACATTCTCTTTGTTTGGTTCACAAGGGGAGGGCTTGTGATGAGGGTGAATGAATAGTTTACTCTATAAACTAATCTTTTATGTTACATTGTATGTTTCTAGTTGGCTGCAAGTTCTGTACGACAGATAATTCTAGATGTTAAAGTTGGACCTCCGTTGTATGAGAAAGGGCTTGCCAAAGATGTTCTCTCCATTGTAAGTATAATGATTCCGTACCTTTCCCATTTTATGTTACATGTCGATACGACCTCTAGCTCATGTAGAAGTTAGCTCTGCTTTGCATTCTTATGGAGAAGTTAAATATGAGAGCTTTTGAAAAAATTGAGTTGCAAAAGCTTTTTCAACTTATGTGTGAAACTATTAGTTGAAAATCTCATTATTAGTAATAGAAAATTTTATCCAAATTCCAAACTATCTCGCATCACATTTTTGCTATAAATGTGATAGGCAGGGTCCAAAGCGAGCCTATGTTCGGGGTTAATAACCTAATAAGATAGTTAGGCAATTGGGAAATAAGGCATGTTGCCTATAAATAACAAGAGAGCCTTAGAAAATGTTCTATCTTGTGATTTTTATAGACTTGGGGCCTTTTAGGCAATCAGGAGAATCTAAAGTTTTTCAAATACTCAGGGAATATTCGGTAATTAGGAATTTTCCCCCCATTTTCAGCACAATATTAAACTAGTTGTTTCCTATCAAAATGTAATTTCCTTATGGGTAAAATGTATTTTTCAGATTGAACTCAAAGGTTACTGCCACAAACTTAGTACACCAAGTTCAAAAACCTAAACAAAACCCCCTTATATCTCGACTCTAGTTGAAATGTTAGTTTCTTCATTATGATGGATTGAATTTGTCCTTGTGTTTATCTCAGTATGAACCTCCCTTTCTTTTTCAACTTTACCTTCTCCTTGCATCGCCGCTTAAATACAAAATCAAGTGACACAGTGCTCTACTACCATCTTCATTTCCTTTGGAAGTCTAACATAACTTCAATAGCTCATAATTAGTTGTCATAATAGCATGACTTTAATATTGACTACATTCTTTTGTGCCTCACTGTCTTCAATTTACCAGTCTTTTATGGCTTGTGAGTAAATAGAGGAAGGAAGAAAGTTATGAGGTGGTCTTAATGATGAAATTGGCAACTGATGGCTAACTAAAACTTATTTACCAACATAATTTGAGAACTCTTGCATACTTTGCACCACTTTAAGCTGCCAATGTAGCATCTTTTGTTCATTTAACACCACATTAGCAAGTATACTTTTTGTTAATGCTCGATGGTAGAACTCTCTCTAGAACCGACACTTTGGATCGAAGGCATGTCCGGTCTCTGATACAACACCGACTCATGTGAATACATTAAATCCTATCATTTTCTTAAATTATTATTGGTGTCAATGTCACTGTCCGGATCATGCACGGTGTCCGTCTCAATGTTTCATAGGTAGAACTCACACATAGATTATATTAAGAGTCCCACATTGGATGAGATAAGGCTTAAAGACATGCTTATGAGTGGTGATAGTATTCACCTTACAAGTCAGTTTTATTGGGGTTGAATTAGATTCAACCAAAATTCTAACATCTTCGGATTTATAATAGAAGATATTTTCTTTAAAACATTTATCCTTTTGTAGCAATGTAATTTCCAAGTGTCAATACAATTTTTCAGGTGGAGCAGACAGGATGCAAAAACTGCCTCATATGGGCTAAAAGTGACAATTTAGCAAGGGATGTCATTAAACTCTCATCAGAAATTGCAGTAAGAAGCAATTCATTTAGTTATATTTGCAAAACTCTATGTATTTGTGACTAGAATGTTTTACCTAGGAAAATCTTTTGTTGTCTTGCAGAAGTTGCTTTTACATGGGTTTTATTGTCAATTTCAACATCCACACAAATTTAGTTTGGAATGATGCAGGTTGGCTATATAGTCATGAGGGAACCATCAACCGGGGCTAGATCGAAATTGTTGAGGATGAAAGGTGCTGAGGTTGTTGGTGTCTACCACCCATTGATTGACGAAAAGCTTATGAAAGTTTTGCACAGGAGAAGAAAAAAGGTGTTTGCATGGACTGTTGATGATGCAGAATCCATGGAAAAGCTATTGTTTCAGCAGGTTGATGCTATTGTTTCGAGTAACCCCACATTACTTCAACGCCTAATGCAGGATATCAAAACACAATGTTTTGAAGAAGGTTATTCATTACCAAACTAACATTTGTTTTAACAACAGAAGTATAAGTCTGATTCTAAGATTTCTTGTGCTGTACATTGTGATTTGTGATGAGTAGATAACTAATCCCATGTGTAACATTCATTATTCTCATTCATTACAAATTGACATTGTGCGTGCTTGGAGAAAAGAGTATCATGCATGCTTTTGGATATTTAATGGGCCTTAGATCATTCCTTTGGAATATGAGAATTTTTTAATGCACTTTCGATAGTTTTTAGTCACCATGCAAAATTATTTAAATGTCGATAATTTTCGGAGATGCCTTTCCGGACGTACTTATTTCTGTATAAACGTTCAAATATTTTAGAGTTGCATCTCCAGAATAAATTTAAACATTCAATTCAACTTACTCAGATACCATTTACGCTTGAATTGTTCCGGAAATGTACTCCGGAATATTCCGGAGATACGTCTCCGAAATGTATCCGAATAGATCTTTCATGTTATATGTTGTGTATGTGTGTTCAAATGAAATATAATGAACTATTCAAAATAAATAAAAAAATAGACGTACAAAATAATAAAAGACTAATACTATGTGTCAAAAATGAAATAGTAATATATGTAGAAAATGTCGTACAATCGAGATCTCAAATGTAGTAAGACCGTCAAAATAAAGTACAGAGTATAATACAACAACAAAATAATAAGAGATTACTACTGTGTGTGTTTGACAACATCTCCTCTACCTCCTCTACCTCCTCGACCATCAATCCCCCGTCCTTCGACGATGTCTCCGGTACAATAATGTCCTATGTGTCTCCGCCATGTTGTCATCTAGGACTCGCCTGCCACCAGGCCCATCAAGGAAGATACCCTCGTCAATGCATGTCCGCGCAATCTCCACTATGCAACGACACCTAGGCAAGACATCATCAGTATGATCTTGCTAAGCCTGTTTCTCCTATAGTATCTTCTTATGAGTTGGTCTCGACGGATCTCCTAGAGCAGCATGCTCCATGTACGGATGTGACACCCTGAAGAACCATCTGATGTACCCCTCGATGTAGTTTCAATCGCTCGGGGTTATGGTAGCCCGTGTCTCCTCCGATACATGATGACTCTCATAATCATCAAACATCTCCTTTATCTGTCTCTGTGTCAATGCAGGAGGAGCAGAGACAACATGGTGTCTGGGAATGGTCTGGGTGTATCCGAACTGCTGCATAACGCACTTGGGCAGATGAGGAGCAATGAGACACGATCTGCAGGCTAAGTATAACACTATCTTGTCAAATGATCGCGTCTGATGGTGATCAACGTAGCTGTTGAAGTGCATGTCCTCGTCAACCAAACAGTCAAGATAGACTTTGAAAGGCTCGATCGTCTGGTTCCCTCTGAGCGGGATAAAAGCAGTAACACGCGACATATCCTCGGTGTGCTCAGGCACATTTGTCCAGCCAGCGATGCGCTGAAAGTGCTGGAGGATTCAAGCCTGAAATAAAAAAACATTCAAAGATAGCTATGTTGGTTTTGCAAATATGAAATGAAAATGACAAAAAAAAACATTCAAGGATCAAGAATTATTGCCACTAGTAGTGTCAAGTTGCCTGTAACCTGCTTCGTCGTCCATATACAAACCTCTCTCAACTTCGAATGCAGATGGACCAGAAAGCCACCCCCCAGTTGTACTCATGGACCCGTTGTATATCCAAGAAGTACCATAGGTAGGAAACGTCAGTATCAGTGACTCTTGTCCACAAAAATACAAGTCCTGGCAAAAACAATGAAGTATGCGCTCTAAGCATGCGTTCTGCTCATCATCACCTGCTCATCATCACCATGAGCCTGTTGTGCCTTCAGGATCTCAGCCTTATAGAGCTTCCCCAGGAACTCAAATCTAGCATGAGTACCCCTGGTCTTATCCACCTCCTTCATCTCCTCCCCTGGATCAGCCCCTAGATGCTCTACCATCATCTCGACTGCCTCGTCTTTGGTCATCCTTCCATGATCAAGGAATCTCCCTCTGATCGAAAGATGCAACAAACACGAGACATCGTCTAGTGTGATAGACATCTCACCATACGGGAGATGAAACGAAGAGATCTCAGAGTGCCATCTCTCCATAAATGCATTAAACATCTTGTGGTTGACCAAAGTATGACCTGTCATGCATAGGTCCTTCAGGCCAGATAAGGACATAATCGTCTGAAACCAATCCTCATTCGGCTAAGGCAAGCCAACAATCTTCCTCCCATGGTTAAGAAACTTCAGGGGATCACGTTCTTGAAATTCGTCAGAAATGATCAATGCTAGCAATTAAAATTACTGCATGAAAAAAATAAAGAATCTAACTAATGCTACCTCTTTGTCCCAGATATGTCTGGCAGTATGGTCTGGATACAAAGGAAGTAAAGATAAATCAAATGGACCTCCTCCAAAAGCCTGTGGTTCGGCATCCTCAATAGTCTCACCCTTTGGAGGTGACACCGGATCAACAACATCATCAATAGGATGTGGGTCTCGATCAGCACCATCTTTCGTAGGAGGTGACACTGGTGAAGCACGAGCCCCAGAAGTAGACAACTCTACCTGACCAGAGGTGCCTGGAGCCTCCAGAACCTGTTGGCTCCGCTCCTGCCGATTGGATGCATGCTGAGCAACCTTGCCTTGTATCAGTCTGTCAACTCTGTTAGCCATTATGCATGTAAGATAAAGTAAGGCATATCATTAGTTCACACAAATAACACACAAGCAAGATGTTTTTTATAAAAAAAACATACTGAAGGAAATTCCAAGCTGCATCTCCGGAAGCACCATTAAACTAAAAAGTTGAAACATTCCAGAGACGTATCTCCAAAAGCACCATTAAACTAAAACGTTGAACAATTCCGGAGATCCATCTCCGAAATTTTCTACAGTATATGAAACGCTGAAACATTCCGGAGATGCATCTCTGAAATGTTCTGCAACTGGAAAGTTGTGTCAATGGAGAATATAACACATGCAAGTTGAAAAAATATGATCTGATCACGAATTTCAGCCAACAAACAAGTTATACACTATGTCTAAACTATGTTACACGTGATTCCTACACATTTCTAACCCTAGCCATTGGTTGTTAGAAAAATGATTAGTGATTATGGAAGTGCAAAATTGGTGTCTAGCATCATTGTCCAACAACACAAGGAAATCCAGTATAGCAGTTGGGTATTCCCTCTTATAGGATGGGTAAAACTGAATACTGATGAAGCTAAGAATAGTAAAGGATTTGCGGGGTGTGGACGACTTATTCGAGGAAATGAAGGGGAATGGTTAGGAGGTTTCTCCAAAAGAATTGGTATTTGTAATGAATTCATGGAGGAATTACGGAGAGTTTATGAAGGGCTTCAACTTTCTATTAGATTGAGGTTCAAGTCTATTGAAATAAACATTGATTCCCAACTAGTAGTGAAGGCGATTAATTCCAAAGGCAACGAGAGTAATAATTGGATGAGTCTCATATCCAAAATAAAGAATTCAATCTCCCATATTAAGGATGTTATTGTTAAGCATGTGCATATGGAAGAAAACTCATGGGCAGATGCACTTGCAAAGAATAACATTAAGCTTAAGGAAAAGTATATGTTATTTAATGTTTGTTCTCCTTTTGTTAATCACTTCTATGAAAGATATGATTTAATCTCAACCTTTCCTTTTAAATCTGGTGGTTGTTATTCATTCTCACATTCTCATATAACTTACCCGTGTTGGGGTATGAGGAGGAGCATCAACATTGGGCCAAGAACAACACAAGTGAGAGACACACCACATACTCACTCAAAACCTTAAGGTGATAGGTGTATGAGTCTTCTTACTTATAAAGTGCTTAACCTCTAATTTTCTAAGCAATGTGGGACTCCAACTCACACTTAACATATTATTATTCTCAACACCCCCTTCAAGTGTGAGTTCCCCCTCTAATTTCGATACAAGTAAGTCGGTCCCTTTACGAACCAAGGGTTCATGATACCATTTGTTTGTCATGAGGAGTTTATCACTAGGGAGCATTGAACAATAGGGCAAGAGTAACACAAGTGAGAGAGAGACCACATATTCACCAAAAACCTTATGGTGATATGTGTATGGGTAGATTTCAACGGGACACCTATTCTTGGGCATTTCGATACAAGCAAGAAAGTCCCTTTACTCGAGCCAAAGGCTCATGATACCATTTGTTGGGGTATGAGGAAGAGCATTTGGGTCAAGAGCAACACAAGTGAGATACACACCACATACTCACCAAAAATCTTAAGGTGATAGGTGTATGGGTCCTCTTACTTATAAAGTGCTTAACCTCCACTTTTCTAAGCAATGTGGGACTCCAACTCACACTTGACATATTATTATTCTCAACAACCTGTTCTCAATATATATATATATATATATATATATATATATATATATATATATATATATATATATATATATATATATATATATATATATATATATATATATATATATATATATATATATATAAGAGAATAATAGTTTTACTAAATTTTTCTTATTAATTATTTGTGTATTATAATTATCATTAATATAATGTGAGAGAACTAATAAATTAGAAATATTAATTAGAAGTTAGAATTGGAAGATAAAATCTAAAATTCAATTGAAAATTAAATATGACATTTATTTTGGAACATTTTATTATTTTAATAGTAACATTTATTTTGAGAGGGTGATAGTACTATAATATTAATATTTAAGGGTGTTTGTACTGCATTTTGGATCGATTTTAAGGTAAAGATTAATTTGATTCAAAGATAAATTTACTCGCAGTTCAATTTAGTTATGAATGATTAATTAAAAAACCTGATCTGATTTGATCTAATTTTATGCGGTTTAATTTGAATCGATTTTTAAATATCTAAAAAACAAATTATATATTTTTATTAAAATTATAAAATTTATAATATATTTGATAGAATATACAAGATATAGTATATTAAAAATTAATATTATAAAATGAGAATGACCATAAAAATAAATAAATAAAATTAAATTAATAAAAATATTTTTTTAAAATATATTAATAAAAAATAAGTCAAAAAGTAAATAAGTACACAAATATATCCACGTGGTTCAGTACGGTTTTAAAATATCAATTTGAAATTTATTCGAACCGAACATTTTTTACAAAATGACATCTAAACATAGAAGTGTATGTGGAGTCGGTTTGGTTTGGGTTTAGCCTAATTCAACACTCAATCCATATAAGATATCCCGGTTTAGGTGAGGTAAAATAATCACTCGTTGTACAATATATTGTTTTGAGCAAATCCAATAATTTTCGGGTTGAGTTGGGTTGGGTATGGGTTGCCTAAATAATTTTTTATTTTATTAATGTTAAATGATTAAATGATATGAGTCATCATATTTTTCTCATAAAAATTACTCAACATTTTTTTTATAAATTAGATAACCTATTTTTACATCCTTTAACATTATTAAAATAATAAATGATATCATCAACTACTACAAATTATCATAAAATACTAAAAAAAAGTAAAGTTGCAAAACATAAAATTGTATTAATATCTAAATAACTAATAAGTGAAACATTCAAAATTAGTAAAAGTCATGGTGAGAACAATGCTTGACCTAGAGTATGACCTCTCGGGCCAAACTCTAGATTATTAGTGCCCTATTCCCTTAGGAACCAGAGGGTGAAAAAAACAGTATTAAATATTAAGAGACTAAAATTGCAACAACTTTGATATATCATAATCACTATAAAATTATAAGAATAAATGTTTGATTAGCGGATCAGTGAATTTTTTGAATTTGGGTCCGATTTTACCTAAAACTCGATTTTTTTAATGGGTTTTTTAGTTTTTAAATCCATATATACCAAATTATCTGACCCAATCTAATTTTTTAGTTTTTTTAGTGAATTTAATCGGATTTTGTGGATTAACTCAACCCATGTACACCTCTATCCAAACACATTCAATAAAATTTAGAATCAATTTACGATTTTTTTTGGATTGGACCAGTAATAATATTTAGAGAATTTCTTATGGCATCTTATGTGTTTCTACCACACCATATAAATTTCCACAAATGTCCTTGTTTTCGGAGATATAACTTTGGACGCACCTAAATGTAAATTAATGTTAAAATGTTCCTGAGATGCATCTCCAGAACATTTTGAAGCATAAATTGCGCCAGACTTTTCTCCTTCCTCATTTCACAATTTCTTTAACTCAACTCAATATCTCTCAATACACTACTATACACCAAGTCAAATTTCATCAAACAAGACTCAAGAGAATTCAAGGGAAGATCAATCTTCATTTGTAACATTATCCAACTTCATCAGAAACATCAATTTAAAGTAAATTTTCCGAGTTTTCGATAAATTTATGAGTTTTTATGTAAATGAGTATAAATCAATGATTAGAGTTAAAAATGAGTAGAAATCACAGGTAACATAGTTTATAAGTTGTTTGTTGGTTGAAAATGGTGATCAGAACAATTTTTTTACCTTGCATGTGGTACATTCGCCATTGACGCAACTTCTGAGTTCAAGAAGATTCCGGAGATGCATCTCCGGAATTGTTCACCGTTTCATATACTACAGGAAATTCCGGAGATAGATCTCCGGAATTTTTAAATGTTTTAATTTTCTGGTGACTTCGGAGATGCATCTCCAGAATTTTCTGTAGAACATTTTTTTAAAATTTTCTTGTTTGTGTGTTGTTTTCCTGCACTAATGGGCCTTAATTTAACTTACATGCATAATGGCTAAGAGACATGACAGTCTGAGTCATGGCAGGGTTGCTCAGCATACATCCGTTCGGCGGGAGCGGAGCCAGCAAGTTCAAGAGGCTTCAAGTTCCTCTGGTCAGGCAGAGTCGTCTACTTCTAGGGCTCGTGCTTATCCTCTGGCCACTTCATTTTCTTCTTCCCGTAGGGGACGGGAGTCACCATCTGACACACCACTTCCATCATCCTCTTACATACGTCAGGATTCACAAGTGCCACCTCCTACATATGATAGTGTTAATTCAGTCCCACCTCCTACTGATGATGTTGTTAATCTAGTGTCACCTTTGGAGGGTGAGGCTGCTACATATGTCAAACCAAAGACTTTTAAAGGAGGTCCGGTTGATTTATCCTTACTACCTATGTATCCAGACTATATTTCTAGACATATATGTGACAGAGAGGTAGCATTAGTTGGATTCTTCATTTATTTTTTACATTAATTTTAATTTCTGACATAGATTATTTCTTACAAATTTCAGGAGCGTGATTCCTAGAAGTTTCTTAACCACGAAGGAAGATTGGTGCGTTGCCTCAACCAAACATGGATTAGTTTCAATCGATTTTGTCCTTATCCAACTTGAAGGACTTGTGCATGACCGGTTACACTACGGTCAATCACGATATGTTTAATGCACTCGTGGAGAGATGGCACTTGGAGACCTCTTCGTTTCATCTCCCGCATTGTGAGATGTCAATCACACTGGACAATGTCTCTTATTTGCTACTTCTTCGGATCAAGGGGAGATTCCTAGATCACGGGAGGATGACCAAACAGGAGGCACTCGAGATGATGGTAGAGTATCTTGGGGTTGATCTAGAGGAAGCGATGAAGGAGTTGGATAAGACCAGGGGTGCTCATGCTAGATTTGAATTCCTGAAGAAGTTATATGAGGCTGAGATCCTGAGTGCACAGGCGGATGATGGTGATGTTGAACAGGTGATGCTCCACAAATCACATGCATTGAGAGCATATCTGCTTTATTTGGTTGGCACTGTGATTTTTGTGGACAAGAGTGCCACTTATACGAACGTCTCCTACCTACAGCACTTCGTGGATTTAGAGCGAATACATGAGTACAACTGGGGGGCGGCTTGGTTGGTCTGCCTATATATGAAGCTGAGAGAGGGTTGTATGTGAAAGACGAAATAGGTCACATGCAGCGTGACACTACTGACGATAATAATTATTTGTCTTTAAATGTTTTTTTATCATTTTCATTTCATCTTTTCAAAACCATTATGGATGATTCGTGTGTTCCAAGCTTTTTATTTCAGGCTTGGATCCTCCAGCACTTCTCTCGCATCTCTGACTGGGCAAGTGTGCCTGAGTACACTGAAAATATGCCACATGCTACTTCTTTTATCCCGCTTAGAGGGAACTAGGCAATCGAGCCTTTTAGAGTCTATCTTGACCGTTTGGTTGGTAAGGACATGCACTTCAGCACCTATGTTGATCATTATGAGACACAACCATTTGACGGGATAGTGATATACACTGAATGGTTGACCTGCAGACCGCGTCTCACTGCTCTTCATCTACCCGAGCGCGTCATACGACAATTTGGATACACTTAAACCATCCCCAGACACCATGATATCTCTGCTCCTTCTGCCTTGACACGAAGACAGATAAAAGAGATGTTTGATGATTATAAGAGTGATCTGGTACCGGAGGAGGCACGAACTACCATAGCTGAGCGCGAATGGAGCTATGTCGAAGGGTACATCAGATAATTATTCAAGGTGTCACATTCATACATGATGCATGTTGCTCTAGGAGATCCGCCGAGACCAGCTCATCAGGAGATACTAGAGGAGAAACAGACTCAACTAGATCATACTGATGATGTCTTGCCTATGTGTCGTCACATAATGGAGATTGCACGTGCAGACATTGACGAGGGTATCTTCCTTAATGGGTCTGGTGGCAGGCAAGTCCTAGATGCCACCATGACAGAGACACACGGGGCATTATTGTACTGGAGACATCGCCGGATGACGGGGAAATTGATGGCAGAGGAGGTAGACGAGGCAGAGGAGGTAGATGAGAGGTTGTCAGACACACACAATAGTAGTCTCTTATTGTTTTGTTGTAGTACTATGGTCTATATTTCATTTTGACGGTCTTACTACATTATTGATCTCGATTTTACGATATTTTTGACATATATTGCTATTTTATTTAGGAGTGTTCGCGGTGCGGTTTGGTTCGGTTTTGAGCATAAAAATCATCCTAACCGCGAGATAAAAATGCATGCGGTTCGGTTTGGTTCGGTTGATTTTTAAAAATTCATCCAAACCAAACCAAACCAAACCAGTGCGGTTAGAATCGGTTCGGTGGTTGCGGTTTATAGACTTCTTGATTATGGAATTATAAAACTAAGAAACTAATCATATAATTTCCTAAACAGAACAATCATACAAAGCAATGCTTAGCCAAACACAGTACAAACGTAAATGAGAAACCAAAAGTAAATGAAAAATAGTACTTTAATTTTAATATAATATTATAAATTGGAAATATTAATATGGAAAATGGTACTTTAGTTATTAATATGGAAATATAATATTAGAAATTAGGAAGTTAAGGTTAATATGCGGTTCGGTTCTGATCGGTTCGGCTGTGTGGAACAAAAACCGCAAACCGAACCGAACCGCGCGGTTCATTAAAAATATCATCCAAACCAAATGCGGTTTTTTGCGGTTTTCGGTTTGGATTGGTTCGATTTGCGATTTTGCTTTTGGATTGGTTCGGATACGATCACCCCTAATTTTATTTTCTTATGACATTTTGGTCTATTTGGAATTATGTACGTCTATTTTTTTTATCGTACGTTATACTTCTTCTAAACACAAATAAGCAACATGTAGCATGAAAAATTCGTTCTGATACATTTTGGAGATGTATCTCCGAAATATTCACTAAGATACATCTTCGGTACAATTCAAATGTAAATGACTTCTGAGTAAGATGTATTGAATATTTTAAATTATTTCAAAAATACATCTCCAAAATAATTCAACATTTATTAAAAAATAAATGCGTTTGAAAATACATCTCTAAAAAATAAAATCATTTAAATAATTTTGTAGGGTAGTTAAGAAATATTTAGAATAGTTTAAGAAATTTCTCATATGATCCACACCACATGGATAATGATGACTATTATTTACTGTATATCTTATAGTATGATCCACACCACATGGATAACTATGGCTAAACGGCAACCACGTGTAATATGACCAACCAAATTGGATGCACGTGGAGTTCCATTATTCCTAATTCCTTTTCTAAATCTTAGAACAAGAGATAAAGATCTCATTTCAACTTATTTTAATCATGAAAGATTCTCTTAACTAGTACTAGTATTTCCTAATTCTTATAATTAATTAATTAATTAATTAATAATTTGCTTACTATATAATTAATTAATTTTTTGTGTTATTATAAGATAAGACTTTATAAAAAATATAAATATGTCTTATCTTATAATAATACAAAGATAAAATATAATAATTAAAGTGTGTTTTGATTTGGAATTGGGGTTTCTTGTGGTGAGATAGAAACTCTGATTCTGTTGTTTGGAACCATTTGATTTCAATTTTGTTGAATACCCTAAAAATTTTCACCTTAAATTTTGAATCTTTGAACCAAAATGGCGAATGGGAAGACGGGAATTACCAATTGGTTCCACAAGAAAATCACTGATCCTCTTCTCGCCATTCTCCAAAGGTATATGAATCACTCATTCATTTGCATTTTAACGGATCTGTTTATGGATTCTAACACTTGTTCAAGTCTGTTCTTTGTTTCAATTTTCAAGTTTAGGGTTTGTTTGTTATGGATTGTTAAAAAAAGTGATTTTGGTTTTCAATTATTTTGAGATTCACTTTTAGAGATTTTTAAGAAAAGTGTTTGTTTGTTTTCATGATGAAAATCACTTTTTTTTAATCTTATGTTTGGGTTTGTGTTGGAAAAAATTGATTTTTGTAAAATTGATTATGATTAAAAGTGAGTTGAATGTAAAGTGATTTATGAATAGGTAATTTAATACAAAATAGAGTTAGAATACTAAATTTCAATGTAAAAATCACATTTAAACTCAAAAGCTACAAATTTTAGTTTTAAATAGACTGAATTCTATAGTTTTAAGAATTGATTTTGCCTCTTCCAAAAGTTAAACCAAACATACACTTATAAGTGATTATTTTGAAAAATAAGTTGTAAAAGAGGATCCATAATTTGATATGTTTTTCATTTGAAAATGTTTGTTTATGAATTATATTTGTTTACTATTAGTTTGTTATGATTTTTTCAGAGGAGCTGAGCCAAACCAGTTGGCTTTCTCTGCTGCTCTCGGCATTACATTTGGAGTATTTCCTATATGTGGTATGTTGTAATTAACCGATCATAAGCGGATTAAAATATCGATTTAATTCATGTTTACTGTGATCATAATTGTCAGATCATTTAATAATTAAAATTTGACTTCAATCATAACTATTTTTAAAGCCGCACTCACATGCGATTAGTTGGAAACATTATTAGCTGAGTTGTTTCCTTACTTCAAATCTGTTTAATGTGTTTCCTATATAGAACCGACTAAATCAAAGTGACCAACTTGCGGTGTTTTAGTTACAATTTTGTAAATCATGAATCGCGAAAAATAGTGGTTTTGGTCAAATTCCGCTCTGCTAAAGTGCTGCTATTTGGCTACACTTTTTGCTAAATCGCGTAACATAGAAGAACAATAGCGATTTGTTAAAATTCCACCATGCTGCCTATAGCTGCCTTAGGCATCAATGGTTTACATCAATGGTTGAGTTAGTGAAGAATGAAAGATGAAATGCCTTATATGTGTCATACAGGCTATGTAGCACTGACACCTCGGTATCTGAAACCGACACCGACACCTGTGATGATTACGTTTGATTTATTCAATTTTTTCAAATTATTATTGGTAGGTGTCACTGTATTTCTCTGCGGAGTGGCTATTGCATTGCTCGGATCACATTGTCATGCTCCAACTTTGATGCTCGCAAACTTCATGGCTACTCCAATAGAGTTGAGGTAATGTGCATTCAGAAATCAGGGCAATCTTTGCATACTTTTCATCCCTATTGTGAATCATAATATTTGTATTTTATTGATAATTTCAGTCTGATTGTACCCTTTCTACGTCTCGGTGAATTCATGTCTGGTGGACCTCAATTCCCTTTGACATCTGATGCTTTAAAGAAAGTTCTTACCGGTCAAGCTTCACATGAGGTCATATTAAGTGTTGTCCATGCGGTACGTGCCACTTTGCCATAATATTTTCCTGTCGATTTGTCTTAAGGAGACTGTTAGTTCTATGTATATAGATCTTTGCATAGATGATAGAACAAAGAATCAGTTTTATTTCTCTTTTCACCGAATGCTCATTTTATATAGGTTGAAGTTGAATTCTTGATCTTTTCCACCTTTCCTGCATTAATTAAAGAATGGCATATTTTGTATCTTGTAGATTGTAGGTGGGTTTTTGGATTCCTATTAAAACTCGAATAGCTCATATTAGGTTTTGGACTCGGATTGGCTGACCTAACAATTTATGAAACACTGACTCTCATACGGACACTGAGACACGACACGGACATGGACACTCCATTGACATTGCTACATATATGATAGTATTTTATCCATCTATTATTTAAAGAGTTAAAGATATTCTAATCAAAATTAATGTCTTAAATTATTCATTAATAACATTCCTTCATTACATGTTTAACCGTTTTAGATGTTTAGATGTCCAAATTGTCCAACACATGTTGATGAGTTTCATATGAGTGTTGGACACCGATTCAAAGAGTGTCGAATAAAAGAAAAATACAATTTTTTAGGAGGACGTTTGTCTGACTTTTACGACACTTGTTTGACTATTAAACACGTGTTTGTACAAGTGTCATACAAGTGTCAGACACTGCGACGCGCTTAGTCTTGGAGGTGTCCGAGCTTCTTAAGTAGCAATTACATACAACTTCATAAAGTAAACAATCTCAGTCCTTAATCTGAGATCGGACGGCCTAGATTACACACTAACAAATGATATCTTATTAGGCACCTAATACAACAACAACAATCGAGCCTTATTCTAATAAGTGAGATTGGCTACATGGATCAACTTCTGCTATAATTTATTAGGCACTTATTGAATGCACAAAATTTATACGCACGTGGTTGTTAAAAGTCTCTCAGTGGATAAGATAAGATATCCTTCACTTTATAATTCGGTCTTGTAGGACTGAACAATCCAATCCAAGTCTAAGATGATATCAGAGCCTATCTAGATTCATATTCACATGAACTGCTTAATGTTTATACAATTATCAAATTTTAATACCATTTATTTATCAAACCCTTGCAGATATTTGGATGGCTTGTTGCATCACCTTTTATTCTAGGAACACTATACATAATTTTCTTACCATGCTTCAGAATTCTCCTTCTGAAATTCTCAAATGTATCTTCAAGTCCAAAGAAGCCTCTTCATCCTCACTCAGAAGGAGTAAGCTTGAAGGTAATTTGAAAAAAAAAATATAGTAATCACTTATAAATATGTTATTTCTCGACACAAATTGTACATAATTAATTATCAACTACTTGTTACTGTTTATAAGCTGAGATTAATGTACTCTGGATGTAGAGGATGGATTCTTCAAATTCTTATGATAAAGCAGATTCATAGAAAAGGATCTAATGTTGAGTTCCATTGCGAATACATGACACATTAATTGATCTCGAGTATTAATGTTGTCATATTAACGATCGAGGTTAATTGATGTGGCATGTAATGTGGATTGAATCCATGTTGTAAATATATACATTTACATACTTAAATTTGTCTTTGTCATTGATCTAAAATACGATGGTTCATAGCATCTTCATCGATTCCCCGACTAGTTTGAGTTTTTTTTTCTTTTAAATTTATCGAGTCTATTTTTATTAATTTACCTTTCTTATATTCCATTTTTCAACAAAAATATTAGTTTGTTTGAATTTGGTAGGGAGGACTACGGTTTGATCTCAACTGTCTGTGATCGAGAGGGGGTTAGAACTACTTGATGCCACAACTGACTCCCGAATTAGATTAATCGGTCTACTGCCCGGTGAAAACTTAAAAAAAAAAAAAGTCTTTTACATTGAATGCTCTAGGTTTTACAATACAAATTCTAATAAAAAAGATACAATAGTATTCATGACTAAGTCTCTTGTTTATTCTTTTCAGAAAAGTTTTTTATCTATAAATAAAATAAATTATGCTGAGTGAAATTAATCTAAGTGAGTTCTTCAATTATAACTATTTATTATCTACTAACTCATAATTTGGATTATATGTAGTTATTGTAAATAGTTTAATAAATAATGTTTTACAAGTATGCAATATAATTTAAAGGTTAAATACCGTTCATTACGGAAGGGTTCCCACGCATCCTGTTCGGAAATTCGAAAGTATATTTTTGGATGTATTTCAAATACATTAAATTTATGTGTAAGTGAGTCACACTTAATATTAACAAAAAAAATTAGTTTAGAAATATACTTCTACTTCGGTATTTCTTATAGTGGTTGAGAGACATATGATAATCAGAACTCGGCAAGGAGTATGGTCCAATAAGTTTCTAACACACAGGAACGCATAAGTTTCTAACACATCGGAACGCAGAAGGAAATCTCTTATATATATATATATATATCAATGAATGATCTAATTAAATATAAACAGATATTTTTGGAGGCTCCGCCTTCCAATGTTATGATGCAAATAAAAGGAGAATGTTAATGTTATCTTGAATTTACTAGTAATGATATATTTTATCATATTGATTAATGAAAAGTGAATTTTAATTATTATATATATATATATATATATATATATATATATATATATATATATATATATATATTTATATTTGTATTTATATATTTATGGCTATTCACTCTTTAGTGGTGCTCATCACTCACATGAAAAATCAATAATGTTCCTTAAATTTTGAATTTAAATTTCGGATGTACTCAAAATATAACCATGGTCAAGTCTCAGACCTAGGCCAAAACAATGCTGAAATAATTTAGAATTCAATCTTTGTATTTTAACAGAACATAATCTCCGAAGCTTATTTTCAATAGAAACGAGAAATAATGTGCAATAAATTATCCGATTTAGATTTCAGATTGACAAGAGGGGTGTTTATTTTCAATAGAAACGAGAAATAATGAGCAATAAATTATCCGATTTAGATTTCAGATTGACAAGAGGGGTGTTCTCTGTGACCCTAAATTCAAATGGGGAGTTTTACGTCGTTCAAGTAGATATATGTGAGATGCCAATATATACTTATTTTAGTGTGGTGTGTTTTTGTTAACAACATAATAGACTCTATATTTATACAAGTTTTAGATCAATACGAATGTTAGAAATACAATTTAGTCTTAAAGATATTTTGAAAATTAAATTTCATAATAACCACTTTACATTTAGAAAAACAAGTACAGAGAAAAGGTGCAGAGAATATAATACCTGACCCTCTAGTGATAGAAGGTATTTATAGTGAGCCCTCAGCGCTGGGCCAACGGTTGCTTTGCATTGGGTTGGATTGCTAGGTCCAATACGAGTAACTGTCATGGTCTACGTGGCGTAGGGAAGATCAGCACGTGGTCTTCGCCCTGAGTTAACTGCCCCGTGATCTTCGGATGGTGGGTTGACGTGTTCTTTAGGACACGGGTAGTTACTTGATGACGTGCCCTCGCGTGAGGGGCACGTGGAGACCGTGGGGGAGAAGCGTGAGCGCTCCCCGCGCGGCTTGACGTATTGGACCCTCCCCGACAGAGGATATGGGTTGGTTCGTGCCCGACAGTAGGGCAGCCTCTGGCCCAGTCCAGAACAGTTCTATTTTGGATCAAATTACTTTGTTGGATACAACTTGTAAGTCGGCTTTTTCTTTGGATTTGGGGTGGTTATATGGTTTGGTTATTTGTTGGGTGATTTGAAAATGTACGAATGATTTTTTTTTTTAATGATCTTGTATTGTCTAAATTGGATGGGGTGGGTGTCATTAAGTCGCTTTCGTGGGAATGGTTTATTGTGTTTTTTAGAGCTAGAACTAATGTTCCGTGGACAGATTGGAGTAGCAATCCGAGGATGTTTTTTAGGTGAGTCCGGGTGGTTGTTTGGTCGATTTTCTAGGGGGGTTTGTCCCTCTTGTATTTTCTTCTTTGTATCTTTGGGTTAAGCACTCCTAGTGCTTCTTATATAATCCCTTTTGTTTATAAAAAAAATCAAAAAATGAAAATCTTTGCAGTGGTGCAATGACGTAGATTTCAAAAATTTGATGTAGAACTTGAGAGAATCAGAAGACGATTTTCATAAACGACATCAACTATTTCATATAGGAACAAAAATAGATGAAAAGTTAAAAACAACCACCACATTGAAGCTTCAAGCACGGTGATTATGGTTCTTTGATGACGAGAGGGATACTTGCAGTGATGAAATGATTACATGCAAAATGTCATCACTTAAATGTTCAAGTTCGTATTTGAATGTGGCGGAACTTTACAAATGTGTAAAAGAATTCTTAGGTGTGACTCAAAGTCACACTTATATAAATGAAGCGTCTAGAACCGTTCTTAGTTGGTCAAATCGTGACGTGCACATGATAATTAAATATAGATCAACGATCGAGATGATAAGAGAGGTTGCACTTATATTCGATATACATAAATAGAAATAAAAATAAACGCATACTTCAACAAATATGGCGTTTTTGCTAGAGTAAGTACGTATTTTTCAAACTTAATTGTTAGATAAAAAATTTATATCCTTTAAGTCATAAATTTTTACATAAATATAAAATTGTCATAAATTTTTACATAAATATAAAATTGTCTGATAAAATATAAAAGAACATATTTTTTATTTTATTTTAAAACAAGAACATATCTTTTAATAAGCACAAAAACAAACAAGAAAAAAAAAAGTGAAAAAAAAAGTACAATCAAATCCATAAATTTGTTTAATCTCGAGATTTGATTTAATTATATCAATCAGAATAAGAAAAATGTAATCAATCATTATAAAAAGAATTGTACCAAATTATAAGTTGTTTAATAATATAAAAAAAATCATTAATATTTATTTTCTCTATTTTATTCTTATTATTATACTTTATTTTTTTAAAATTTATTTTTTTCATATCATTAATAAATTATAATTTTGTAAAATTTTCATAATTTCTCTTAAAAACATTAAATGAAAAATTTAAGAATAGTAACGTTTTTTCCCAAAAACAAACAAAGAGCACTGTTCGTGGCGGTGACGACGGTGGCGAAAACGCGACAAAAGCCACTCGTGACGGCGGCAGTGCAAACCCGAAGAAGAAACCACTGTTTGTGTTCTTCAACTGCTTCGTTTTTTTTTTCATATAAGTAAATCATTAGTTTGAATTTTGAATTAGGGTTTCCTAATTTTGAATTTTGAAATTTCATTATTTTCCATCAAGATGAAAAATTGCACCATTGATGATGCATTAGAGTTAGTCACAGCAGTAAAACTAGAGTTTCATGATCAGAATAGAGAAAAGTACCATTCTTTTTTAGAAATTTTGAAAGATTACAAAGCTCAAAGAATTGATACAAGGGTTGTTAGGTTAAAAGTGTATCAATTGTTTGAAGGCCATAAAGATTTAATTTTGAGATTCAACACCTTTGTGCCAACTCAATATGAAATCAAACTTCCATTAGATTGTGACGATAAACAACAACAACGTCGTCGTCGATTAGAGGTAGGACAAGAAGATGCATTAGCTTTTTTGAAGAGAGTAAGAGATGTGTTTCAAGGTAGGAATAAGGAAAAGTATGATGAGTTTATAGAAATGATGAATGATTTCAAGGCTCGGAGAATCGATACGAGTGTTGTTGTGGATAGAGTGAAGGAGCTGTTTAAAGGGCATACAACTTTGATTTTGGGATTTTATGACTTCTTGCCGAAGGAATATCGAGATGATGAGGTTCGATTAGAGGTAAAAGATGCATTAGCTTTTCTCAAGAGAGTAGGAGACGTGTTTCTAGGTAAGAATACGGAAAAGTATGGCGAGTTTTTAGAAATTTTGAAGGATTTCAAGGCTCAGAGAATTGATACAAGTGTTGTTGTGGATAGAGTGAAGGAGCTGTTTAAAAGGCATACGAATTTAATTTTGGAATTCAATGCCTTCTTGCCGAAGAATTATCGAATCAGACTTCCACTTCAGCTTCACACTGGTTAGTACTTGACATGTGTTGATGATGTTTTGTTTAATCATTTATGCTGTTTTTTGCGCTAATCTGCAGTAAACTTAGCTATCCAATCATATTGAGTTTCTGTAAATTGGTCTGTCTTTGTTGTATTGAGAGAAATGAGTGTAATGAACCCTTAACTTAGGGACTAATTTGATGGTGTTTTGCATGATTAAGTGATTAAGTTGCGACATTTCGCACTTGTAGGGTATGACTTATAGTTTACGGTTAAGTGGGCAGTTTGCTCGAGGTTTAGGGGCAAAATAGTGAGACTCTTCAATGGAGAGTTAAGGGTTTGAGAAAGAAGATGGAGAGAAGCTAGGTTCATGTTTTCCAAGTGTCTAGGTCTCAAATGAGAGAACAGATTCAGATTCTGAGTTTAAATTGTTTGAATGAGATTTGGAATGGGTCAAACCCAATTTTAACTTTTTTTTTTCCTTCACGAAAATAAGCATTTTTAGAGGTTGAATGGTTGATATCGATTCCAAGCATGTGTGAGTCGTTTTGATGTGCTTCTGGTTTTTAAATTCGAATTTGACATCTTTGAATAAATTCCGTATAAGCATGAATTGATTCAATCTGCCAAACTGCTGGAAAATAAGTTGTGACTTGAATTGAATCAATTTTCAGATAAATTATCAGTTTTACAAGTTAAACAACCGAATCTAGTATGATGTCTTCGTAAGAAATGTAGATATGGATGTTTGGAAACCAATGACATAAATGGTTTTATCTGTTTGTTTTCATCCCTTCAATAATTCCGCACTATTGTTTTTCTTCATATCATTTTCACTATTTCAATTTTCAGTTTCATCAAGTATTCTAGTATATCTTTTATGTTTAAGATTTAATCTAAAATTTCCATTTTATCGATGTGATTCAAAGGGAAGAAAATGAAGAAAGTAGCAGAGAACTGTGAAATTCCTTGGGACCTGCTCGATATCATCTCCGGGAAACTAGATTTTGACGACCTCTTCGGCTTCGCTAGTGTGTGCAAGAGTTGGAGGGAATTTCATAAAATTTATTGGAGAAATTTCATGGCATCCCAAGAACCATTGCTTCTTCAAAAGTCTTCCCATGATAAAAAATCTTTCTCCTTCGTCAGCATACATGATCAAAGAGTTTATCACTCAAAGACAATCAATCATTTCTGGAATTTTGCCTATTCCGGGTCTTCGAGCGGATATTTGATCATGACCACCGAGAATAATTCATTTATACTGATGAATCCATTTACAAGGAAAAAGATGGAAATCAATACATCAGCCTTTAAAGTCGAGTTTTCTATTTTCGCTTACCATGTCTTACTCGCTTTCGGCAAAGGCTCAGAGGAATTTGTCTTATTGGCTCTATGTACAAGTTCTAACAGTTTACATGTCTATCAATCTCGAAACTCTGGTTGGATTACTTATTCGACAAAGGGAAAACCATGGAAGGTTGTTGACTTTGCTGTTTTGCATAATACTATATATGTTGTAACCGACAAGGCGAAGATAGGTGTACTCAGCTTGAATTCTGCAAATATAAATTTTTTAGAATTGAAGAGTACTCCCAAGGTAAATTCTTCCTCGCACCTAAGATTGGTTAGTTGTGACGACGGAAGACTTCTAATGATTCATATTTTGTCTCGGAGAATATTGAACGTGTACCAGATAGACTTGTCAATCAAGAATTTTGTCGAGATGAAAACACTAGGCGACATTGCATTATTTTATGCTTCGGGGAAATACTTCTACGCGTTGAGCAACCCGGGAAGATGGGGCTATGAAAGCAATTCTTTGCATGCCATCAATCTTTCATCTACAAAATGCATAGTGTCTATAGGGAATGATAACAAATTGCCAGAATACATTAGCCATGATAGACTAAGTAATCCTCCTAGAGGAAGACCCTACTTGTTGGATTGGTGTTTTAAACATCTACACTATGAAGTGGATTATTCTCTTGTTGAGTAACTTGTGATTTTTGTGATTGGATTTTGTTCCTTTTGTTTGTCAATTATTTGAATAGACTGAAAAAACTTGTCCTAGTTTATGGTTTCAATATTAGAAAAGTAATGAGATAAGAAATGCAGTTGAATACTTTCTTGATTAGTGTATGTTTGGATATACTTTCTTGAATGTAATTAGTTTTGAAAGCATAAATTTTAACATTTCTATTTTATTTGTCAATAGGGTATAACTACCCATGTTTTTTCTTAATTGAAGGTAAGTGCATGACACTTTTAGTCATCAGACACACGCTTTTATTAGAGATGTTCGTGCTACTGAGACTACACTAATAGAGATAAACGCCAGCATCAGACACGTCTTTTATTAGAGATGTATCCTAATAGAGATAAATGCCGCATCAGACACACCTTTTATTTTATTAGAGATATTTATCGAGATTATCCTAATAGAGATAAACGCCAACGCCTTTTATTTTATTAGAGATATTTATAGAGATTATCCTAATAGAGATAAACGCCAACATCATCACACGCCTTTTATTAGAGATGTTCGTGCTATACTAATAGAGATAAATGCCAGCATCAGACACACCTTTTATTAGAGACATTCGTGCTATAGAGATAAACGCCAGCATCATCAGACACGTCTTTTATTAGACATGTTCGTGCTATAGAGAGTACACTAATAGAAATAAAAAAAATGTTTAATACACAACCATTGTCTCATCTCAATAAGTGTTTCTGCACCATTAAAAATGATAAAGTTCATGAAGTTAATGAATTTTATGCACTAATTCAATTGACTAACTCAATTCCTGTCAAAGGAAGTCCATCATGAAGTTGAAGAACCACATCACCAACAACCTATATTTGAAACAACAGTCAAGAAAAATATCAGATTCACAGTATTTTTGTTCTCGCGAAAAATTCAATTTAAGCACAAGGAAAATTATTTTTTTACAGATCCATGCACACCTTAGCCATGGATCTATATGAATGTTCGGTAACGCCTGCAATATGAGGAGTCATGATAACGTTCTTAAATTTCAATATCCGATCGTCAGGATCAAATGGCTCCGTCCATGCAACATCGGTGCCTAACCCTCCTAAGTGACCGGATTCAAGGTGTTCCACCACAGCCTCGTAGTCTAAAAGACGACCTCTGGCAACATTCACCAGAAGAGCACCCTGAAATATTTAGTATACTTGTTTAACAAGAAACCTGGCCGAAAAGTGAAGTAAATTCAAGGAGTTGATTTGAGATCGTCAACAAACCTTTTTCATAGAAGATATGAAGTTATTGTTTATAACACCAGCCTGAAAAAGCATCGTATCCGAGTAATAAGTATACGTAGCCGAAAATTCCAGAACGATCAAATTGTAATGATATAACAAATGCGCAACCAAACTAGCTAGAAGTAATAGAAGAAAGTAGAAGCTTGGAACTTCGCTAAAATAAGATTGGAAAAGGTTTAACCGTTTCGCTGTTTAAGCGTAAGCAGCAAACAACAATGTCAGCTTTCGCCGCAAAACCATAGATATCTTCATGACTACCCTTCTCATCAACAAGATCATCAACATCATCTTCAACAAATAATGTAGATCATGTTAAGAAATAGAACAATGAACTAATGTTATTGAAAAGTAATAATCGACGATAATAGGGAAGGAAAGTACTTCTGATTTCGCTACTGTGTTGTGCAGGTGAAGCCCAGCTTCGCTTTGTAGCAATAACTTTTACACCAAATGGTTTCAATCGCCGTGCTAAATCCATTCCAATGTTCCCGAAGCCCAAAATGAATATCTACATCATCATCAGAACATAGTAAGGGGTGTAGAATACTATTTGCTTTCCAAACCGATTAAATATACTAACCGTTTTCCCGAATATAGTATGGGTGATAGGCTCTCCAAGCTTTCTTTGTTGTATCGAAATCTGCAGTTCATTCTGCACAGACGAATTTGTGTTCACTTAGTACATAGACTAAGAAAGTTGAAACTTCAGCGCAAAAAAACCGCACCTGGTAACTGGTCTCGTGTCACGAAATTAACAAAGAATAAAGGAACATTTTTTATTTCGAAACTGAAGTTACTATACTTGCTTACGGAGGAGACCGAGCATTAGATATATGGCCATTTCAGCGCATGAAGCAGAATTTCCAGTTACATCACCGGGAATCCTAGCAACTTTGATTCCATGCTTTGTTGCAGCATCGATATCAACGCCTAGGAGGAAAATTAACAATTGATCAAAGAGATGAAAACGAAACTTTCTGAAATTCATCAATAAAAGCTCAACTGAGAATAATCATGGTACCTTCTAGCCCAACGCCGTACTGCATTATAAGCTGCATCTGAACTGCACGTGAAATCACGTTCGAATCTAGTTTCATACTTTTTACGATGCAAGCATGATAGTTGCCAATAGCATTCGGCACATCTTCCAAAGGTAGAACGTCAACCTAAAAATGCAATAGACAACTTATCGTTTGAACTATTGTACTAAACGTAATCACAAGTGTCAGTGTCAGTATCGGTTTCAGACACATACACTAACACAGACACACATTTTTTCATAGGTGTCGGTGTTACAGAGAATTCAACAAGTGGTTATCCATCTTTCTTCTTCCAAACAACTTAAAACAACACCAACATATAAAAAAAAACAGATAAAAAATCACCTTTATAGATGAATGATTCTGCAAATATTCAGCTGTATATTGATTAGAAGCTGGAAAATGATATCCGCAAAACAAAACACGAGTGATTTTTTTCTCGACATCGTTTATCGTCTTCTCATTTTTCTCCATCAGTTTTCCCCTACACAACAACAATAACAATATTGAAATTATCTTCGAAGCACATACTCCGACACTGCGACACGGACACTCCGACACTGATAATGTCAAAAACCTAGGACACCGACACCGCTGCATATGTCAAAATCAATTCTACACATTCAGAATCAATTAGGGATGCTCCAATTAGGTAAATTGTGTGAATGAAATCACTTAAAACTACCATGGTGGGTTCATTCATCTTCATCCATTGAAGCAAAAGTGTGTGAATTGTTAATAGTAAAGGAAATTAAGCATTATTATAATTAAACTCATTCCAACAAGAACAAAACATTAAAAAATCAAAGAAACATACCAACCTCGGATCCTGAGAATTTGTCGAGAAAACACGCAGATTTTGTGTAAACAAAGATTTGCTCCTCCTCACCAACAACCACACACTCTCTCTTGTCATTATATTTATACTATTATACCAACTGGGGAATACTGTCGAGCGAGACAGATCAAAGGAATTTATATATTTTAAGTTTAAAAATTATAAAATTTTAAATTAATATTCGTACGTGCAAAAGTTTGCAAAAAATAGATCGAGACGGGACGAACATATTAAAGTGTGTAGAACTAAAACTTTAGTCTATCTTGAAAAAAGCATGTCAGATATGTCAGACCTGTTTTGTCACCCAATAAATAAATATAAAACAATTTTTTATTTTGTTAAAAATATAGTTTAGTACATTTAATTTTTTTAATTTCATGTAAAAGAGATAGAACAATTATTAATATATATTTAATTAAACAATATTAGATAATTAAGGGAATAAAAGGCATTTAAATGTCTATGTTTGTGGACATTTGCTTAAGTTTAAGACCTACAAATTTAGAAATTTTTTGCTTATAAATAAAGTTAGAGGGAAAATATCATAAAGGTATAAGGCGTAAGAATTTTGGTGTAAGAATAGCAATCTTTTTTTTTCATGGGACAATACATTCATTTATTCTTTGAAATTAAAATAGAGTATTTTGTAAATACAAGTTAACTGTGGGGTGTATTCGTTAATGGACCCAATTGCAAAGTCATTAATGTAAATATAGACTTAATGCATTTTTCCTCTTTAGTTTAATTTAAGGTTTTTTTTTGTTAATCAAATTTAAGGTTTTATTTTGTTCCCTTAATTAAAATGTATTTTTAGTCTTTTAAAAATTGCTCTGTTAATCAAATTGGTCATTTTTATTAAATTTGGTAAAAAAAACTTTAAGTTGTACATATGTGATTTAGTTATAATTATGTTATGACTTAAATAGTATTTTCATCCCTGTAAGTTAGCGAATTTTTGGTTTTTGTACCTGAATATTTTTTTTTTTCGATTTTAGTCCTTATATTTCACATTCGTGTTCGTTTTAGTCTTAAAACAAAAATCCGCAGAAAAATCCGAAGGTCTCCTGCAGATTTTGGTTTTAAGGACTAAAACGAACACGAATGTGAAATATAGGAACTAAAACAAAACAAAAAAATTCAAGGACGAAAACCAAAAACTCGCCAACTTACCGGGACGAAAACATTATATAAGCCGTATGGTATTTGATGTGGCTTTGTTTCCATTTATTTTAAAGTAATGGAGTGTTGTTTAGCATATCATATTATAGGAATTGCAATTAGAGAAATTCAATTTGAAACATATACTATTTCTTCATTGCTTCTGCTTCTGTTAAATTAAACAAAATTATGAAATTTTTAAAAGGAATGATAATTGGTACTAATACATATATTCAAGTGATGTTTGTCACCCACTTCTGATTTGCACAATAATTCAGGAGAAAGTCCTAGACTTGAATGATGTATTTGAACACAAGTCTTAATTTAGAAAATTTAAGTTAAAACCTGATCTTACAATTATAGAGTTGATGTTGAATATATCAAGTGTTGCATCTTATCATTAAATTCAAAATTTTGTTGATATAAAATTTTGGTTTGGTAAATAACAGGTTATAATTTGGTAAAATTTATGCAATTATGGTTTGATCACTTTAATCACACTTTGGTTATTGTTTTCGTCTAATCTCTTAATTAAGCTGTTGACTCACTGTTTTAACTTTTGTCATGTTGTCATGTCACATCATCATAACTTAATGTTTTTTCTTAACATTTAACAAAATGGATTAATTTGGCTAAAAAAAAAGGTTTTTAAGATACTAAAATGTAACATTTATTAGATAATGAACAAAAGTAAAATATGAAATTAAGTAAAAGGGCCTTGTGACTAATTCATCTGTAAATATAAGAAGCAATGTAATAAATGGTGAACTAGATTTGCCGGAATTTTCTCATTTGAGCACAAGTTTATAAAAAACTTAATATTTTGTCGGAAATGATATTATGATTGCTTACCCAATTCAGAAATTTTAAAGAATAAATTCTTGACAAATAAATGTGGTGAATGTAAAATACACAAGAGAATTATTTTGGTTCTCCTTTGTCAATTTAAAGGTACATCTAGTCCCTCAACCACCTTAGATGATTTTCCACTATGATCTTTTACAAGTCTCACACTAAGTACTCTAAAAAATGCCTATCACCAACCAAGAAAGCTCACCACTCTTTTGTTAATACAACAAACACCAAACACTATCTGAATCACTCAGACTCAAAGAGCCTTTTTCACAAACACTATGATGATCTTCATCAAACTAAAAAGTACATCACTTTTTATTTAAAAACACTTTTAACCAACACATTAGAATAAAAAATACAAACACTCAAACTTTGTTGAAAAATGAATAATGTAGTGGGATGTATGATAATCAAATCCAAACTAGAATTGTTGTTTCTTATCAATATCCCAATTCAAATGTTATTCACTTAAGATCATCATAATCTATTTTGGTTTTGAAACTTTTTCTAGTTTATGAAAGTTTACAAAATTTCAAATCATTTTTAAAAATAAAGCACACTTGAAAATATTGTCTTGATCCTATAAATTTAATTTCAAAGTTCTTAATTCATTTTCAATTATAAATCAATTTTTATACACTCATAAAAACCTCCTTGAACCAAAGAAATAATTTGGAAAAGAACCATGAAACATTATAAAGCTTTATTGATGCACTACTTTATGAAAAACTCTCCTTGCAATTTGTAATCGATTACACATATGCGGTAATTAATTACCATCTTTCTATGTTCAAAATTTTAAAATTTTATAAGTTGTAATCGATTACCTGAAAACAGTAATCGAGTACTGCCCCGTTTTCTTTGAACAATCAAGTTTAAAAGGCCCTGCCTAAATGGTTTCTATGCTTTAACTTTGAAAACATTTAAACTTATGTTTATGTGACATTTTCTGAGCTTTTAAGTGAAATAAGAGATGAATGATGGTATTTTAAACATAAAGACATTTAACCTAAACTATTTGTCGTTGCTTTTGATTGATAATTATCTTCATCTTTTTCTTCTTTTGATGTCATTGTTGTCTTTATCTTTTTCTTCATCAAAACTCTAACCAAGGTAAAGGAGAAACTCTTCTTCAAAATCTCTCTATTTTTGATGATGACAAATAATATTTGAATTTTTTTCATCGACGAGTTACTTTAATATTTCTGAATTTTTCCATTTGTTGTGCAACAACTAGAAACTCCTCTAACTTGTATATCCCCCACGTCTTTTGTAATTTATGGTTTAAGACTTTTCTCCTCCTGAAAATATCATGAACATAACAAGAACAAACCTACCTACCATTTCTCCCCCTTTTGACATCATAAAAAAGAAGAAAAAGTAGAATAACCAATAAAACATAATGAATAGGAAAATAATACAATTCATATGAATAAAAACTAATCCATGGGATAAAGTTACACACTTTGCTTGAATACCGATTAAGGTTTTGACAATATAGAACCATTCAAACCAACATATTTTTAATCATAAACTCTTATTCACAAAATTGATTGAAATATCCTAGACTTATGAAACAATTTAAAATTCAAACATATCTTACTAATACTACTTGTTTTTCTTCGTGTCTTGGACAACCAAAATTTATATGACATTATTAGCATATGGCTTTCAAGTACACCTACAAAAGTAAATCAATGTTTCTTTCTAGATATCTAAAGTTCTTTGGATTATTTTTAGTTAGTTCATTTATCAACTCACACACATTTACCACTAGATACACCAATTTTTCTAATGTAACAAGCATTAGGAATGTGACCATGTATAGTACAATAAAAGCAAGTATGTATTATGTTATCCATTTTCTGTTTATGATCATAAAAATAGTTCTTATTATATTCCTTTCTAGGTTGTACAATATGACATACTTTTATTGATACTTTTATTGATTGAACATTGTTATAAGTATTGCTAGATTTGACAAATTAGTTTTTTTTCATTTGACTAGAATTTTTAAATTTAGAATATCCTGATCCACTTCTATCTTTAACACATCTTGGTTACATGTGTTATGAAACGATCTCGTCAATAACATAATAAAGTTATGAGATAAAGATTGAGTTTCTTGAACAAACACAAGAAACTCTATTAGGTTTGAAAGAGGGAGAGAAGAAGGAAGCAGAAGAAGAATCATTGGTTAAAACTATTTTACTATTCACTTTTTCAATAAAGGTTCAAAGATTACAAGTGAATACCAAAAATTAACCTCTCTCTCAACAACCTGAGAGAACTAGTCTATTTATAGACTACTGAGCTAACTTAGGTTATAAGTTAACTTAACAATTGGGCTTACAATCAAGTCCCAATTCAATTTGCTAACAATCCTAGCATTTCGACTACAGGATCAACATGTGAACAGACTTGGACTACATGCTAAACCTTTGTTGAACCATGACGCTATCCTGGTCGAGACTAGAGTTTGATCCAAATACCATAAATCTCCACCTTGGAACAAACTCTACACTAACAAGGGAACAAACTAGCTTTCATCATGTAACTTTATCAACCACATATAGTGGAAAAACTTGCTGCTTGGAAATATCTTGGTGATCTTATCAGCAACATTGTCATCAGTCGAAACCTTCAACATTTGGACTTCTCCATGCTCGATTATCTCTCTGATGAAGTTCAGCCTCACATCGATGTATTTGGTTCGCTCATGATATGATGGATTCTTCGACAGGTGTATTTCACTTTAATTATCAAATTTAACAATGATAACTCGACCTTGAAGTTTCAGCTCCTTAACAAAACCTTCAAGCTACATTGCTTCTTTCACAGCTTTAGTGAGGGCAATATACTCCACTTCAGAGGTTGATAAGGTAACAACCTTTTGAAGTGTTGCTTTCCAGCTGATTGTCGTGTCGTACATAGTGAACACATATCCAAAAATAGATATTCTAGAATCCATACAACCTGCATAATCAAAGTCGATAAATCCTTCGATTTTGACTTTTCTATCATCACCATAAGCTTCACCATAAATTAGGACTCTGCTCAAAGACCAATTAATGTATCTTAGAATCCACTTTAATGCTTGCTAGTGCGCCTTTCCAAGATTGGCCATATACCTGCTTACAAGGCTTACTCCTTACGCTATGTCTGGCCTTTTACATATCATATCATACATCAAAGAACCTACTATACATATGAAATGCTATTCATATAGGCTCTTCCGACTTCAGTACTAGGACTTTGAGTCACACTCAGCTTGTATTGAGGATTAGTTGGTGTTAGAACAGGCATTAAATTTGACATACCAAACTTGTCGAGAATCTTCTTCAGGTATGTATCTTAAGATAAGCATAACCTCGACTACTTTCCATCTCTCTGATTGTCAATCCCAAGAATCTTGAAGGCAATCCCATATCCTTCATGTCGAACTCCTTATCGAGTTCAACATTCACCTTCATAACACCTCGACATTGTTGCTTGCTATGAGGATGTCATCCACATAAAGCAACAAAATAACAAGTGAATTTTCAGGTCAAAATCTAAAGTAAACGCAGTGGTCGAACTGGATCCCATTGAAACCTATGTATGCCATAAACTTATCGAATCTCTTATTCCATTGTCGAGGAGATTGTTTCAGGCCATATAGCAATCTATTCAACTTGCACCATAATCTTCCTTTCCTTTTTCTGTATACCCTTTAGGTTGCCTCATCAGGATTGTTTCATATAGATCACCATACAGGAAGGATGTCTTTACATCCATCTGTTTAAGTTCTAGGTCGAACTTCGCTACCGTGGCTTACAACATTGTAATGGATCTATGCTTTACAACATATGAGAACACACCATTAAAGTGGACACCTTCTTTCTGAGTGAACCACCTAGCAACCAACGTTGCCTTAAAACGCTTCGACATCACTCCTTCAATTCTTTCCTTAACCTTGAAAATGCACTTACAGCTGACTAACCGGGCCCCTGCTGATTTCTCGACCAGCTCCCAAGTATTATTACCATGAAGAGATTTTATCTCATCATCCATGGCTTTCAACCATTTAGTCTTATTTCGAATCCTCATAACTTCCTTATAGTATCTAGGTTCTTCTTCAAGAACTTCACTTGTAGAGATTAAGGCATAAGGTATAAGATCTGCATAACCAAGTCTCTGAGGTGGCTTGATGACTCTTTTCGACCCGTCTCTTGCCAGCAGGTAGTTATTATCACTCTCCTCGCCTTCGACGACAACTTCTGCTTCTTCTTCGAATGTAAGGAAGAGAATCTAGAATTTTCCGAAGAGGATATAATTTTTTTAATGTGATTTATGAATTCAGAATGACTTATTTATAAGTCACGTTTGTGTTATTTTACAAGGTTGTGACCCTTGATGAAACAACATCTTTTACCAATAGTTGTGTTGTTTCACCTATAACAACGATCTCCAATAGTTGCAATTTTTCATTTAGCAACACTTTACGAAGTGTTACATACTTTCGAATTCAAAATCAAACTCAAGCAACGATAAAAAAGAAGAGAAACAACCATTTACCATATGTCGGCCGAAGGCCGGCCGCCGGAGTGCCACTGGCGCTACCGTATAACGCCATGAGTAGCCCAATTGCTCTGATGCGTCGTGCCTAAGTGCTCAAGTGCCACTTACAAGCCGCCCATAAGGCCTCTACGCCCACGCCCTCGGACCCGGAGCCGGTGTCGCAGGTGGCGACACCAGCGAGAGGTTGTATGGAGGAGACAAGTGGCATAATGCTTGAGACCACCACACTTGTACAAGTGGCACTTTATCCTCTTTTCCCTTTTTGTTGAGTTAATGTTCATAACTCTTTATAAAGACTTTTAATGTGAGTGTCACTTTCTATGTGGGACTATTTCCCAAACATTTATTGGCATTTTCTCACATCCAATTTTCTTGTCATTTTGGAACACACCCGTGGATATTTATTGTTCATAAATTACAACAACCCCCTACTTGTTCTATTAATGATAAGACCAATTCCAGAAAAGAGTAACAAAGAATGTCAATACAGTTAAGTATCTTTTAATTTGAACTTAACCTTAGTAAGAATAACGCAAAGTATAATCAGAATATTAGGTAGCAATGCTTTGAACGGTTATCCTTTGTAATTATAACGGAGTTACCTAACACACACTCTTTAATGGATCTTCGCCTACATCTCTCGCATAGAGCTATTTATGGCCATGTACTTTTCTTGTTTTCATGAATTTTTCATGATAGAAACTCTAACTCTCACTTTGAGACGAAACAATCTCGAAATTTATATAGGTGAAGTTTATTTTGTATCTATTTCTTAAGATACACATCCTTGATATATAACTTCATTAAGAGTTTGAAAAACTCAACTTTTAATATGTAATAGTCAACATTGTCACAAAATGTTGCATAAACATCCAAATCAACGACTTGTTGTTACCCATTGAATCTTAGGTTAAGGTTTATTAACTTCGGATTGGGTTGCTACTGTTGTCGGAACCCTTATTCAAGGAGTTTTAATGCCATACCTCTCGAGGTAGTCTTTACTAAGTCTCTGGCTAGTGGCTTAGTAAATGGGTAAGCTAAATTATAGCTTGTTCGTATATATGTCAGTGAAATGATTCCATCCTTAATTAATTTTCTTATGAAAGTATGTCTAAGACCTATGTGCCTAGACTTTCCATTGTATACTTCACTGAATTCTCTTGCTAGGGTGACTTGGCTATTACAATGTATCAACACTTTTGAAACATTTTCTTTAGCCAATAGAACTTCCAACAAAAGGTCTCTCAACCATTCTTCTTTTTGACCAGCGGAAGCAAGAGCCACAAACTCTGATTCCATGGTCGAAAGAGTAATGCATGTTTGTTTCTTTCTCTTCCAAGAAATTTCACCTCCAGCTAATATAAATATCCACCCAGTTATAGATTTATGATCTTCAACACTCGATATCCAACTCGCATCGGTATATCCTTCTAGTATGACAAGAAACCTACACAGAACAGTTTCCCCTAAGACTCATCGAAATGTTTGATGTCATGGGAGTCTTCTAGTAGTCATGGTCTGCCTTTGAGGATGTTTGTCCAGGCGTCGGCTGGCATGCGCCGCTTTGGTTTTGTCAAAGCGTGATGGGAATGTGATCATTAAATGCAACCCCGTTATTGAAATGTTCCGCCATTTTTCTTTGACATGTCTTCCCTAAATGATTTTTGATCATTTATTTACCCTTGTTCCTTACTTTTGATCTGATCTATTTGATTGTCTTGCTCTATATGAAGAATGGGAGAGATTGTGGAGAAAATTTTAGCTATCTGTAGTCTGAGTGTCCCTTGTCTCTTTGAGTCTTTCCCTCTTATCTGAGAGCACTTCTATTCTAGAGTAGCTGTCGTTACACGTTCATAATTTCAAAGCATTAAAGTTTCTACTTTTTCAACCCTCTCCCTTGCTTCAGAGCTTTCACCCTCATATTTCAAGGCACATTCTCTTCACCTTAGCTTTTACTCAAGTATTTATCGCATTTTTATTACGATGATTGGTGACCCTATTATCATCGATAATAACTTAAAAGGTAGTTTTTCTTCGTCTTCGAAAATGGGAATGGGGCCGGAAGTTATTTTCCACAGACGACATCATTGTTCCATCGTAAAACTAGATATAGGTGTTGTGGATATAATGAATTCGTCTGGTAAGGACACTAGAATCTCCAGTGTGGTGTAGCGGGGTGATATTTCAAGGTTAGCTCTCCAACGCCAAGTCAGTGAAATCGGATAAATGGAACTTGTAAGCGTGCGAATGAGATGATACCTGTTATGGAGTGTGACACAATTTAATCCGACGGGTGACATATGGAGCCATTTGATTAGATCCAATGGTAACTGATGCATATATAGTTGAGAATAGGTATCCGACTCCTTAACGATGTTCCACATGTTCACTATTGTTCACTAGCCTTATGTGATAAGGCTCTAGGTTAAGCCTTTGTAATTTAGTCTGTTTTAATGGGTCTTTGACTATCCTAAAAAATTCTACAAATAAAATTAGATCCTTTTTCTATTGACTATCATAATGCAAAATGTATACCACTTCAATATCATAGTTTACAAAACTAAATTTCACGAATCAAAATTTCATTCGCTAGGAATTTAGTTAGCTATTTTTATTATTTACATATTCGAATCCCTTTGCAAACCATTCAATTTTCAATTGATGGAATTCAAAGCAATAAAAAGTATTTCAAATTGGTGAGATTAATGGTAAAGATAATAATTTAAATATACAATCTCTTAAAGAAACATATATTTTGAAAAATGCATAGAACTTTAAATTATTTTATATATTTATTAATTTGACAAAATATATTATTTATTAATACTATTAATATATGCTTATGTTTGGAGATAAAAAGTACGATATCACAGTACTTGAAGAAATAGATAAAGACAATAATGCAGTCGTAAAATGGCTCAGTATTAGTAAGCAACTCAGATGTGGTTGTGGTTCTAAAAACTTCTGCAGTAAACTACATAGATTTTCAAGACAGACAAAAATTCCTTTACTAAAGACGGTTCAGAAAGATTTGAAAATTATACCAGTGCAAGTAGAAAAGGGTTATAGTTGTTTTCATGCATGAAAATAAATGACAAAAAATTAGAATGAAGATTTCGGTTTTTATAATACGAAAACTTTCTAGGGGTAGATTTTGTCATTATGTATCTATCATGCACAACTATATGTTAGTAATATACTCATCTATCCAACTATTAATATTTTCAACTGTCGCTTTTAGTCGCATCTCCTTTGGGTCTCCACACCACAAGATCAAGGCATTACCTAATAGTCCCAATATATCGGTCTATTCACCAATGCAAAGCATTAAGTTCCAACCGTTATATATGCAGCAAGACTCCACACCAATCCCACTACAATTATGTGTGGATATTGAACCGAACCCTATGTCTAGACATTAGTATCCCATAGATTAAAATCTTGGATCTAGTAATGAACAACACCTTTTGAATGTCAAGTCACACCATGAAAACAAGTTTTAGGTAGCAAAACTAAAACAAGCATTAAGAACAAAGATCCATCAATATTAAAGATTGAATAGGCTTACATAAAATATTGTGACCTAGTTAGTGCATGAGTATAATGACTATATCTACGCCAAACAAAGAGATTTTAATCTATGCTTACTCATCGTAGTTGTTCCGGTAGTCCAACAAAGATGATATTAAAAGTTTATAAGCTTTATTACCTGAGTAGCGTTCCCGCCTTGAATCTCCCTCTCTTATTCTCCTTTTGGAGACCAATGTGAACTTACTCTAATTCTGTATTACCTCAATCCACATAAACTCCCATAGAACTAAACTAAGAACCTTTATTTATAGTTGATGAAACATGAGTCTCTCTAGGCGCATCGTCCTCTCGAACAACAAACTTGCTTTTCTTATTGGTAAAAAACTGCTAGCTAGCCCTACAACTAGCTCTAGCCTCCCCTATGTGTTGGGTAGACTTTCCTTTCAACCAGCGAGTCAACCCTTCCTTCACCATGAAGTAACTTAGCCTTGAAGTCTTTTGGCTTCCTAAGCTCATTGGGCTTGCCTTTGGTCACGGCCCAGCGAGTCTGTATTGGTTGAGACTTTGCTAGGACTTTAGTCTGGCTAGTCCTTTGTTATTTTCTTTGTGGTTTTCTTGTTCTTTTTACCTGTTTTTGATTAATACATAATTGAAAAGTCCAAACAGGTGCTCAAATGTTTGTTATAAATAAATAGGGGGTTTTATCTTGATTCCTTATAAAACAAGTTAATAAGTGCTTACATATTTATCATATTTTTGGCCCTTATCAAGTCTCCCCAACTTGTCTTCTGTTTTTTTCCTTAAAAAATATTTCAAATGGTTCAGAAATGTGGTGAATGCATGTTTCACTAAAAAGTTGAGTGGCTTAGGTCAAGAACTTTGAAAATGTTTTATGGCACGGTATTCATTTAAATGCAATTTCATAATCAATGTCATGACTTTCATTAAGAAACCTACAGGGGCTAGGTTAGTCAGCTGTAAGTGGATCTTCAAGGTTAAGGAAGAAATCGAAGGAGTAATGTCGAAGCGCTTTAAGGCAAGTTGGTTGCTAGGGGGTTCACTCAGAAAGAAGGTGTCGACTTTAATGATGTGTTCTCACCTATTGTAAAGCATAGATCCATTCGAATGTTGCTTGCTATGGTGGAAAAATTTGACCTAGAACTTGAACAGATGGATGTGAAGACGACCTTCCTATATAGTGATTTAGATGAAATGATCCTGATGAGACAACCTGAAGGGTATGCAGAAAAGGGAAAGGAAGATTATGTGTGCAAGTTGAATAGGTCTTTGTATGGCCTGAAACAATCTCCTCGACAATGGAATAGGAGATTCGACAAGTTCATGGCACACATAGGTTTCACTAGGATCCATTTCGACCACTGTGTTTACTTTAGATTTCGACCTGGAAATTCACTTGTTATTTTGTTGCTTTATGTGGATGACATCCTTATAGCAAGCAACAGCGTCGAAGATGTTATGAAGGTAAATGATGAACTTGATAAGGAGTTTGACATGAAGGAGTTGGGAGATACCTTCAGAATTCTTGGGATTGACATCCGGAGAGATAGAAAGTAGTCAAGATTATGCTTATCTCAAGAGACATATCTGAAGAAGATTCTCGACAAGTTATGTATGTCAAATTCAAAGTCTGTTCTAACACCGAGTAATCCTCAATAGAAGCTGAGTACGAATCAAAGTCCTAGTACTGAAGTCGAAAGATCCTATATGAATAGAATTTAATATGCTAGTATAGTAGGTTCTTTGATGTATTTTATGGTCGTTACGAGGCTAGACATAGCGTACGGAGTAAGCCTTGTAAGTAGGTATATTGTCAATCTTGGGAAGGTGCATTGGCAAGCATTTAAGTGGATTCTAAGACACATAAATGGGTCTTTGAGCAGAGTCCTGATTTATGGTGGAGCATGTGGTAAAGATAGCAAAGTCGAAATCGAAGGATTTGTCGATTCTGATTTTGCGGGTTGTATGGATTCCAAAAAATCTATTTCTAAATATGTGTTCACTATGTTTGGCACAATAATCAGTTAGAAAGTAACACTTCATATGGTTGTTGCCTTATCAACCACTGAAGCGGAGTATATCTCTCTCACTGAAGCTATGAAAGAAGCATTATGTCTTGAAGGTTTTGCTACGGAGCTGAAACTTCAAGTTCGAATAATCACTATTAAATATGATAACTAAAGTGCAATACACCTGTCGAAGAATTCAACATATCATGAGCTTACCAAACACATCTATGTGAGGCTGCACTTTGTCAGAGAGATAATCGAGAGTGGAGAAGTCCAAGTGTTGAAGGTTTCGGCTGATGAAAATGCTGCTAATATGATCACCAAGACATTGCCAAATAGCAAGTTTTTCCATTATATGCAGTTGATAAAGCTGCATGATGAAATGTAGTTTGTTCCCTTGTTAGTGTAGAGTTTGTTCCAAGGTGGAGATTTGTGGTATTTGGATCAAACTCTAGTGACAACAAGGGTAGCTTCATGGCTTGACAAGAGTTGTGCATGTTGTAGTCGAAGTTTGTTCAAGCATACTATCGGAATATGTTAGCTTTATGTTTAAGTTAGCATGTCGAATTGGGCCATGCTTGTAAGCCCAGTTGTTAAGTTAGCTTTTAGCCTAAGTTAGCTTAATAGTCTATAAATATACTAGTTCTCTTAGGTTGTTGATGTCATACCCCAAATTTGTCCTACCCTCTCATGTTTCTTATACTAAACATAATCGTGGCTTAATGACTTCTTTCTAGATCATCATAGCCATGGTCCTCTGAAAAAATTGGTTCATAAGGGTCTTGTGTGTGTTCATTGTGATTACAGGCTCTTGTAATTGTGTTTGATTTCAAGTGAAAACAAAAGAGATATGTCCTCATTCTTATGGTTAATTAATCAAGACATGATTTAATTTATTGCAAGTCAGTTTTAGGCCATGAGATCAAATTATTCAAAATATAGCCAATTGGTTTCAAGGTGATTTCAAGGTTGCTTTCTCTAGTTGCTGTCATTTCTAAAGAATTTGATTCAAGGCCATAATATATTCAATATGGGTTCATGATTAACACTAGTCTCATTCAAAGAAGGTTTGGAGTTGGTCTAATAATGACTCATGGGCTTAAGTCAAGCGTGATTTATGGACCATTAGTCCAAATACTACTATATTTTTCCAAGGTTTTCAACCATTCAAGAAGATGTTTTGAATGTGACAAGGCACGAGTTTGGTTGCAAGACTAGTCAACATTCTTTTTTCAAGATAAGAGTAATAGATGTCCAAAGCGATGAGGGTCAAGTTAGGTTGTAGGCCATAATTGGAGCTGCTTGTGTAAATCACGAGATCACCAATTCCATTTTTCTAAGCTATGGATCAGTTGTTCCCAAGGGTGAGCCAAACTAGGAAATTCATTTTGTAACCAAGGCATACAATTGATACTTAGATTGGTGACGGGTTGTAGAAGTATCCAAAGTCTGCATCACCATTCACATTACAATTCCTAAGTTTCAACATAAGCAATATCACACTACAAAGTTTGGAATTATAAATTCAATTGAGTTCAAACGTTACATTTTCTACGTGAATTCAAACTTGGTCACAAGAATAATACAAATACTTCACAAAAGTTACAAGGTTTAAATTACAAAGAAATAATCACTCCACTCCAAACTATAACCTATACGCCTCTTGCTGCACCATCCTGCTACAAGCACAGCCTGTGAACCAGACGCATCCTGCAAAGCAGAACCGTACTACTTGCACAAAAAAAAAAGACTCTACAAAACCAGTACTTTGCAGCTAGCCTGCGACCTTTCCACATCAACCTACCAAAATTCCAAAACCTCTTCCTCAAGCCTTGTATCAACCGTACCTTCAAAACCTGTTATCTCCAACAGCACAAGCAATAACGACTATACCATCCAAGCCATGACAAAAACCCGTGTATGAAAAAGACACAACATTACAAGAAGAAGTGGGTTTGAAATTTGATTTTAAAAGGAGAAGAGAGATCATAAAGAAAAGGGGGGGAAATTTAAAAAGAAAACCTTACTGTAAAATGAGGCCTCAACAGATTTTTCACTCGATGAAACGATTCCCATCGCCTCTGCTCTCCCTCAGCCCTACTACACTTTTCCTTTCACAACCTTAAACATCCTCCATTGTTTCATCATAAAAGCTCCACCAAAACCTTCAAACGATTTCGTTTTACGCTAACAACGTCATATCTCCGTGTAGCTCACGTCCTTCGCTACGTCACGAAGTCACGTCTTCAATCTTCATAACAACAACACCGTAAATCCCTCCGTTCAACTATTCATCATCGGAAACCCTTCTCCACAACCGCCACCATCGAGTGCTCCTTCAACCGCAACTACTTCAAAACCTAACCCTGATCCACATCCGAAACCGAGAGTGAGAGATTCGCAAAGTGAAACCGGATTTAGAAGTAGGAGAAGAGATCGGAAGCAAACACCTGGACACGTTCTAAAAGCTCTTCCGAAGGAGTCTTCAAGAGGTAGCCTCCCTTGGTGAAAATCGTGTTGTTTGTTGTCCCATAACTTGATTACTTGCTTTTCCTTGTTATCTTGCTTGATTTTGTTTAGGTTTAGAAGTTAGGGTTTAGATTGGGGGTGGTTCCGATTTGGTTTATTGGTGAGGTTTTAGAAAAATCTGAGTTTGGATTTGAAAACAGGGGAAAAAAATAACTAGGGTACGTGTTTGTCGTTTGAGGTATCGTGGTGTTGTCGCCGGAGAAGACGGTGGCGGCCGCCGCGCGCCGCCGCTTCTCCGGCCGTGGCTCAGGCTTCCGGTGACGTGAATTTGTAGAGAGAGTTGAGAGAAAGGGAAGCAATGAGAGAGAGAGTTTGAGAAACGTTGAAGCATGGAAAAAAATGTGAGGTAGAGTCTGAATTTTCCCTTTCCGTGTTTTATCATTCCATGCCCTACTATTGTGTTGGCTTGAGGTGGCGGTGACACTTGTCACTGCCAAGGACAAGTGTCAACGGTATGGATACCCTTCCACCGATTCCGTACGTGCATCCTTTGGTCCTTACCGTGCACCCTCCGTTTCACCCTCAGATCAGAGTCAAACGTTGACTCATTGGGGAATTCAACGCCCCAGATCTGCTGAAGGTTTATGGAGCACCCCCAACGTGTGGGCTTCATCCTATATGGGCCTGGGGATTTCTTAACCATACCCCCCAGCTGCTAACGTTATCTGGCCCATTTTTTTTGTTTTTTTTATTTCTGTTTTTTTTTAGTTTTTATTTTATATATTGCCTTTTAATTAAAAATCCAAAAACATTATTATAATTTCCTTTTTATAATATCAAAATATTATTACTTGATTAATTTAGTTAAAATCTTTTATTTAATACTAATTAATCTACTTAATGATTAATTTTATTAAATAATTAATTTTAATTTGATTAATTATTCTAAATTAGTTTCTTTAATTCTAAAAAACAAAAATATTTCATTTTCAAATATTTTATTTTAGTTCTAAAAAACTAAAAAAAAAAAAAGCACTTTTGATTCCTAAACCTTTTTTCTAATTAATTTTATTAAACCATTTTATTTAATATTAATTAGTTTTTATAAATATTTTAGTTTAATTTAATTAATTATTTGAATTTCTTTTCTCTCTAAAAATCTAAAAAAACACTTTTTATTTTATTAGTCCTCAATTCCTATTTAATTATTTTTATTAAATTATTTTATTTAATATTAATTAATTTTTTATAATTAATTTTATTAAATATTTTGATTTAATCTAATTAATTATTAGAACTTTAATCTAAGAAACCTAGAACTTAATTTTAGTTTAGGACTTCCCTCATTAGAATTAACTTTAGAATTAGGTTACTAACCTAACTAATATGCTTGATTATGTCTTCCCCCATTTTTATTTGTGATCTTTATGTGTGTATCTTATTCATGTGGATTTTATTTCATGCTTTAATTATATGTATGTCATTCATATTATACTTGTCCAAACCAAAAATCTTTTTCAAACTAATATCTTGACTTAATGTCAAGTCCTTTTAATACCTTGTAAGTCGATCGTTTTCACGATCGCAATTGACCTCACAATGCCTCCTCTTGGGCTTTATACAACGATAATTGTTGTACATTTGACTTTGGTTTGTATGTGTGTATGTGATTGACTCACTTTAATCATGGCTCGATTATTCCCACTTGAGTAGTTGTATCCCCCTCCCATAAGATTAAAATCAACCTTTTCAAAAGAATAAACAAGCTTGATCCAACGTCAAGTATTTTCCAAATCAAATTAATTTATCCTCAAGCATTCACTTGATCCACATATCAAGTCCCTTACCCCTCTTGTAAGTCGAGTGCTTTTGCCTCGCAATCGACCTTACCTTAAACCATAGGATCTCCTTTCCATTAGTTCAATCCTTCAACCATTCCACATGCAAATTCAAACCTCGATCAACATCGATCATTTTTCAAATCAAATCAATACATTTAATCATACTTAAAGATCATTTCTTAAAAGGTGAAAAGGAGGGAGATCAAGTATTTGGTCTTTCTCTTCAATTGTTTGGGTGCGAGTTCTCTTACTCGTGTGTGGACAATTGACGCCTTTAAAACACGCGAACTCGACAAACATTCAAACCTTTTCAAATCAAATTATCAAAACACTTAATCCTTACTTAAACATTTTTACCAAAGGTGAAGTGAGGGGGATCAAGTCTTTGGTCTTTCTCCTCAATTGTTTGGGTGCGAGTTCTCTTACTCGTGTGTGGACAATTGCCACCTATAAAAATATCCAATACGAATAAAACTCCTTTCCTCGCCCACGTGCGACCGAAACCCAAATACACACGCAGATCAAATTATTTTCTTAATCAAACTCTTTAATATACTTAATCATATATTCAAACACAATTTCCTAAAAGGTGATGTGAGGGGGGCCAAGTCTTTGACCTTTCTCCTCAATTGTTTGGGTGCGAGTTCTCTTACTCGTGTGTGAACAATTGACACTTCTAAAAAACATAAACCTTAATTCGTCGATTGCTTGTGTGCGAGTTCTCTTACTCGTGTGTGAGCAATTGTCACCTATTGCTTGGGTGCAGGTTCCCTTACTCGTGTGTAAGCAATTGTCTCTTCTAAAACATCCAATACGATCAAATTTACCCTTTCCTCGCCTCCGTGCGACCGAAACCCTAAAACACGTCCAAATCCAACTCTTTTTCTCAATCAAATCTTAACACACTTAATTCAAGTCAAACAACTTTTTCCACAAAAAGAACATTGTTTAGTCCATTCTTTCGCGCATATGAACTAGTGCTTCAGCCTCCCATGACGAGCCGACAAGCAAATGTTTAGCAGTTAGAATGCAACCTAAACTCTCGTTCGCCTAATACACGTCCAAATCAAACCTTTTTCTCAATCAAATCCTTAATACACTTAATCCTTATCCAAACAACTTTTCACAAAAAGAACATTGTTTAGTCCATTCTTCCGCGCATATGAACTAGTGCTTCAGCCTCCCGTGACGTGCCGACAAGCCAACATTTAGCAGTTAGAATGCGAATTAAACTCTCGTTCGCCTAAAGAACACAAACTAAACAACCGTAGTCCCACGAACTACGAATGCTCTGACTTTCCCATTGCACGAGGGAATACGTAGGCCCGAGGATCTTAATCCTTGCCGAGCACACTAATAAAAAACCCCCATTTCCCTCTTAGAAAACAAGATCTACCTTAGAAGAAAACAAACAAACCAAGCTAAATTATCTCCCGAATCGAATCAAGAGGTTCCCGTTGAGTACAACAGACGTAGAGGGTGCTAATACCTTCCCTTTGCGTAACCGACTCCCGAACCCGAATTTGGTTGCGATGACCATGTTCTTATCTCCCTTTAGAGGTTTTCTCGATATTTTCCTTTCCCTCTCTTGGGATAAATAAAGTTCGGTGGCGACTCTGTTTCGAACAGCTTTTTCCGCGTCCATCGCGAGGATCGTATTTTTCGAGGTACGACAGATGGCGACTCTGCTGGGGACTGCATTGCCCTATGCTAGAGAGAGTTAAGCCTAACTTGACTTGATTCGTGAGTGTTAGATCCGCTTGTTTGTTTATCTTCTCTTGCTTGTTTGATTATCTATTATTCGCTTGCTCGCTTATTGTTATTATATCCTATTGTTATCTCTTATGACACTGTGGGGTTCTCTAGGAACTTTGTGAGATGGCTCTACACCCGAGTCTGAGTATAACCCTAGAATTGAAATTGGTGGTTGTGTAATGGAGGCTTGCGTGGTCTCTTCCGCGTGAGCCAAAGCAAAGACTCCGCTTGGAGTAGATTCCCTTGGAAATGTTATCGTTTTGACGTTACTTCATCACGATGATAATGTTTTCGAGCCTGAATCGTCGATCCCAAGGACCTTTAACCCATTTTATCCATGGTGGTTGGTAGTGTTAACTCTTTGTGGGTTAATGCGAATGCCACAATCAGATGAGATCCCTCGAACGTATTACTTCCTGACAGTAATATTTTCTACCTCGATCTAAGATTCTGAGAACCCTAAACCCATGTGTCGATGGTTGTGTAGTGGGCGCCTCCGAGGAGTCTTTCTCATGGGGAAGAAACGAAAACCTCACCTAGACGAGATCCTTTCAAGGATATTATCGTCTGATGTTCCTTCGTCATGGCTATAATGTCTTTGAAAGATATCCATAACTCTAGGCACCTACCCGATTAGAGCCTACATATGGGGGGTCTTGTGATCAGAGATATCCTGTGTCTAACTCCTTCCTCAGAATTGGATGTTGTTTTGATCATGGAGCCGTGCATAAGCATTGCATACTCATGACATCAGCGTTGCATACTCATTAGCATATCATTTTTCCCACAAACTCAACCATCCTTTGTCCATAACCTGCAGTTGATTTCCCGACGCACATATTGGACTTGAGGTAGCTCTGGAAGAACTATGGAACACTTGGCGCACAATCAAGCTAAGCTGAGAAAAGACAAGAACAACATGAAAGGAAAGATGGAGCAGATGCCAGAAGCTTTAACGACTATGGGGAAAAGAAAGAAAAAGCTTCTTGAAGGCACAACATCTAGGAGTGTTACTCCCACAGTTCCGTCTACTCCACAAGCTGCAGTGAATAACCCATTGTGTGTTGTTCCTCCTGGGTTTTGTCCCCGGCCAATCCTTTCACAACCTCAGAATCAGTGGTCAGCACCTATTCTATCCCAGAGGCATGAGAATCTAAACCAGAGAGGCCATAAGAAGTCTAAGTTACGCCCTATCCTTGACCCTATTCCTATACCCTGTGGACAACTGCTATCATACCTGATTCAGAGTTCAATGGTAGCACTCACCTCCCTTGGACCGGCTCGTAACCCTCCTCCACCTGGATATAATCATAATGCACAGTGTGAATACCATAAATGGGCGAGGGGGCACTTTATTGAAGACTGTTGGTCATTCAAGAATAAAGTTCAAGAGCTTATTAACAAGAAACGTCTAGTCTTTGAAGAAGACAACTCAGGGGTAGAGTGTGAGTACCACACTGGAACCATAGGGCATGCTGTCAAAGAATGTGAAAGCTTTCGAAACAAATTGCAAAAACTAACCAGAAGGGAATACCCTAGCGTGAATGGTTCAACCCAAAGATCTGGCAAAGAGAAAATACAAGAGTTTCGTGGACCACTCAGAATCCTATACCACAAGGAAAAGGTCGAGTTTGTGGAAGATGAAACATCTTTATTCTCTGATAATCACATTGAAACCATGGACTTGGATAACACCATGGCCTTGGATAACATCTTTATTCTCTGGTAATTGTTGTTATTCACTTGTAATCTTTAAACCCTTATTGAGAAAGTGAATAGTAAAATAGTTTTAACCAATCCTTCTTCTTCTTCTTCTTCTTCTTCCTTCTTCTCTGTTTCTTTTGTAAACCTAATAGGGTTTTTTGTATTTGTTCAAGAAACTCAATCTTTTTCTCATATTTTGGTTTGTTCTTGACGACGCCAATTCAACAGTAGTGAACATTTTTTTCTTTTACAATTGGCTAAGGGTTGTATCTTTTGAAAAGAACAAAAAAATTCATTTTTAAGGCTCAAAGGGGTTTGTTAAAGGATTCACACCTTCACAAGATATGATTTTTATGTCAAGTAGATTTTCACTTAATAAAAAACAATGCCTTGATCATATTCATGACTTTAAAACATACTAAGTAATAGCAAGATTGATGAAAAATATAAATAGTTAACATGCATGTCTTCTCTCATTATTTATGTAAAACATGAGGCTGCACACATCTCACTTAGGTAGGCTTATGATTCTTGACTTATATTAACATGTTTTCACTAGACAGAAGAAAATTTAAACTTTGAATAAAGCAAGTATTTCATATTCATGTTTTATTTCACAGATAGTCAGAGAATTAATTTTGAATGAAGCATTTACAGAGAACAAAACATTTTTTATGCCATTTGTTCTTTGAACTTTTGTTATTAACCTCTCGTTTAGTGATTCCACTGCATCAGGATTTTCTGTTTGGTACTGAACCATTTGCAGATAAACTTTCCTTTGGTAGTACTTTTTCAAAACAAATTCATGATTTTTCAGAAGTTTGACAAAACACTTAACCATAAAAACAATTTAATTCAAACATGTAATGGATATCATGTACTTTGATTATCTCTGCATTCCATACAAAAAACCTTTTCCTTTCCTCAGGCAAAAAAATTGAGTGAAATACAGAGGTCTTCGCCTATCCCTAGGATCCTCGCTAAGCCAGCGTTGTGCACCATTTCTTGATGGGTGCACAAAATCTCGACATGCGAGCACGCTGCATCAGTACATAGACCTGTTGTGTTTTGTGTTATTTATGGTGTCAAGACTCATCCAAATTTAATAGAAAATGCAGCATTAATTCAAATATAGCGGGTTAAGTGCATGTTGTTTAAATCAATACAAAGCGGTTCAAATTTTAACAAAACAAATAGAAATAAATCAGAATAAGATTAAAGTATAATAAAATCACATTTTTGAAGCTGGATTTTTTATGTATCTGAATTGTGCTCCTCAAGGTCTTCTTCATATTCTTCTGGGTCTTCCTCATTTTCTTCCTCCTTTTCCTCGACATTGTTCCAGCTACTATTTCCAGTATCAAAATGTCCTTGCCCTATATTATGATGTTTTCTTGTATTGAGTTGATCAACTATACAGTAAAAGCATACATAGTCATCATCTATTGGACAATTGAGGCCTTAATGATAATAGTTTGGAAGATCTGTTGTATATTCTTGACATAATCCAATGATTAATCAGAGAAATACCAGAGGTAGTTTTGAAATAAAGTGTATAATTACCCAAATTGTTTTTTGAAATTATGTTGCTACCATATTATGATGAATTATGATGAACTATGTTGAATTATGATGAACCAAATAAGCTGTGAATTTTTTGTCTACCCTATTTTTGATGCAAATGTCTGCAACAGTTCGATTGTTGTTCCAATAATTTCTCTGGACTTCCCTTAAAAGTGTATTTGTTTCAGTTTTGTTTGTCATTAAAGAACCTCCAAGGTATGCATGGATAGTGTCCCTATCATATGGTATTATTTTGCCCATCACCTATGAGGCTTTAAAAAATACTTCATCTTCATCCGCTGGTATGGCATTGGCATAAAATTTTCTTATAATGTCAACATTAATTTCATCCTGGGGTTTAGATAGTACATGTCATCCTCTATTATTGTTTTCTTCCATTATTCTTACGAATTCCCCAAACTCCTTTAATTATAGTCTTTTTTCAACAATCAATTGTCTTCTTCTTAATTGGTCGTAGATTTCTTAGTGGTCAGGGCCTTTGAAGTGACATTTTTCATGTGGTACCCTGGAGGATTCAGTTTCGTATTGTCTTTGTCTTTCAATAACAGAATCATTTGGATCCATCTGTGAAAAGATCATTTGAACACATACAATTTTCTTATTCGGGATCATCGGCCTGTTAACCGTGAACCGTCACTTCTCATGGCCTGTTAACCATCACAAGTCTCTTTACCCGTAGGATCCAATCGTACTATACGCGGGAATCAAACCTGCCAAGTAATTGTGCATACGTTTCAGAGGAGGTGCTCGAGTCTCATGAAACTACACCGCAAGATCATTCGGTTATGATTACTAGACACACGCCTCGGCCTCTTTGCACGAGCGTTGTCAGCATGTCATTTACACACTTTCAATATCATTTGCGGTAATGTTCCTCACTCTACCTATTCATATTTTAACATGCATACATATTCCAACATGTTTAACAATAATAACATAGGCATGTAATCATCAATCACATAATGGAACACCAAAATTCAACATACCACAATTTATACCAATTTACGGTTCCCTCCGATTCATTTAATCGGGAAATAAATAGATATTTCTCACTACCATCAGCTAGAATATGTTCTTAGCTTCTCAACAATACCAAGAATACGCAAAACTGATAACCGAGTTAAAAGTTATGCAAGAAACAAAATGGATGTTCTGCTATGTTCGCATTGCGAATAAGCCAGCGAATGCTCGCTACTTCATTCGCAGTGCGAAGCGTCCAGCGAACGCCTAGCCAACACTTGCTCACTGCATCATTCGCAGTGCGAACGCTGGCGAACCAAGGCAGTAGCAAAAACAACGTAAGGTTCGCAGTGCGAACCACTGGCGAACGTTCGCTACCTCATTCGCAGTGCGAAGCTGCCAGCGAGTCCACGATTTCCCCTTCGCCGGGGGATTCGCAGTGCGAATCTGGGAAATGAAAAAGAGTTCATCAGCGTAACGGCTGATCTCCCATGGTTCCAAAACCCCACCAAAACATATCCAAACATCCCATAATCAAACATAAATGATTCTAAACTCATATAACTCATACTACTCAGTTTATAACACATTTTAACCGTTAATTTTCAAGATTTTCCAATTTAACCAATTCTCTTACAACTTTAACCTAAGTCTTAGAATCCAAGAAAATCTAAAACAAAAGCATCTATCTAGAACCCACATTGAATAGATGAAGATGGTGAAGATTTGAAGATGATTGGATGAAGATTAATGCCCTGTATAATATATATCTAGAATAATACCATACAAGCACTTTATTTGGTACTGACACATCAAAAGTTCCTAATGGCATAGTTCACATACTTGTCCATTTCTAAAACCTAAATACAACACATGGCACAAGTCATGGAAACTAGCCAAAAATAATAAAACTAAGAATGATATACAATATCCTCAATTGTATACAACAAAAGAATACACAGCGGAATAATCTTAACTAAGCTTCTCTTGAAACATCCGAGCATCGCTCCACTTGTAACCAAACCTGCACCTGAAATAAAGCAACTATAGTGGGGTGAGATACATCAAATCTCAATGAGTTCCCTATCCTATAGGTCCTCTCGGCTTTACAAGGTTCTATCATCCTAACTCAAGTCAAGGGGAAGGGAAATGACTTTGAGTGCACAATTCACAATCTCACACTATATGGAAACATGTCATGAGTCTGTTAACTCATGAATATCACACAGAAGGAATTACGTCCTGAGCCTGTTAACTCAAGATTCCTTACGAATCGATAACCGTACCAAGGCATCCCCTTTTCCCGTCTGCTTCTACGTCTAGAAGTCGACCCGAGTCATGGATCCTTGTAGTTACTTGGCATACGAAATGGATTCGGGATCATCGGCCTGTTAACCGTGAACTGTCATTTCTCATGGCCTGTTAACCATCACAAGTCTCTTTACCATATAGGCCCCATTCGTACTACACGCGGGAATCAAACCTGCCAAGTAATTGTGCATACGTTTCAGAGGAGGAGCTCGAGTCTCATGAAACTACACCTCAAGATAAATGGTTACGATTACGTGATCATAAACACAACGTGATTGTATTCGACAATCACAAGGCCACAATGCCTTAAGGCCACATTCACCTTTCTCATAAATCACTATGGTTCACACATGTTCCATACTACAACACTTGGTCGCATTCTACCTTCGGAAAGAATGTACCATTTCATAATTAGTCAACGACTTCTTTACCAGTTCCATCTGGTCTGATGCTGTACCAGGTACTCATTAAATCCAATATTCCATTCTTTTTGTGGCATACCAAAAAGTAACACACTTAGAACGAGATCCTCGTATCCTCACACTTATAAGCAACAACTTTCAACTCTCCAATTCTGACTGAACTCCTTCGTCTGTCACCTTCCACTGCGCAATTCCAAAACAAAACTAACAGTGGAATACCACGAATCCTTAAGCACCACCAAGTAGCTAACAGTCCATGGAGAACACACTTATCCAAAGGGGTCCTTACTAACCAATGGTACAAGAAACTTACTGGCGTCCTAAGGTAGAAAAAGTTCTTTGCCAACACACAATATCTTAACCTCTGCCCAACACTCTCTAGACGATAAAGACGCAAGAGTTACACTACTACTACCATGACATTCACAACTCCAATCCATTCTAAACTCGAAATAATATATCCAAAAAAATTTAACAACCTCCGGCCCTGGTTACCACATTCCAAATTGATTCTTCTTATGGGGTTCTGACTCCCTCAAGGTTTGTTGTTGGTACGAGTTCTCAACTAATATTACATAACACCATCATGAAGCTTTAATCAGATGCGAGTCACCACTTATCCAACTTAAACCATTCAAAGCGAAATTATGAGTTTCCATACTACTCACCAATCCATATACAACACTCTACACGTACACACACCCCCAAAGGACATGCCACGCTTTTCAATCGAATCCATTTTTCTCATTCGTTCCGACTCATAAACGATCCAAATTATATGCTTAACCTCGGAACTTCCAATTCTTACTCATACTTGGAAAGATAACTTTCAAAATTCCTTCTCTAGGAAAAACACAACTATACATAACTGGTACCACTCTCACGGAGTCTAAATCCAATACCGTGAACCCACAGAAGTTAACGATTACTAAACTCTGACCAACCACTTGAACCATACTAGCACCATAATTCAACACCGCAATATTCCTTGTGAGGTCAACACCTCGTGAGTATTCTCTGACTTTGCCCTCAAGGCTTTGTCATACTCAACACAAACTCACAAGATTACTTCCCTAAACGTTAACTCCTTTGTCACCTAAACAAATGGTCCACTATGCAACACCCTTCCAGAAGTTCTAATTTAAAAAAAAACAATTTCATCTTTCATTAACTTGCAATCCAGTTCTCTACTCGCACAATACCCTCCAAACGGAGCAACATAAGGTAACAAAACGCAGATGATGGTCTCTAAGGGCTTTCACAACTTACACACACGTTAATCGATTACCCTCTAAGCTAATCGGTTAACTCCTCAAAATTCAATGTAAAACACTTTCCATGCACGTGTTAATCGGTTAACACTGCTGCAGAAGCTGGAAATAACCAATTTCGTTTAATTCAAAGTCATCCCTACCCAAAACCATCAATTCGTCTTGCTCGATCTTGGAATACCATGCCCAACCTGTGGCTCCTTGACTTATATAACATTCACCAACCATGATCCACTCAAGGTAAAATAGAACAAAGTTAAAACGTGCAGATTACACATTCCAACCAAATGACAAGGTAAAATTTCAAATTCCGACGCAGTCACACGACAACACCTTAGCGGGGTAGTTCGTTCTCTGCTTATACAACTACTCTAGATGAAAGCCAATAATGACGACATTATAGGGTTTCAACCACCACTCATACTTAATTCGTCCATAAGCAAAATCCAACACACCACCATCACACGGTACTACGAAAATGATGGACATCTCATGCCAAGCATACAACCTTGTTCTCTCACTTGAATTCCTTGGTGAGAAATAATACTACAACGTTCTTAGTCCAACAAAAGGTAGATTCCGAATATTCCGACTATTCACAATCACAGAAGGTCCTTTATACTTGAAAATAGATCGGGGTAATGCATCCTCTTGAAGAACCTTTCCATCACTTCGTACACACTAACCAGGATTTCTTACCCTTACTATCCATTACACACCACACTTACACCAAATTACTTAACGAAAAATCCACAACCGACAATTCTCATCAACTATTAACAAAACCCTTCCAGTAAATGGTTCCATGATTTACACTTAGTCCGTAATAAGTCCTGAATTGCTTTTCGTTGTTTTACCACAATCCTGTATAATATTTATCTAGAATAATACCATACAAGTGTTTTCATTCGGTACTGACACAATCATAAGTGCCTAATAGAATAATTCACATACTTGACCATTTCTAATACATAAATACAACCTTTGGTACAAGGCATGGAAATTAGCCAAAATAAGAAAATCTAAGAATAATGTACAATATTCCTCATTGTACAAGAAAATAATACACAGCAGAATAAGCTTAACTAAGCTTCTCTTGAAACATCCAAGCATAGCTCCACTTGTAAAACAAACCTGCAAATAACACCTGAAAAATAACAACAATATTGGGGTGAGATAATAATCTCAGTGAGTTCCCCTATCTTATGGGTTCCCTCGGATCAACAGGGTACATACAATCAAACGGATCCACCGTGGATCCGGGGTTTACTCACGGTCTGGGGCAAATACACAACAATGGGTAATATCTTCATTAGTAGTACCTTGACTCACCAATAAAATAACAACAAGTACACAAACAACAATAAATAGATCAAACAACCAACTATGCAGACCCGTACTCACGTACGAGGAATCCAGAAGTAGTATCAACCTGTCTACATAGGCCACAATATAACACACCCTCGATGAGTAACCAAGTGCCTACGTCAAGAGACTAGCACAAGCACACAGCACGATGAGTCAGATGAGTCTGAAGTGATACACGCCTAGTCTGAAGTGATACACGCCTAAGTGGCCGCGGAACCCATCCACCAATCATCAATACGCATGTGTGTATCGGCAAGTGCAAGAACGCCTACATGACTGCACAAGCCCACCGGGAGAAAGCCTAGTGGTATTGCCTACATGACACCACTAGAGGTGAGTAATGGAGTGATATTGCCTTCATGGCATCACAACCCCACCATACCGATCACGCCGATGTGTTAACGACAAGTGGGTAAACACCCTATAAGACCCCCCACAAGCACATCCCAACGGTAGCTAAGGTGTATACCGAGCACGCAGATGAGTTAACGACAAGTGGGAAATACGCCCTGGTGGGCCCTCACAAGCTCATCGCAACGGTATTCTTCGGAACAAGTCCGGTATCCCTCGGACCAAGTCCGGAACTCAGGTGAAACACCACCTAGTAGCTTAGGCCTACTCCGATTCAAACATACATCACAATCACATCACATCACATCCGAACGTTCAACCGGAACGAACGGGAACAAGCCAGGAAATGATCACATCATAGCATTTATCAACATAATGCATTATATTCAACACATATACAAGGAAGACATAACAAGTGATCACATCAAGCCATTAGTCAAGCCACAATCAATATATAAGCATAATATGTTAAACATAATCAATATAGTAGTTCACACACATTTTAAGGCATACAAGTCACTAACATCCTCTACCAAGCATCCTTGGTTAACTCATGGTCTAACACACCATTCACTACCCTATGGGATTATCTTTCCAATGGCTTTGGACTCGTATCCATTGGATTCCCGATCCTTAAATTTTGGTGGAAACAAAACTACATACACTACATTTCTATATTTAACTTATCAATCCATAGCATATAGCCATGTTTCTACCTCACCATCACAAAGAGCATTGAAATAGATTTCCAACGCTTCCGACCGTGCCCCAATCCGAGTTACGGATCAAAAGTTATGAAGGAAACAAAATGGGAAAAAATGTCATGTTCGCAATGCGAACGGCTAGCGAACATTCGCTTTCCCCTTCGCTGGGGTTCGCAATGCAAACCTGCGAAACCCAGAATTCGCAGCAGCGTCAAAACAGGTCATTTGGGGCCAAAATCTCTCATTTCTTCACCCAGAACACTTCCAATTCATACAATATCAACCCCAAACGTGTAACAACAATCAAGACATGTATTATCATCATAAAAACACATTTAGACATGTTATTTCACATAAAACCATAAACCCCCAAACATGAATTTTTCCCTAAACTTCCTACCTAAGTTCTATCTAATGGAACTCACCTTTGATTCAAGAAGAGGATGAATTGATGATGAAGATGATGGATCCAACTTCCTCTTCCTTTCCTTCTTTCTCTCCTTCCACGTTTTCCTTTTCTTCCCCTATTACTATCTTTTCTTCTTCTTCTTACAAATATATATATAATATATATATATTATATAATATAAATCCAATAGGGTAACTACCTCCAATTGATATTTTGTCTTCTAACACCCATCGATCAATTATTAGAGTTACCTTAAAAACTTTCTTGAACTTATAAATATTAATTGGTCTCTTTAATAAAATAATTGATCTCTTCAGAGTTCTCAAGTTGCTCTATTGATCCCAATTGACAACACTTAGAGCAATTAGGATACTCCATTATTCCAATTAATCAAAGATAGAGCACATAGATATTCATCTAATCTCATCTGATATCCAATTGAGCATTTAGATAATACGGGGTATTACACTCTCCCCCCCTTAAATTGAAATTCGCCCCCAAATTTCCTCTACTCGACAAAACTATAACTTGCATCCTTGTCTTAGATCCATACTTAATATTTACCTCCGTTCAAAATTCTGACGTATTCCAATTATAACTTGACTTCACAGACCAAAATCCTTACTTTCACGAATTATCAAACTTCGTTTTCTTAGTTATACTCTTATTCCAATATTGGGTTAATTTCGAACTTTGCTTTTTCTATAACTCATCTGTTGTTCCATACGAAACACCTTGTCGCATCTTACTTCGGAAAGAATGTACCATTCTACATTCCTCTACTGAGTCACAACAAGACCGTAACATCTTATCTTGATTCAGGATAACAAACACTCATCAAATTCTCATGAGGCAATTTGGTGATTCCTTTCCTTCATGTAATTACCAGCAACTATCCTTTATAAATCCTTCAATGTTTCAAACCACTTCATGAACAGTCGAACGACTTCTTACCAGTCTCACTTGTACTCATTACACCAAGATAACCTGCTTAGGACAAGTTCTTCTTATTCCATACGTATAAGTAACAATCTCCAAACTCCCATTTTTCTGACTTAACTCTTTCATCAGTCACTTCCACCACGCAACTCCAATTCTAACAATGGAATACCACCAATTCTGAAGCATTACCAAGTAGCCAGCAGTCCACGGGAAACACAATTATCCACTGGGATCCTTACTAACCAACGACATCAGAAATTTACTGACGTCCTATGGTAGAACAATTCCCTCGCCAACACACAATATCTTAACATCTGTCCAACACTCTCTAGACGATAAAGGTGCAGGGGTTACACTGTTACTACCACAACATATACAACTCCAAATTTATTCCAAACTTTAACCCATATAACCAAAGTAGTTTAACAACCTCCGGTTCCAGTTACCACATCCCAAATCAATTATGCTTATGGTCTTCCGACTTACTCAAGGTTCCTTGTTGATACGAGGTCTCAACCAATAACACGTAACACCATTACAAAACTTCATTCATACGCGAATCACCGCTTATCCAAACTTAAACCATTCTAGGCACAATTGCGAGTTTCCATACCACTCACCAATTCACAAGATTACTTCTCCAAATATCCAACTCTTTCGTCGTTTGAACAAATAGTCAACTATGCAATACCTTTCCACAAGTTCCAATTTCAAAACACAAATCCTTCTTTCATTTACTTGCAATCCCGTTTTCAATTTACACAATACTCTCCAATCTGTGTAACATACGATAACAAAACGCAGATGGTGGTTCCTAAGGGATTTCACACTTTACACACACGTTAATCGATTAACCGTCTGAGGCTAATCGGTTAACTCCTCAAAATTTAGCACAAATATAATCCTTGCACGTATTAATCGGTTAACACTGCTGCAGAAGCTGAAAACCAATTTCTTATAATTCAAAAGTCATCACAACTCACTTGATTCGTCCATAAGAAAAATCCAACACACAACCATTATACGGTACCACAAAGCGATGGACATCTCATATCAAACATACAACCTGGTTCTCTCACTTGAATTCCTTGGTGAGAATTAAAACAACAACGTTCTTAGTCTAACCAAAGGTAGATTCCGAATATTCCGATTATTCACAAATACAGAAGTTTCTCTATACTTGAAAGTAGATCGGGGTAATGCATCCCCTTGAAGGACCTTTCCATCACTTCGCACACATTGACCGGGATTTCTTACCCTTCACTATCCATTGCACATCCCACTTACACCTAATTACTTAATGGAAGATTCGCAACCGACAATTCTCATCAACTATCTACAAAACTTCTCCGGTGTAAACTGTTCCATGATTTACACTTAGTCCGTAATAATTCCTGATTCGCTTCTCGCTAGTTTACCGTAATCCCACTTCTTAGGATACAATACTCACTGTTCCACAAAGTATGTCTCAAGGGTAAGAATCCATCACATACTCTTGTGACCAAGGTGTTACCACTACGCTCGTTCTTAATACCAAGGTGTAACTTCCTCATAACATATTGTTAATTCCGTTCATTCCACATAATCGAATAAAATCCACCTCATAAACAATATTTTCATTTTCCACAGCATAGAACACTTTCAGAGCTTCATAACGATATAAAGAACGCTTAAATCGGACACCCGAGTCAAAAGGTATGGAGAAAACAAAAACGGAAAACCTGCCATGTTCGCATTGCGAAGAAGCCAGCGAATGCTCGCTTCCTCATTCGTAGTGCGAAGCTCCCAGTGAACACCTAGCCAACACTTGTTCGCTGCACCATTCGCAGTGCGAACCGCTGGCGAACCAAGTCAGAACCAAAACAAGGTAAAGTTCGCAGTGCGAACCTCTGGCGAATGCTCGCCTTCACCTTTGCCGTACGAACAGCCAGCGAGTGCACGATTTCCCTTCGCTAGGGGATTCGCAGTGCGAATCTGGGAAAATGCAGAAATTCTGCAGCGTAACAGCTGAGTTCCCATAGGTCCAAAACTTCACCAAAACATATCCAAACACACCAACCAGTACCAACGGATGATTCCACACATGTATTGACCATACCACTCAATTATAACACATTTCAACCGTTAGATCTTTGATTTTGCAAAATTACCCACTCTTCGTCCGGCACATACTTGTTTTACTTGAAGCATGTAAACACATCCTTGTGTTCCTTCACACACTTCTCTACCACTTTAGGTTCCCATAAAAGTCAAATTTCTTTAACTCTCAACTTTAAACCAATTGGAAGATATGGTTCCGAACACATTCCTTAAGGTACTCTCATCCGTCCAAGATACCATAGAAACTTTAGAACCTGAAGCACCGATACTTATCTCACTTCCGGACCTTACGTCACACATTCCACAAAACAACTTTTCTTTTCCTCAGAATGAGATTACTTGAAACTCTTATCTATACCAGTAGTCATTCCAGCTCTACTAGTGACTTTACCTATTCCTCAATACTTAAACCAATCATCCGCTAGAGATTCTTAACTTTCAGACTCCATAAATTCCAAAGGATTTCTTGAACAACACAACACTCTTAAATTCCATGCTACTCAAGGCACAACTTCTATTAAGACCTCACTGAGCTGACCAAAACTCCTTATAACTAACTCTTGGCTTGAGCCTACCCTCACATCACAAGTTTCGACAACACCTCGGAGTCCTCGTGGTCGCTCAACCATGATTCTACCTATCACATACATAGTATTAGGTTGATCAGGCCCAACACTAGATAATATGATATTAAGAGTCATGCTGGCAAGACACACTTAAGAGGCAGGAATAGATTTACTTATGATGTTTCCAGGCTAGGTCGAGGACACGACCTGCTCTGATACCAACTGTAACGCCCTGTATAATATTTATCTAGAATAATACCATACAAGTGTTTTCATTCGGTACTGACACAATCATAAGTGCCTAATGGCATAATTCACATACTTGACCATTTCTAATACACAAATACAACCTTTGGTACAAGGCATGGAAATTAGCCAAAATAAGAAAATCTAAGAATAATGTACAATATTCCTCATTGTACAAGAAAATAATACACAGTAGAATAAGCTTAACTAAGCTTCTCTTGAAACATCCAAGCATAGCTCCACTTGTAAAACAAACCTGCAAATAACACCTGAAAAATAACAACAATATTGGGGTGAGATAATAATCTCAGTGAGTTCCCCTATCTTATGGGTTCCTTCGGCTCTACAGGGTACATACAATCAAACGGATCCACCGTGGATCCGGGTTTACTCACGTTCTGGGGAAAATACACAACAATGGGTAATATCTTCATTAGTAGTACCTTGACTCACCAATGAAATAACAACAAGTACACAAACAACAATAAATAGATCAAATAACCAATTATGCAGACCCGTACTCACGTACGAGAAATCCAGAAGTAGTATCAACCTGTCTACATAGGCCACAATATAACACACCCTCGATGAGTAACCAAGTGCCTACGTCAAGAGACTAGCACAAGCACACAGCACGATGAGTTAGATGAGTCCGAAGTGATACACGCCTAAGTAGCCGCGGAACCCATCCATCAACCATCAATACGCATGTGTGTATCGGCAAGTGCAAGAACGCCTACATGACTGCACAAGCCCACCGGGAGAAACCCTAGTGGTATTGCCTACATGACACCACTAGAGGTGAGTAACGGAGTGATATTACCTTCATGGCATCACAACCCCACCATACCGATCACGCCGATGTGTTAACGGCAAGTGGGTAAACGCCCTATAAGACCCCCACAAGCACATCGCAACGGTAGCTAAGGTGTATACCGAGCACGGCAAGTGGGTAAACGCCCTATAAGACCCCCAAACGTGTAACAACAATCATGGCATGTATTATCATCATAAAAACACATTTAGACATGTTATTTCACATAAAACCATAAACCCCAAAACATGAATTTTTCCCCAAACTTCCTACCCAAGTTCTATCTAATGGAACTCACCTTTGATTCAAGAAGAGGATGAATTGATGATGAAGATGATGGATCCAACTTCCTCTTCCTTTCCTTCTTTCTCTCCTTCCACGTTTTCCTTTTCTTCCCCTGTTACTATCTTTTCTTCTTCTTCTTCTTCTTCTTACAAATATATATATAATACATATATTATATAATATAAATCCAATAGGGTAACTATCTCCAATTGATATTTTGTCTTCTAACACCCATCGATCAATTATTAGAGTTACCTTAAAATACTTTCTTGAACTTATAAATATTAATCCGTCTCTTTAATAAAATAATTGATCTCTTCAGAGTTCTCAAGTTGCTCTATTGATCCCAATTGACAACACTTAGAGCACTTAGGATACTCCATTATTCCAATTAATCAAAGATAGAGCACATAGATATTCATCTGATCTCATCTGATATCCAATTGAGCATTTAGATAATACGGGGTATTACACTCTCCCCCCCTTAAATTGAAATTCGCCCCCGAATTTCCTCTACTCGACAAAACTATAACTTGCATCCTTGTCTTAGATCCATACTTAATCTTTACATCCGTTCAAAATTCTGACGTATTCCAATTCTAACTTGACTTCACAGACCAAAATCCTTACTTTCACGAATTATCAAACTTCGTTTTCTTAGTTATACTCTTATTCCAATATTGGGTTAATTTCAAACTTTGCTTTTTCTATAACTCATCTGTTGTTCCATACGAAACACCTTGTCACATCTTACTTCGGAAAGAATGTACCATTCTACATTCCTCTACTGAGTCACAACAAGACCGTAACACTTTATCTTGATTCAGGATAACAAACACTCATCAAATTTTCATGAGGCAATTTGATGATTCCTTTCCTTCATGTAATTACCGGCAACTATCCTTTATAAATCCTTCAACGTTTCAAACCACTTCATGAACAGTCGAACGACTTCTTACCAGTCTCACTTGTACTCATTACACCAAGATAACCTGCTTAGGACAAGTTCTTCTTATTCCATACGTATAAGTAACAATCTCCAAACTCCAATTTTTCTAACTTAACTCTTTCATCGGTCACTTCCACTGCGCAACTCCAATTCTAACAATGGAATACCACCAATTCTGAAGCATTACCAAGTAGCCAACAGTCCACGGGAAACAGACTTATCCACTGGGATCCTTACTAACCAACGACATCAGAAATTTACTGACGTCCTATGGTAGAACAATTCCCTCGCCAACACACAATATCTTAACATCTATCCAACACTCTCTAGACGATAAAGGTGCAGGGGTTACACTATTACTACCACAACATATACAACTCCAAATTTATTCCAAACTTTAACCCATATAACCAAAATAGTTTAACAACCTCCGGTTCCAGTTACCACATCCCAAATCAATTATGCTTATGGTCTTCCGACTTACTCAAGGTTCCTTGTTGATACGAGGTCTCAACCAATAACACGTAACACCATTACAAAACTTCATTCATACGCGAATCACCACTTATCCAAACTTAAACCATTCTAGGCACAATTGCGAGTTTCCATACCACTCACCAATTCACAAGATTACTTCTCCAAATATCCAACTCTTTCGTCGTTTGAACAAATAGTCAACTATGCAATACCTTTCCACAAGTTCCAATTTCAAAACACAAATCCGTCTTTCATTTACTTGTAATCCGAATTTCAATTTACACAATACTCTCCAATCTGTGTAACATACGATAACAAAACGCAGATGATGGTTCCTAAGGGATTTCACACTTTACACACACGTTAATCGATTAACCGTCTGAGGCTAATCGGTTAAATCCTCAAAATTTAGCACAAATATAATCTTTGCACGTATTAATCGGTTAACACTGCTGCAGAAGCTGAAAACCAATTTCTTCTAATTCAAAAGTCATCACAACTCACTTGATTCGTCCATTAGAAAAATCCAACACACAACCATTATACGGTACCACAAAGCGATGGACATCTCATATCAAACATACAACCAGGTGTGTCTCCTGGGATTTTCATCCAAGTACAAACGCGAAAGTGGCACCAAAATAGAGTCGCCAGCAATGTGTATTTATCCCGAGAGAGGGAAAGGAAACACCGCATAAACCTGAAGGGAAGGAAAAGAACATGGTCTTGCGACCAAGAGAGCTGGGTTCGGGAGTCGGTTACGCGAGAGGAAGGTATTAGCACCCCCACGCGTCCATCGTACCCGATGGGATCCTCGCTTGCTTGTCTCGATCAAAGGGTGATAGAAAAGAATACTGGAAAAGGAACTGGAAAGAGAGCTGGAAAAGGAAAGGAGAGAGAAAGAAAGAGAAACAAATGTAGGGAAAATAAAAGAAGTGCTCGCATGGGCCCTACCCCACTGCCTACGTATCTCATCGGGAGCATGAGAATCAGAGCGACGCAGTTCCCCTCACTAGGGATGGATTGTTTATGTTTTTTAGTGGAATACGTCAACGGTCGCGTTCCAGCAGTTAGGTGTTGCAGCTCGCTGTAGGGAGACTTAGGCGTTACCTGTTTGCGGTAGAACGGAAATGACGCATCCTTAAGGAAGGAGTGAATGAGATGAGAAGAGAAATTATTTGTTTGTTTTTGTCTTTTAAGAAAGAAGTGTTTTTAATTATTGGTGTTTTGTAACATTCATTGTATTTAAGTCCCTCATGTGAGATTGAATGCCTCACACATCGTCCCCAGACGGTACGTATGCTAAACATTCTCCCAAAGAAATGAGAGAAGACCCATCACCTCCTTGTTCCCACATGAAAGGCCTAAATACAATATTTGTTATGCCTTTATTAAGTATTTTTTTACTTTTATTATGAGATAAGGAAGAGAGACTCAAAAGATGATCAAAGGAAAAAACTAAGTGGAAACTAGGTCCTAATGTTATCATACAATGATTGCCCTATGGTGGAAGTAAGAAAGGGAAGTCTACCTAATGTTAGCATACATGGATTGCTATCCTAATGTCTCTCCTACCTCCGACTTAATCCAAAATTAAATGGAGCGAGGAATCCTACGGGATCATGTCATCAGACAAGTAAACACAGGATAAATCAATCACAAAATGAATTAAAAGCAACGAAAGAGCAAACAATATCAGTCAGCAATAGTATCACACAACCAAAGGGAGAAAAAGGGAAGTTTTAACCAAGGGGTCATATCAACCGAGGCAAACAAGCTAGGTGTGGGAAATAGGGGCGCTCACCCAAAGGTATCGAGAACCCTGGAGAGCAGAATAAAAAGGGGAAGATGTGAGTCAGATCACATAAGCATCAGCATCGGTCAATGCGAGCTAAAGACAAAGCGTGGGGGTTGGTTACAAACCCTATCTTTCACTTGACCGACTCAATAACAGGAGCAGGTGATGTTCAAAGCTTCAATCATGTAATGAGAGCTAAGAACGACTCAACTAGAATAACGGGGGTTGATTGCGAACCCTACCTTCTGTCAATTGCCTCCTTGGAGGTCTTACCAGGGGAAATGGGAATGGGATGCCTCATAGAGGTCTTCAGGCACAATATTAAACAATCACAAACAGAACCTCCTTTGAGGACTTCCATCATTGCCGGCCAAGTGGCACGGACTCCCAACCCTACTTCTCATGGCATAAAAAGGAAAAATGCGGGTTTAGTAAAAGAGAAGAGAAGTGATACCGAACGCATATCAATCCGTAGCAACGTAAGCAAAGTATTAGCAAACCGGCAAACTTCTAGTAACCTAGTATAAACGAGAAAAAGTGTTAGAAAGTGGAATGGATCCGTGAAAGGCATGAAACCAAATGCTCTTCAAAAAACAATAAAACAAGGCCATAAGCCATAAACAGCAGCAACAACATCGCTCCAGCACCTGCATAGCTGTTAAAACTAGCAACAAGTAAAAACAGTCTATAACAGCTACTATTTCCAGAACATAATGGGTGTATATGCAGCCAGCCAGGATAACAACATTCTACAGCACTCTTTGTTCACAGCACTCTTTGTTCACAGCAGCTATGTATACAGCAGCTTCTACATTTAGCTAATCAAGTGTAAAACACTACAAAACAAACTCAAAGGTTAGTCAAAATTCACATGGAAATAACCAAAGTGAGCAACTAAGATCAAAAGGAAATGTCAATAAGAAGTAATTGAAATCAATACTAAATGTAAACAAACAATTAGTCAAAAATTAACATGTAACAAGTATTACGGACTATTAACAACGTTAACTAATGAAAACGCTACGGAAATTAATCGAAGTTAGTACTAAAACCTATGTTTAGTCAATGTTAGAACTAAGTCGAATCAAACTATGTCAACATCAATTAGTTCAAAGTTCTAATTCTAAAACTAGTTAGTGGACAAGTAAACAAAAACAATTAGTAAGACAATGGGCTAAAAACGATTAACGAACCATTAAGCTATTAAGCGAAAAATAATTATCAAAAAAACCATTAGTAAAATATAAACCTAAATCTAATTATCAATACTAAGGTCTAAAGTCAATATCTAAATCGAATTGAAATTAGTTTCTAAATGAAAGTTAATCGAAGTTAATCTACAATTATCCGACGACTAGAACATGTTAAGAGTTAATTCCTAATTCGAAATCCAATTTTAAATTTACTTCCAAATTTCTAATTCTAAAATTATTTATTAGTTCAAAAAAACTCTTAATCAAAATTAGAATCTAATTCTAAATTTAAAGCCTAATCCTAACACTAACACGTAATTAATCTAGTTAATTTCTAAAAGCCAAACAGTGGAAAAAAAACTAAAGGAAAATGGGGTGCTGTGAGCAATACCGGTGGTGTGGATTCAGATTCCATGTAGATCGTGTGAGCTTCACAGACAGGGTGTGGTGTAGTAGTGAAAACAAGGGTGCAAAAAGAATTCCATGGAAGGTAAAGCCCAATCCGATTCAATTCAAAGCCTTCAAACCCTAAAGAACTCCATAAAGCAAATTTCACCATTGTGTTCTTCCATTGCGCCATTCTCAGCCGCTGATTTCTCCTTTCATCCTCAACGCGCCGTACTTTATCCCCCTCTCTCATTCACAACCATCATCACCTTCTCCTTCGCCGGAAACCTCTCTCTTTTCCATTCAACTCGCCGTGCTTCTTCTTCATCTCCTGTCACAACTCCGGTGCCACCACCTCCATACAACTCCTGCTTACATCTCCTTTCACCTCCTTCTGTCGTCTTATTCAACCTATCCTCCGATCGCATAACCGTTTCACATAAACCACCACAGAGAACAATCAAACTCCGGATCACGGTCGAAATATCGCTCAAGTAAAACAAGAAGATGAACACACGAGTACGATGCCATACGCACAAGATCCAAAGCTAATTGCTAGAGTGAGATTACCGGATCTACACGATGAAGATGACGGTACTTCGAATCAACACCGCCGCGAAGCTTAAGGTAATGCTCTTGAACTTTGCTGACTTCAGATTGGCTTCTTTCTTCTACTTCTTCTTTATGTGAATTTCTGGTGTTGCGCTTGAATCTTCGTATCGGAGTCGCTTTGCTTTTGTACCAACGCCGTGATTCTTGTGATCGATATGTTGTTGTTATGTGAATTCTCACGGTTTCGTTGCAGTTGTTGCAGGTTCAGATTCGGTAAAGGCTGTATGTATGCGTGTGATTACAGAATCTGCAGGTTGGTGAACTTGTGTGAAATTGAGGTGAAAAGATTGAAGAAAAGAGAGTTTGTCAAGAGATTGCAGTGGAAGAATAATGATGGAAAGTTGGCTGAAAAAAACTCTCAAGAATGATGAACCGTGGAGATAAAGATGTGATGTGAAGATGAAGATTGAAAGCTGTTTTGGAATTTCAGAGAAAAGAGAATAATGAAGATGGTATTGAAGGTGATGAATAAGGAGTGTGAGAGTGAAGAAGAATGAAGGTCTGTTAGAGTGAATTCGTGAGAGAGGATTTTTGTTAGTTGGGATTTGTTAACTGTTAGAGAGAATTTTTTGACAGTTCGAGATTGTTAGGAAGTTATGGTTAGGAAATAGTTAATTCTGTTATAGATTAGTTATGAAGAGTTTCTGTTAGAGAATCTCGTGTAAAAAATGTTTAGAGGTGTTCTGGAGGATATCTGTTAGAGATTAGCTTTTTTAGAAGTGAGGTTTATGAGTTATCATCCTCTGTATTTTTTCTGTTATGAATGTAATGGGCCACTGTTTATAATTCTCTTAGCACTGCTATGTAATCTTTCTCCTTTTCTTGTTACCAACTGTTGCTGCGCCATGTATTCTTTTTTACTTTTTATTTTGATCAAAGAATTTTTCTGATAAGATATGTTCTCTTCATCTGCTGTTACATAATTTCCTTCCAATTTTTCTGATAAACATGTTGGAGCACTATCAGGCTGTATCCTTCTTCGATCTTGTTCCGTATGAGCTATGCAGAATTTACGTATGCCATAGTCAATAGAGTACTGGAATTTTTCTATTCTCAACAAGAACGTAACATGATTTGAGCAAGCACACCACCCTCATCACCTAAATCCAAGGTCGTATAAAATGATCCACTTCTTGATTACCACTTGCAGTCATATTAGGAACTTTTTATACAATTGGCTCAATCGGTGCGGTAGATTGGCCTCATTGTGAAAGGTATTCATTAGCATAGCATAAATAACCCATGTGAAAGCCTACACCTATGTCTTTCAAGTCTTAAATAAGCTGATTCGTAGTATCGAGCAAACCCGGCCGATAACTGTTGTACTTATTGGAGCCATTCGCATCTGTCTTTCCCATATCACCGAATGTGACCACACGTTGTACGGGAGTTGGCCTGGATACGGAGATGATTTAAACTGATATTCTTGACTCCCAACTGTGACCAATTAGGCACATCAAAGTCACCAATTTTAGCCAACTATTTTCTCTTTCCCGCTGGCTGCTTTAACAGTTGGCCTTCTACCTGTAATGATTCGACCTTGAATACACACCGCCTGAGAAATTGCCACTGATACAGGTAATCTGAATTTGAAACAACCTCTTGGTAGTTTGACCATGATTAGGTCAAACGTCCACCTGAATAGGATCGCAACCGAACAATCATCTTTGACTTGAAGCTAAACGCTTATCTTTGAATGCACGCTGATACTCCTTTGAATACGGAAGATCAAACCAAAGGAAGATGCCTTGATCACATGTCCTTATGCAATATGCAATGCAATGCTTAATGTTTTATTTTTTCTATGCTTGAATGCAATGCAATGAAATGAAAGCTCATGCTAGATGATATGAAGAAATGAGAGGGCAAATTTTGGGGTATTACAGCTGCCCCTATTCAATCACTGTAGACCTGAATGGATGATAGTGATTGCTGTCAGAATTTCAAGGTATGGAGAGATTGAATACTAAAAATAACCCAAAAATTTGCACCCTATGGAGAGGAAGAAAAGGGATATAAACCTAACCAAATGAACTCTGTTTGAATAAAACTCTGATGATGAATAACAACGGCTTGCCACACTTTGGGTGGACTTTCAACAATGTCTTTTTGAACGACGTCAGGCGACTACTGGCTTGCCATACTATGGATGGACTTTCAACAATGTCTTTTTGAACGACGCCAGGCGACTACTGGCTTGCCATACTGTCAATGGACTTTCAACAATGTCTTTTTGAACGATGCCAGGCGACTACTGGCTTGCCATACTGTCGATGGACTTTAGCTGCTCTGCCATTCTAAACAATGGACTTTTACCAATTCGTGTTGGATTTCTGCCAATCTGTCGTTGGACTTCTGCCAATCTGTCGTTGGACTTTTACCAATTCGTGTTGGATTTCTGCCAATCTGTCGTTGGACTTCAATGATTACCAAACCGGCTTTGGAATCTCAAACTTGCCATCTTCAGATGGACTTTTGCAGCTTTGCCAAATTGTCGTTGGACTTTTACCAATTCGTGTTGGATTTCTGCCAATCTGTCATTGGACTTCAATGATTACCAAACCGGCTTTGGAATCTCAAACTTGCCATCTTCAGATGGACTTTTGCAGCTTTGCCAAACTGTCGTTGGACTTTTACCAATTCGTGTTGAATTTCTGCCAATCTGTCGTTGGACTTTTACCAATTCGTGTTGGATTTCTGTTAATCTGTCGTTGGACTTTAGTGCTTACCAAACCAGCTTTGGAAGCTTTGCCAAATGGTCACTCCACCTACTGGAAAAACCATATGCAATACTATCCCACCTGCTGGAATAATATGAACAAACTGTATATAATGATCACCCTACCTGCTGGGACAATCATCTGCAATACTATCCCACCTGCTGGAATAATACAAACAACTGTCTGTATGCCAAAAATAAATTGGACTTTGAGCTGTAAATGAGCAATACTGAGAATTACACCACCGACTGGGTAATATTATATGCTGACACTTTGCTGAGGAACAATAATCAATGATTTGATCTCGGAGACTCCTGAAAGGATAATATCTCTGCTGGAGCATGAATGAACAATCCGTCTGCTTCGAATTGTTACGCTTGCCAAAAATAAATTGGACTATGAAATATGAGGGGAGTGATGTTCCTGCCAGGAATTATTTCCTCTGCTTGGGGATGAATTCTGGTCACAGCAACTCCGCTGGGGATGAGAGTTTTTGAATGATGTCCTGCTAGGGAAGAAAAGTTATTAAAACTCTGCTTGGGGATCCACTAAACCCGAAATCCTTGCGGGGAGAATCAACCTGCTAACCCGGCTGGGGAAAGAATGTACTTACACTCTGCTGAGGAAGAGGTTTTGTTGACCTGCTAAACTTCTGCAGGGAAGTAAACAACTCAGCTGGGGAGTATTGCTGACAAGATTCACTGCTGAACTCTGTGGGGATACCACTATCAGAGATACGATCTTGTTGGGAATCAGGGCTACTCTGCCGGGGATATGCAAATCCTGGCTAGGACATTTCGCTGCAATTTGCTGGAAAAGAGTCCCTAGAAATCTGCTGGGAAACCCAAAGCAACTCCACTGTAGTCTGCTGAGGAATACGACCGTCAAGCTTAGGATAAGTACCACAATGCCCCATGTTAGGCGAACTTGCCGCTTGATGACTCCACTGGGGGTAATGAGTTTATAACCAACTCCGCTGGAGAAAACCGCTTTAAAGCGTCTCGTGCCGGGGAATGCCTTTTGAGAGGATTTTACAGAAGACCAAATGTCCTCAAACTCTAATGGGGATAACAGGTCTGAGACATCTCCTGCTAGGGAAAATCAACATGCCCCATGCTCGGGAGAGTCAATAACTCCGCTGGGGATAAGTGGGTAGACCATCAACTCTGAGGTTGAGGAAAAGGTAGACATCAAATATGAGGTTGAGAAACCATAACTTCCACTCTGAGGTTAGAAGAAAGATATACGTCAACTTTGAGATTGGTAAAAGGGTATACATCGATTTTGAAACCGGAGATAAAACCCTTGACTTTAACTCTGAGGTTGGGGGAATAAAAGCATTTTCATCAACTCTGAGGTCGAGAAAAGGTATACAACAACTTTGAAGCTGGAGAAGAAAGGGATATTCATCAACTCGGAGGTCGAGAAAAAGGTATACGACAACTTTGAAGTTGGAGAAGAGATATACGACAACTCTAAGGTTGGTAAAAATGGCTTCAACTCTGAGGTTGGAGAAGGAATGTACGACAACTTTGAAGTTGGTATAAAGAAGGCTTCAACTCTGAGGTTGGAAAGGGAATAAACGACAACTCTGAGGTTGGAGAGAAGATATACGACAACTATGAGGTTGGTAAAAAAGGGCTTCAACTCTAAGGTTGGAGAGCACTGTTTTAATTGAGGGTTGATTTGGGATTTCACACAAGGTACCGAATCTGGCTTATGCTTCGATGCATGTTTGAATTTTATTTCTATGGCGTAATGCTCCACACGAAATGGAAATGCTACGCTTTTTGAGGATGCAATGCAATGATGATTACTATATGCAAGAATGAGAGGACACACCACCGGGGAATGCGCAGAACAAACCAAGCAAACTTCGCTGAGGAAGGGATCACCAATATCTGATCTCATGTGGGGAGATAACCAACTGTACCACCAATAACCACTGGTGATGCCAACCCTGTTGAGGAACTGCAAGCTGAATTGCGAACTCTGCTGGGAGATGCCAATAAAGATTGGACTTTGAACTGCTGAGAATGCCAATAATCGTTGTACTTTGACTTGCGGAGAAATACCAAATCTGACTGTTGAGGAAAAGAGTACTCTGACTTCTCACCATCTTCAAACTGCTTGAGAATATCCCATTGTCTTATCCTGCTGAGAATGAGGAATCCACCTACACTGCTGGGGGTAAGGAATCTTCATAAAGAAACCCCTTTCAATATGAGAACAATTATCTGCTTGGGGAGGAATATTAATTCCAACACCTTGCTGGAAAAGATACCTTCTGGCTCTTTGCTGGGGAAAAGACTTAGTACTTCAAGTTTCTGCTGATCGACTGCATGTCGATTGTCAAGAGTGAACAACGGTTCCTTAATTCTCGACTTGCCCCAGACCACAGGGTCCATTGAAAGAAATCATCTCAAGAGGATTTTACAGAAGACTTGGCAAGCTCAATGCTTCAGTGCCTTCAAACTCTTGGAGGGATTCAATGTATCTCAAATTAGCTGCCTCAGACTGTATGGTCTACATAGGAATTCGTCTTGAGAAGATTTGTGAATAATCTCATATCATCGTGAGATATTTTGCATCAGTACTCTGAACCCTGGATAAGCTGACCAGTCATCTGGATGGACTACCTTCTCATGCCCTTGGGATAGCCTGCCCTAATATGAACCTTGAAGTAATCTTGCCCCTGACTACTGATCTTCGAAGGAAGATCCCGAATACGTGCCTTTGGAGAGATTTGAATCTCGAAGTGATTGCCCCAGTTTAACTGAACTCTGAAGAGATTTCTCAACATGATTGGCTCAGATTGGTTACACCTTAAAGAGAGGATTCGACGTGACTGCCCCAGATCATCTACGTCTTAGCACAACTTGTTGGGAACGCTCTTGCTCAACAAAGTTTCTTAAGGAAGTACCACTAGATGTGGATGTCCTTTGGGAGTTTCAGGATTCTCAACGCAACAAGATTAAGCTTCTGGACTGAATTTCCATATGTAAACTTATTTTGATGTCAAACAAATGTAGGCAAGCAGAAAATGTTTTAGTCTGAGAATGAAAATTCTAATGCAACACACATGTTAATCTTGAAGTCTTACTGAAAAGATGTCGCAAACCCTTTTGTGAGCGAATCACGGGTTAGAATACGACATTAATTTTTGAATGAAAGAATGCAATGTACATGCAACACCAACAAAGATCTTTTTAGCACAACTCATAAGAGTCAGGAACGCTATCTCTTGGTAGTATGCTTTTGAAATAACCCTGTTTCAATTAGGACTTTTGAGGGTTGTATCGTGGCCTGGTTCATGGTTTTAGAAAAAAGGATTTATGACTCAAAATTTGTTTGTACCCACCCATTCTCCTTGATGTTCTCCAGTCCTACGCTCAGTTAATTTGGCACAAGCGCTCATCATCCTAAAGGATTTTTTGTGAGGATCGATGGTTAAGGAACCCATGAGGTTTTTGAAATGACAGTCACCCTTTTTGTGTCTTCCGTGTTTTGGTCACACGACTTATTCCTTATCGAGGATTTTCTCTTTTGAACACTTCTTTTTTCATTTTTCGCTTCTTTATTTCCCTGATTTTGCCTGGACTGATTCCTTCTGAATTTTTCGATTTTGAAGTCCAGCGGGATACCCTAACTTTTGCCTAAGTCGCTTATTTTCAAGTTTGGACTTAGCGGGCTTCCTCTTTTTATTTTTTTTATTCTTCTTCTTCTTTTTTTTTTGAACCAATCGTGCGACACTGGTTGTCTGACTTGTTTGAAAGGATTGTGACTGCCTCACTCTTCGGTTGGTGAGGATAACCATTGTGGCTTCAACTCTTTCTACCTCCCGATGAGTAAAAGGTAATGGATCCTTCGATGCACACTCCTTTCGAAATTTGAACGCTTGGTCAAATTACTGACGACTACCCTGCCCCTGGTTAAATGTGAGGGTTTTTTCGAATGAAAAGAAAATCCTACTTCAAGGCTCAAAGGGGTTGACAAGGGTCTATCTCCCTTATATCTCCAGTGTTTGGGATTTGAAGCAATGCCTGTATATCCTCAACAGGGTTTTATCCAAAAGCACACAACCAAAGATTTTGCATTTTTACTTCATCATCCTCCCTCAAGAGTTTAAGCACGACAGTTGGTATCGCAATGCACATATACAAACTTATGAGTGAATACGAATGGATTACTTCAGGAAAAACATGCGCGCTTTATCATGATTAACATAAAAAGAAAAATAGATTTCATGCATGCATACAAATTTTAATACAAACATAAAAAGCTACACATGAGAATGCAGTAAAGAAGCTAAATGATTGCCCTTGTTGAGGAGGCTTGACTCCGTCTGGACTTGTTGCTCTTGACGACATACTCGCAATCTGAGTGCTCACTCAAGAAGCTTCAGTTGATGTGCAAACCATTGGCCATGAATGTAATGACCCCATCCTCGATTAAATCTTGCACATTATGGTGAAAGGCTTGACACCTCTCAATAGTATGTCCAGGGCCACCTGAATAAAAGTCACACTGGCCATTAGCATCATACCCATCTGGGAGCTTTAGTTGATTAACCTCCTTCTTTAGCATTTTCTGGTCTTGAATCAAGGCTTGCATGTCCCCCATAAACTGCCCCAGTTGGGCCTTCATCTCAGTCACCTCCGCTCGGAGTTGTTCCATATCTGAACCTTGATTGTGGCGAACCGAGTAGTTGGAAGAAGTCATGTTGGCCGTTCTGAAGAAAATACCCAGTCAGAATGATAAATCTGCTCCAGGACACCTGTTATGCATATGAGTATGAGAATGCAATGCAGAATGCCATGTTCGAATATTTCCAAGGAATCATTATGCTTTGATTCAAAAAATTTTCCTTACACTAACCACGAGAAATAGATGGAAATGCTCAGTAACAAGTCTCAAAGTTAATATCCCTTGGAAATACAAGAACATGTATGCGAAAATGATGATGCAGATGCAACAGACATGGGATCAAAGCTTCCATATAATCTGGATAATTGTTGTGTTGGTGACCGAATAAGCTCATAGGTCAGCTCTGAAGAGAACACCGGAATGCCAGAATATCCAACTAATCAGAATACCAGGATGCCGGGATATCGGTATAATCAGAATACCAGAATAAATAGAACACCGGCGTGATCAGAATACGGGGATGCCAGAATATCGGCATAATCAGGGTGCCGGAATAATTGGAATACCATAATACCAGGCTGATGAGTCCATATTGATAAGAGAACCAGAATACCAGGTAGGATGAAAGTCAAGGTTACCTGCAAACCTGTAAACAACCCGCCCAATCTCATATGTGGGTGCTAAGATCCTCAGTATCCCGGGCTCTCAGGTCGAGAAATGATGATACGTTCATCATTTCTGGTTTGGCATCATCATCAATCGAGGAGGCCTCAACTGATTCTCCAAAACGAAAGGTCCTCAGCTTCTGGCACTGAGGTCGAGAAGCAATAGTACATTCATCACTCGGGGTATAGTACTATCGCCAATCGCGGAGTGCCTCCACTGATTCACTTTCAAAAAGGATATCCTATAGCGAGTTCCCAGCATTGGGTCCTCGGATCGAGAATGTGCAATGGGTTTGCCACAAAGTGTGGTCTGCCACTGTCACAACTCGGGAGGAGTACCGCAACTGAGTCCTCGGGAATGGTCACCAGAGTCGACAATACCTCAAGAGAATAACTACTGGCCTGCATAACATGCAGTAGCAGAAAGCTCCTGATAGAACCTCGTCTGGTTGTGGGTCTCATGAACAACAATACGTGGTCACCACCATGCAAGCGTCATAACTATCCACTCTAAAACCTATGTGTATACTCAAGCCTGGGTAGTGGGCTTATCTCTCAGAACACCCATCCCGCCAAACAGAAAACAGCACAGTCCTGTATAGCATAATATATCATATGAAATGAAAATGCTAAAATGCAGTAAATACAGCAATGTACAGTAAAGCAGTAAATAACCATACAATAAAACGGTAAATACAGCACAACAGTAAACACCCAATGGAAGAAAAACAGACAAACGCTAGGATTGACTCGCAAAAGGGATGGACCAGCAAGAGGTCAACCTGTCCCCAGCAGAGTCGCCAGCTGTCGCTCCTGGGATTTTCATCCAAGTACAAACGCGAAAGTGGCACTGAAACAGAGTCGCCAGCAATGTGTATTTATCCCGAGATAGGGAAAGGAAACACCGCATAAACCTGAAGGGAAGGAAAAGAACATGGTCTTGCGACCAAGAGAGCTGGGTTTGGGAGTCGGTTACGCGAGAGGAAGGTATTAGCACCCCCACGCGTCCATCGTACCCGATGGGATCCTCGCTTGCTTGTCTCGATCAAAGGGTGATAGAAAAGAATACTGGAAAAGGAACTGGAAAGAGAGCTGGAAAAGGAAAGGAGAGAGAAAGAAAGAGAAACAAATGTAGGGAAAATAAAAGAAGTGCTCGCATGGGCCCTACCCCACTGCCTACGTATCTCATCAGGAGCATGAGAATCAGAGCGACGTAGTTCCCCTCACTAGGGATGGATTGTTTATGTTTTTTAGTGGAATACGTCAACGTTCGCGTTCCAGCAGTTAGGTGTTGTAACTCGCTGTAGGGAGACTTAGGCGTTACCTGTTTGCGGTAGAACGGAAATGACGCATCCTTAAGGAAGGAGTGAATGAGATGAGAAGAGAAATTATTTGTTTGTTTTTGTCTTTTAAGAAAGAAGTGTTTTTAATTATTGGTGTTTTGTAACATACATTGTATTTAAGTCCCTCATGTGAGATTGAATGCCTCACACATCGTCCCCAGACGGTACGTATGCTAAACATTCTCCCAAAGAAATGAGAGAAGACCCCTCACCTCCTTGTTCCCACATGAAAGGCCTAAATACAATATTTGTTATGCCTTTATTAAGTATTTTTTTACTTTTATTATGAGATAAGGAAGAGAGACTCAAAAGATGATCAAAGGAAAAAACTAAGTGGAAACTAGGTCCTAATGTTATCATACAATGATTGCCCTATGGTGGAAGTAAGAAAGGGAAGTCTACCTAATGTTAGCATACATGGTTTGCTATCCTAATGTCTCTCCTACCTCCAACTTAATCCAAAATTAAATGGAGCGAGGAATCCTACGGGATCATGTCATCAGACAAGTAAACACAGGATAAATCAATCACAAAATAAATTAAAAGCAACGAAAGAGCAAACAATATCAGTCAGCAATAGTATCACACAACCAAAGGGAGAAAAAGGGAAGCTTTAGCCAAGGGGTCATATCAACCGAGGCAAACAAGCTAGGTGTGGGAAATAGGGGCGCTCACCCAAAGGTATCGAGAACCCTGGAGAGCAGAATAAAAAGGGGAAGATGTGAGTCAGATCACATAAGCATCAGCATCGGTCAATGCGAGCTAAAGACAAAGCGTGGGGGTTGGTTACGAACCCTATCTTCCACTTGACCGACTAAATAACAGGAGCAGGTGATGTTCAAAGCTTCAATCATGTAATGAGAGCTAAGAACGACTCAACTAGAATAACGGGGGTTGATTGCCGAACCCTACCTTCTGTCAATTGCCTCCTTGGAGGTCTTACCAGGGGAAATGGGAATGGGATGCCTCATAGAGGTCTTCAGGCACAATATTAAACAATCACAAACAGAGCCTCCTTTGAGGACTTCCATCATTGCTGGCCAAGTGGCACGGACTCCCAACCCTACTTCTCATGGCATAAAAAGGAAAAATGCGGGATTAGTAAAAGAGAAGAGAAGTGATACCGAACGCATATCAATCTGTAGCAACGTAAGCAAAGTATTAGCAAACCGACAAACTTCTAGTAACCTAGTATAAACGAGCAAAAGTGTTAGAAAGTGGAATGGATCCGTGAAAGGCATGGAACCAAATGCTCTTCAAAAAACAATAAAACAAGGCCATAAGCCATAAACAGCAGCAACAACATCGCTCCAGCACCTGCATAGCTGTAAAAACTAGCAACAAGTAAAAACAGTCTATAACAGCTACTATTTCCAGAACAGAATGGGTGTATATGCAGCCAGCCAGGATAACAACATTCTACAACACTCTTTGTTCACAGCAGCTATGTATACAGCAGCTTCTACATTTAGCTAATCAAGTGTAAAACACTACAAAACAAACTCAAAGGTTAGTCAAAATTCACATGGAAATAACCAAAGTGAGCAACTAAGATCAAAAGGAAATGTCAATAAGAAGTAATTGAAATCAATACTAAATGTAAACAAACAATTAGTCAAAAATTAACATGTAACAAGTATTACGGACTATTAACAACGTTAACTAATGAAAATGCTACGGAAATTAATCGAAGTTAGTACTAAAACCTATGTTTAGTCAATGTTAGAACTAAGTCGAATCAAACTATGTCAACATCAATTAGTTCAAAGTTCTAATTCTAAAACTAGTTAGTGGACAAGTAAACAAAAACAATTAGTAAGACAATGGGCTAAAAACGATTAACGAACCATTAAGCTATTAAGCGAAAAACAATTATCAAAAAAACCATTAGTAAAATATAAACCTAAATCTAATTATCAATACTAAGGTCTAAAGTCAATATCTAAATCGAATTGAAATTAGTTTCTAAATGAAAGTTAATCGAAGTTAATCTACAATTATCCGACGATTAGAACATGTTAAGAGTTAATTCCTAATTCGAAATCCAATTTTAAATCTACTTCCAAATTTCTAATTCTAAAATTATGTATTAGTTCAAAAAAACTCTTAATCAAAATTAGAATCTAATTCTAAATTTAAAGCCTAATCCTAACACTAACACATAATTAATCTAGTTAATTTCTAAAAGCCAAATAGTGGAAAAAAAACTAAAGGAAAATGGGGTGCTGTGAGCAATACCGGTGGTGTGGATTCAGATTCCATGTAGATCGTGTGAGCTTCACAGACAGGGTGTGGTGTAGTAGTGAAAACAAGGGTGCAAAAAGAATTCCATGGAAGGTAAAGCCCAATCCGATTCAATTCAAAGTCTTCAAACCCTAAAGAACTCCATAAAGCAAATTTCACCGTTGTGTTCTTCCATTGCGCCATTCTCAGCCGCTGATTTCTCCTTTCATCCTCAATGCGCCGTACTTTATCCCCCTCTCTCATTCACAACCATCATCACCTTCTCCTTCGCCGGAAACCTCTCTCTTTTCCATTCAACTCGCCGTGCTTCTTCTTCATCTCCTGTCACAACTCCGGTGCCACCACCTCCATACAACTCCTGCTTACATCTCCTTTCACCTCCTTCTGTCGCCTTATTCAACTTATCCTCCGATCGCATAACAGTTTCGCATAAACCGCCACAGAGAACAATCAAACTCCGAATCACGGTCGAAATATCACTCAAGTAAAACAAGAAGATGAACACACGAGTATGATGCCATATGCACAAGATCCAAAGCTAATTGCTAGAGTGAGATTACCGGATCTACACGATGAAGATGACGGTACTTCGAATCAACGCCGCCGCGAAGCTTAAGGTAATGCTCTTGAACTTTGCTGACTTCAGATTGGCTTCTTTCTTCTACTTCTTCTTTATGCAAATTTCTGGTGTTGCGCTTGAATCTTCGTATCGGAGTCGCTTCGCTTTTATACCAACGCCGTGATTCTTGTGATCGATATGTTGTTGTTGATGTGAATTCTCGCGGTTTCGTTGCAGTTGTTGCAGGTTCAGATTCGGTAAAGGCTGTATGTATGCGTGTGATTACAGAATCTGCAGGTTGGTGAACTTGTGTGAAATTGAGGTGAAAAGATTAAAGAAAAGAGAGTTTGTCAAGAGATTGCAGTGGAAGAATAATGATGGAAAGTTGGCTGAAAAAAACTCTCAAGAATGATGAACCGTGGAGATAAAGATGTGATGTGAAGATGAAGATTGAAAGCTGTTTTGGAATTTTAGAGAAAAGAGAATAATGAAGATGGTATTGAAGGTGATGAATGAGGAGTGTGAGAGTGAAGAAGAATAAAGGTCTGTTAGAGTGAATTCGTGAGAGAGGATTGTTGTTAGTTGGGATCTGTTAACTGTTAGAGAGAATTTTTTGACAGTTCGAGATTGTTAGGAAGTTATGGTTAGGAAATAGTTAATTCTGTTATAGATTAGTTATGAAGAGTTTCTGTTAGAGAATCTGGTGTAAAAAATGTTTAGAGGTGTTCTGGAGGATTTCTGTTAGAGATTAGCTTTTTTAGAAGTGAGGTTTATGAGTTATCATCCTCTGTATTTTTTCTGTTATGAATGTAATGGGCCACTGTTTATAATTCTCTTAGCACTGCTATGTAATCTTTCTCCTTTTCTTGTTACCAACTGCTACTGCGCCATGTATTCTTTTTTTACTTTTTATTTTGATCAAAGAATTTTTCTGATAAGATATGTTCTCTTCATCTGCTGTTACATAATTTCCTTCCAATTTTTCTGATAAACATGTTGGAGCACTATCAGGCTGGATCCTTCTTCGATCTTGTTCCGTATGAGCTATGCAGAATTTACGTATGCCATAGTCAATAGAGTACTGGAATTTTTCGATTCTCAACAAGAACGTAACATGATTTGAGCAAGCACACCACCCTCATCACCTGAATCCAAGGTCGCATAAAACGATCCACTTCTTGATTGCCACTTGCAGTCATATTAGGAACTTTTTATGCAATTGGCTCAATTGGTGCGGTAGATTGGCCTCATTGTGAAAGGTATCCATTAGCATAGCATAAATTACCCATGTGAAAGCCTACACCTATGTCTTTCAAGTCTTAAATAAGCTGATTCGTAGTATCGAGCAAACCCAGCCGATAACTGTTGTACTTATTGGAGCCATTCGCATCTGTCTTTCCCATATCACCGAATGTGACCACACGTTGTACGGGAGTTGGCCTGGATACGGAGATGATTTAAACTGATATTCTTGACTCCAAACTGTGACCAATTAGGCACTTCAAAGTCACCAATTTTAGCCAACTATTTTCTCTTTCCCGCTGGCTGCTTTAACAGTTGGCCTTCTACCTGTAATGATTCGACCTTGAATACACACCGCCTGAGAAATAGCCACTGATACAGGTAATCTGAATTTGAAACAACCTCTTGGTAGTTTGACCATGATTAGGTCAAACGTCCACCTGAATAGGATCACAACCGAACAATCATCTTTGACTTGAAGCTAAACGCTTATCTTTGAATGCACGCTGATACTCCTTTGAATACGGAAGATCAAACCAAAGGAAGATGCCTTGATCACATGTCCTTATGCAATATGTAATGCAATGCTTAATGTTTTATTTTTTCTATGCTTGAATGCAATGCGATGAAATGAAAGCTCATGCTAGATGATATGAAGAAATGAGAGGGCAAATTTTGGGGTATTACACCTGGTTCTCTCACTTGAATTCCTTGGTGAGAATTAAAACAACAACGTTCTTAGTCTAACCAAAGGTAGATTCTGAATATTCCGATTATTCACAAATACAGAAGTTTCTCTATACTTGAAAGTAGATCGGGGTAATGCATCCCCTTGAAGGACCTTTCCATCACTTCGCACACATTGACCGGGATTTCTTACCCTTCACTATCCATTGCACATCCCACTTACACCTAATTACTTAATGGAAGATTCGCAACCGACAATTCTTATCAACTATCTACAAAACTTCTCCGGTGTAAACTGTTCCATGATTTACACTTAGTCCGTAATAATTCCTGATTCGCTTCTCGCTAGTTTACCGTAATCCCACTTCTTAGGATACAATACTCACTGTTCCACAAAGTATGTCTCAAGGGTAAGAATCCATCACATACTCTTGTGACCAAGGTGCTACCACTACGCTCGTTCTTAATACCAAGGTGTAACTTCCTCATAACATATTTTTAATTCCGTTCATTCCACATAATCGAATAAAATCCACCTCATAAACAATATTTTCATTTTCCACAGCATAGAACACTTTCAGAGCTTCATAACGATATAAATAACGCTTAAATCGGACACCCGAGTCAAAAGGTATGGAGAAAACAAAAACGGGAAACCTACCATGTTCGCATTGCGAAGAAGCCAGCGAATGTTCGCTTCCTCATTCGCAATGCAAAGCTCCCAGTGAACACCTAGCCAACACTTGTTCCCTGCACCATTCGCAGTGCGCACCGCTGGCGAACCAAGTCAGAACCAAAACAAGGTAAAGTTCGCAGTGCGAACCTCTGGCGAATGCTCGCCTTCACCTTCGCCGTGCGAACAGCCAGCGAGTGCACGATTTCCCTTCGCTAGGGGATTCGCAGTGCGAATCTGGGAAAATGCAGAAATTCTGCAGCGTAACAGCTGAGTTCCCATGGGTCCAAAACTTCACCAAAACATATCCAAACACACCAACCAGTACCAACGGATGATTCCACACATGTATTGACCATACCACTCAATTATAACACATTTCAACCGTTAGATCTTTGATTTTGCAAAATTACCCACTCTTCGTCCGGCACATACTTGTTTTACTTGAAGCATGTAAACACATCCTTGTGTTCCTTCACACACTTCTCTACCACTTTAGGTTCCCATAAAAGTCAAATTTCTTTAACTCTCAACTTTAAACCAATTCTAAGATATGGTTCCGAACACATTCCTTAAGGTACTCTCGTCCGTCCAAGATACCATAGCAACTTTAGAACCTGAAGCACCAATACTTATCTCACTTCCGGACCTTCCGTCACACATTCCACAAAACAACTTTTCTTTTCCTTGGAATGAGATTACTTGAAACTCTTATCTATACCAGTAGTCAATCCAGCTCTACTAGCGACTTTACCTATTCCTCAATACTTAAACCAATCGTCCGCTAGAGATTCTTAACTTTCAGACTCCATAAATTCCAAAGGATTTCTTGAACAACACAACACTCTTAAATTCCATGCTACTCAAGGCACAACTTCTATTAAGACCTCACTGAGCTGACCAAAACTCCTTACAACTAACTCTTGGCTTGAGCCTACCCTCACAACACAAGTTCCAACAACACCTCGGAGTCCTCGTGGTCGCTCAACCATGATTCTACCTATCACATACATAGTATTAGGTTGATCAGGCCCAACACTAGATAGTATGATATTAAGAGTCATGCTGGCAAAACACACTTAAGAGGTAGGAATAGATTTACTTATGATGTTTCAAGGCTAGGTCGAGGACACGACCTGCTCTGATACCAACTGTAACGCCCTGTATAATATTTATCTAGAATAATACCATACAAGTGTTTTCATTCGGTACTGACACAATCATAAGTGCCTAATGGCATAATTCACATATTTGACCATTTCTAATACATAAATACAACCTTTGGTACAAGGCATAGAAATTAGCCAAAATAAGAAAATCTAAGAATAATGTACAATATTCCACATTGTAAAAGAAAATAATACACAGCAGAATAAGCTTAACTAAGCTTCTCTTGAAACATCCAAGCATAGCTCCACTTGTAAAACAAACCTGCAAATAACACCTGAAAAATAACAACAATATTGGTGTGAGATAATAATCTCAGTGAATTCCCCTATCTTATGGGTTCCCTCGGCTCTACAGGCTACATACAATCAAACGGATCCACCGTGGATCCGGGGTTTACTCACGGTCTGGGGAAAATACACAACAATGGGTAATATCTTCATTAGTAGTACCTTGACTCACCAATGAAATAACAACAAGTACACAAACAACAATAAATAGATCAAACAACCAATTATGCAGACCCGTACTCACGTACGAGGAATCCAGAAGTAGTATCAACCTGTCTACATAGGCCACAATATAACACACCCTCGATGAGTAACCAAGTGCCTACGTCAAGAGACTAGCACAAGCACACAGCAAGATAAGTCAGATGAGTCCGAAGTGATACACGCCTAAGTGGCCGTGGAACCCATCCATCAATCATCAATACACATGTGTGTATCGGCAAGTGCAAGAACGCCTACATGAATACACAAGCCCACCGGGAGAAATCCTAGTGGTATTGCCTACATGACATCACTAGAGGTGAGTAACGGAGTGATATTGCCTTCATGGCATCACAACCCCACCATACCGATCACGCCGATGTGTTAACGGCAAGTGGGTAAACGCCCTATAAGACCCCCACAAGCACATCGCAACGGTAGCTAAGGTGTATACCGAGCACGCAGATGAGTTAACGGCAAGTGGGAAATACGCCCTGGTGGGCCCTCACAAGCTCATCGCAATGGTATTCTTTGGAACAAGTCCGGTATCCCTCGGACCAAGTCCGAAACTCAGGTGAAACACCACCTAGTAGCTTAGGCCTACTCCGATTCAAGCATACATCACAATCACATCACATCACATCACATCACATCCGAACGTTCAACCGGAACGAACGGGAACATGCCAGGAAATGATCACATCATAGCATTTATCAACATAATGCATTATATTCAACACATATACAAGAAAGACATAACAAGTGATTACATCAAGCCATTAGTCAAGCCACAATCAATATATAAGCATAATATGTTAAACATAATCAATATAGTAGTTCACACACATTTTAAGGCATACAAGCCACTAACATCCTCTACCAACCATCCTTGGTTAACTCATGGTCTAACACACCATTCACTACCCTATGGGATTATCTTTCCAATGGCTTTGGACTCGTATCCATTGGATTCCCGATCCTTAAGTTTTGGTGGAAACAAAACTACATACACTACATTTCTATATTTAACTTATCAATCCATAGCATATAGCCATGTTTCTACCTCACCATCACAAAGAGCATTGAAATAGCTTTCCAACGCTTCCGACCGTGCCCCAATCCGAGTTACGGATCAAAAGTTATGAAGGAAACAAAATGAGAAAAGCTGTCACGTTCGCAATGCGAACGGCTAGTGAACATTCGCTTTCCCCTTCGCTGGGGTTCGCAGTGCGAACCTGTGAAACTCAGAATTCGTAGCAGCGTCAAAACAGGTCATTTGGGGCCAAAATCTCTCATTTCTTCACCCAAAACACTTCCAATTCATACAATATCAACCCCAAACGTGTAACAACAATCAAGGCATGTATTATCATCATAAAAACACATTTAGACATGTTATTTCACATAAAACCATAAACCCCCAAACATGAATTTTTCCCCAAACTTCCTACCCAAGTTCTATCTAATGGAACTCACCTTTGATTCAAGAAGAGGATGAATTGATGATGAAGATGATGGATCCAACTTCCTCTTCCTTTCCTTCTTTCTCTCCTTCCACGTTTTCCTTTTCTTCCCCTGTTACTATCTTTTCTTCTTCTTCTTATAAATATATATATAATACATATATTATATAATATAAATCCAATAGGGTAACTATCTCCAATTGATATTTTGTCTTCTAACACCCATCGATCAATTATTAGAGTTACCTTAAAATACTTTCTTGAACTTATAAATATTAATCCGTCTCTTTAATAAAATAATTGATCTCTTCAGAGTTCTCAAGTTGCTCTATTGATCCCAATTGACAACACTTAGAGCACTTAGGATACTCCATTATTCCAATTAATCAAAGATAGAGCACATAGATATTCATCTGATCTCATCTGATATCCAATTGAGCATTTAGATAATACGGGGTATTACACTCTCCCCCCCTTAAATTGAAATTCGCCCCCGAATTTCCTCTACTCGACAAAACTATAACTTGCATCCTTGTCTTAGATCCATACTTAATCTTTACTTCCGTTCAAAATTCTGACGTATTCCAATTCTAACTTGACTTCACAGACCAAAATCCTTACTTTCACGAATTATCAAACTTCGTTTTCTTAGTTATACTCTTATTCCAATATTGGGTTAATTTCGAACTTTGCTTTTTCTATAACTCATCTGTTGTTCCATACGAAACACCTTGTCGTATCTTACTTCGAAAAGAATGTACCATTCTACATTCCTCTACTGAGTCACAACAAGACCGTAACACCTTATCTTGATTCAGGATAACAAACACTCATCAAATTCTCATGAGGCAATTTGGTGATTCCTTTCCTTCATGTAATTACCGACAACTATCCTTTATAAATCCTTCAACGTTTCAAACCACTTTATGAACAGTCGAACGACTTCTTACCAGTCTCACTTGTACTCATTACACCAAGATAACCTGCTTAGGACAAGTTCTTCTTATTCCATACGTATAAGTAACAATCTCCAAACTCCCATTTTTCTGACTTAACTCTTTCATCGGTCACTTCCACTGCGCAACTCCAATTCTAACAATGGAATACCACTAATTCTGAAGCATTACCAAGTAGCCAACAGTCCACGGGAAACACACTTATCCACTGGGATCCTTACTAACCAACGACATCAAAAATTTACTGACGTCCTATGGTAGAACAATTCCCTCGCCAACACACAAATGACCAAATGACCCATAACAGCGCTGCTGAGAACCCCCGAATTCGCAGGTTCGCACTGCGAATCCCCTAGCGAAGGGGAAATCGAACATTCGCTGGTTGTTCGCATGGCGAAGGTGAAGGCGAACATTCGCCAGAGGTTCGCACTGCGAACATTACCCTATTTTGGTTCTGCCACGGCTCGCCAGACGTTTGCACTGCGAATGGGACAGTGAACCCAGTGTCTTTAGGCATTCGCTGGGAGCTTCGCACTGCGAATGAGAAAGCGAGCATTTGTTGGCTGTTTCGCATTGCAAGCATAGCAAATCCTCCAACTTGTTTCTTTCATAACTTTTGATCCATAACTCGGATCGGGACGTTCTTGGTGTCATTAGAAAGCTATGACGAGCACGCTGCATCAGTACATAGACCTGTTGTGTTTTGTGTTATTTATGGTGTCAAGACTCATCCAAATTTAATAGAAAATGCAGCATTAATTAAAATATAGCGGGTTAAGTGCATGTTGTTTAAATCAATACAAAGCGGTTCAAATTTTAACAAAACAAATAGAAATAAATCAGAATAAGATTAAAGTATAATAAAATCACATTTTTGAAGCTGGAGTTTTTATGTATCTGAATTGTGCTCCTCAATGTCTTCTTCATATTCTTCTGGGTCTTCCTCATTTTCTTCCTCCTTTTCTTCGACATTGTTCCAGCTACTATTTCCAGTATCAAAATGTCCTTGCCCTATATTATGATGTTCTCTTGTATTGAGTTGATCAACTATACAGTAAAAGCATACATAGTCATCATCTATTGGACAATTGAGGCGTTAGTGATAATAGTTTGGAAGATCTGTTGTATATTCTTGACATAATCCAATGATTAATCAGAGAAATACCAGAGGTAGTTTTGAAATAAAGTGTATAATTATCCATTTTTTTTTGAAATTATGTTGCTACCATATTATGATGAATTATGATGAACTATGTTGAATTATGATGAACCAAATAACCTGTGAATTTTTTGTCTACCCTATTTTTGATGCAAATGTCTGCAACAGTTCGATTATTGTTCCAATAATTTCTCTGGACTTCCCTTAAAAGTGTATTTGTTTCAGTTTTGTTTTTCGTTAAAGAATCTCCAAGGTATGCATGGATAGTGTCCCTATCATATGGTATTATTTTCCCCATCACATATGAGGCTTTAAAAAATACTTCATCTTCATCCGCTGGTATGACATTGGCATAAAATTTTCTTATAATGTCAACATTAATTTCATCCTGGGGTTTAGATAGTACATGTCATCCTTTATTATTGTTTTCTTCCATTATTCTTACGAATTCCCCAAACTCCTTTAATTATAGTCTTTTTTCAACAATCAATTGCCTTCTTCTTAATTGGTTGTAGATTTCTTAGTGGTCAGGGCCTTTGAAGTGACATTTTTCATGTGGTACTCTGGAGGATTCAGTTTCATATTGTCTTTGTCTTTCAATAACATAATCATTTGGATCCATCTGCGAAAAGATCATTTGAACACATACAATTTTCTTATTTGGATAGTTTAATGATAAGCAATTAAGAGTGGCAAAATTCTCCTTTGAAGACCTTTTGTTTTTGTATTTCTTGATCTCGTTGGTTGAAGCTACAACTCGCCCAACAAAAATGCTTTTTTCTTAGACAACGTGTTCATGGATTATGAGTAAAAGTAGCGGTGTAGGCACACATACATGTTGTGTTTTTGAAGTTAGCATAAGGTTTATAATCATCAATGGTTTAAACAAGATATAAAAATATTATATATATACACAAATATAAAAAATATATATAAAATAATAAAAACTATTGCAATGTTCTTAAAAAATAGCACAAGTCCCCGACAACGACGCCAATTTGTTGTAGCATTTTTGTTGCGTTAACAAAATTAATTTTGTAATTATCGTATCCACAGAGATCAGTGACTTTTAACAGAGCGTTTAACATTTTTTTTATGAATTTAAGTAGAAAAGGGTTTGTAATTGTTTTGATGCGTGAAAATAAATATCATAAAATAAATTGACAGAAAAGTAATGAAGATTTCGGTGTTAATAGTGAGAAAACTTACTAGGGGTAAATTTCTTCATTAGATATATATATATATATTTATATATATATATATATATATATATATATATATATATATATATATATATATATATATATATATATGATGCACAACCATAGGTCAGTAATATACTCCTTCCTTTCGGTCTCCACGCCGTGAGATCAATGCATTACCTAATAGTCCCGATATATTAGTCTATTAACCCATGCAAGGCATTAAGTTCCAACAATCATATCTGCAACAAGATTCCACGCCGATCCTACTACACTTACGTGCGAATATTAAAGCTAAACCTATGTCTAGGCATTAGTATCCAATAGATTATTATTGGATCTAGTAATGATCAACACCTTTCAAATGTCAAGTCACACCACGAAAATAAGTTTTAGGAAGAAAATATAATACGTGCATTAAGAACAAGCATCAATATTAAATCTTGAATAAACTTACATTGAACTTCATGAACTATTTAGTACTCGAATATAATAACTACACTTACTCACTGTAGTTGTTATGGTAATCCCACGAAGATGATCTTGGAAGTTTATCTACCCCTTCGTCTGAGTAGTGCTCCCGCCTTCAAAATCCCTCTCGTATTCTCCTGTAGGAGACCAAGGTGAACCTACTCCAGTTTTATACCACCTTAATCCACAGAAAATCCCCTTGAATTGAATTGGGAACCCCTATTTATAGTTGCTGAAACAGGGGTCTTGTTGGGCGCACTATCCTCTTGACCAGCGAGCCTGTTTTTCTTTTAGGATAAGAACCTGCCAGCTAGCCCTACAGTTGGCCATAATCCCCTTTTTGAGTTAGGCGCACTGCTCTCTCGATCAACGAAGCAACCCTTCCTTCACCATGAAGTAACTTTGCCTTGAAGTCTTCTGGTTTCTTGAGTTTGCTGGGTGTGCCTATGGTCACGACTCAATGAGCTTGTCTTGGCTGGAAATTTGCTAGGACTTTGTTTTGGCTTGGTCTCTGTGTTCTGTTTTGTGGTTTTCCAGTTCTTCTTACTAGTTTTTTATTAATACATACTAGAAAAGTTCAAAAAGGTGTTCTAATGCTTTTTATCGGTAAATTGGTTTTTTTGTCACGATTTCTTGTAAAATAAGTTAATAAGTTCCTATGTATTTAACGTATTTCTGCACCTTATCAGTGATTATCATCATCTATCCTTGAATATTTATTCGAATTCTCATTATTTTGATTTCATCTTTGCTGTAGAACTGATGATTATAATTGACGAAATACCTTTTTGAGGGACAAGTTAGGTTTTCTCTATTACCGTTTTTCGTAGTTTACTTTTTACTCTTTGTTTTGTTCGGGGTTTTGGTATAGTTGCCTCACGTAAATAATTTTCATTTTCTTTTTATTTATATTTGAGCTATGGACAAAGGACAAAGGTAGATAGTGGTGCCAACATAATCGAGATATTTAGCTATTTCTTTAATGACATAATGCTCTTAATTCAAAAAAAGAAAAGAAAAAAGAAGAAGATAAAATGTACGAGTGAGATGCATCTATCTATAAAAAATAAAAATTTAAATATACATTTATTCTCTACAAAGATATAATTTCTTTTATTTAGTTTTAATTCTTACAAATATATGTCATTTTATTTTAGATCATTGTTATTTTGGTTTTTTTAGCTTTTGTACGTAGCGTATTTAATTTTAGTTCAATAATGTTATTATCATAATGACTTAAATAATATTACCTACACATTTCAGAGATTAATATAAGTAAATTTTGCAAGATTAAAAACAAAAATGACATATAATTGTAATGATTAAAACCAAAAAAAATAATAATATAAGACTAAAAAATATATATTTATAAATATCAAATACCTATTTCATTAAAATAAAAAATATTTTATTAAAATTTCTTAAAATAAACACATTAAATATATTTTTATTTTTAATATGCATACAAAATGACAAATAAAAATATCTAATCTAATATTATCATTATTATCAATTGACTAGTCTTCACAAAATGTTTTTAAAAAAATGTGAAAATGAAAAATATAACTTTACCAAGGTTGTAACTAATTTTTCTTAGTCAGATAGTAATACATAATTGAAAAAAAAAACATTCCCACCGCCCTACTCAACTTTGTAATCTCATTTTATTTTTCTTCCCAAGCAAGTTATAATTTTTATGGATTCTTAAACTTTCATTTTGTCATCAACCTTAAATTAGATGCCTTTTTAGGTGTTCTTTATCATATCTTATTCAACAAAATTGAATGAAACTTAAATTTAATATGCTGACAAAAAAGAGTATTTATGATAAAGCCCCACATCATTAATAACATTTAATTTGATGATGCTTTTGATGCACTATAAATAAGGGTGTTGTAAGAACATTTTCTTCCATCATTTTTCAAGTATCGTTGTGTTTTCTGTTTATTTACTTACAATGATGAATATCAAATATTTTGTTTTTCTCATACTTCTGGTTGGTGTGATTCTCATCTCTAGAGTGGTGGCTGATGAACCAGATCCTGATCCACCAAGTATGAACCTTTAAATCAACATCATTTTATTGTTTATCAACTTTATTTAAGATTTTGATGAATTGAAATTGATAAAAGATTTTAGAAAAAAACATCCACATGATGAATTTTTATAACCACTCTCTATATGAATGTATTTGGTGTATGATTAAATTTTGTTATTACAGTAACTGAATTATTTATGTTGTTGATGAAGGTCCAAAGATAAGCTTCTATGAAGAAGGTGGGGAAAAAGGAGGTGGAAGTGATAGTGGAGGAGATTACAGCGGTGGAAATGGAGGTGGAAGTGGTAGTAGAGGAGATTATGGAGGTGGAGCTAGTGGTGGAAGTGGAGAAGGTGATGGTAAAGGGGGTGATTATGGTGGTGGATCAAGTGGTGGTAAAGGCACTGGTAGCGGAGAAGATTATGTAAGTGGAAGTGGTAGAGGTAGCATAAGAGATTATAACGGTGCAGGTAGTGGCAATGGATCCGGTGGTGGGGGTGGAGAAAGTGTTGGAATCAGAGGATACAATGGAGGAGGAAGTGGACGAGACAGAAATGAAAGTGGAAGAAATGGTGGAAGTGGATGAGGAAGAGAGGGTTATTTATGCAATGGTACATGAGACTTCTATGATTTATGGCAAATATTAAAAAGATAATATATGCTCTTTTGAAATTTCTTTTATCATTAAATGTATGTCATAATTATAGTATGGGTCATGCTAACCAGTGCTCCGGGGGCACTGGTTAAGAATTATAAGTAAGGAAAATATTAGATGTTTAGTTCATTTAATACAGTTAAGATTCTTAAAAAAAGTTAATTATTTATGTTTTCAATGCATTGAATATACATATTTTTAGAAAAAACATGTATTTATAGTTTATTAAAAGATGTTCAACTTACCTTTTAAATCTCTTAATCAGTGCCTCAGGGGCACTCGTTAGCATTTCCCTTATAGTATTGTCTCTTTTTAGGTGTAATACATGAATTATGAATATTAAAATTGAGATATTGATAATAATAATAACCATCATGGAAAGTTTCTATAATTCATTACATGTTTTGATCATAAATACCTATTAAAGTATCCAAATTTAAATACAAACATTGTTTAAATACTCTAACTAAAAACTGTTCAAATAATATATCGTTAGTAGTATTAGTATGTTTGCAATTCACTCAATATTATTTTAAAAAAGTAATCAATTCTTAAGAGTCAAGAAATCCCTATAAAAATATTTATTAGATTAGATATCTACTTCACACTCCGTAATTAAGTAATGTATACAAATAATCTGAAGCATTAAATCATCATGATTCAGGAAGACATATATTCAATGACATAAACAAAAATATAAGGTAATGAGAAATGCATAATACACTCACATTTTTTAACTGAAATGTCTTGTATGGAAATTACAATCTATTTTGCATTATTTAAAAAAAAAAAATAAAAAAATAATAAATAATTTGATGTAAAATTTTAATAGTAAAGTATATATACTAAGCAAAGTGAAGTTAATATTCCCACAAAATCAATGCATAGAGAATACTAAATTGGCAACTAAAGGTCAAACTGATTTGGGAAAAAAATTATTTACAATTTTTAGTTACCTATATGATGTTATACTTTCATTTTATTTACATTTTATGGTAAGGAAAAAAGAGTGTTATGAAAGTAATAGAACAAAAAATAATATATGATTAATTAAATTCATGCGCAAACAGACTAAGTGAATGTTTAGTGTGGTATTATATTTGTCGTGGATTTGGTTTTGGAGAAGCTATTATATGCAGCTTTTGCTTGGATGACACAATTTGTTTTTACCAAGATGCCAATATAGATACACGTTTAACATAGCCAACACCATACCAAACATAGGGAGAGTTTTATATGGGCACCAATTCAAATCCAAATCCTTTGGGCACACTCACAAAAGTACATATTATCTAAATAGTGGGATACATATTATCTAACTGGTATGTTACATGCATTTGTTTTTTAAAAAATAATAAGAATGTAAAAAAGAAAAACAAAATTGTTTTACCAAAATAGTTTATTATTTTTAAAAGAAAGACATATTTTTATTTATATTTGGAGCATAAATATAAAATTTCCATATATACAAATATTTGGATCAACCGTACATTCATACTTTGCTCGTGTTTGGATTCATACTTTATTTTAAATATATTAACCTTTATTTCTTTAAAAGTACAGAAATTGTAATAACCCGTGCATTAGCATTGATTTTGGTTTGGATACTCGTGTGTTTGTACGGAGACTAATGTGTTATGCGCATTTGTTTTTAAAAATATAATAAGAATGTAAAAAATAGGAAAACACAATTATTTAACCAAAATTGTTCTTAAATCAATGTTAAATAATATTAAATAAATTTTTGGCTTAATACCCTTTTTGGTCCTTTACCTATCACTCGGGGTCCATTTTGGTCCCCTTCCTTTTAAAAGCTTCAAGTTGGTCCCTTACGTTGTCTAACAGAAACAAAATGGTCCCTGCCGTCAAATAAAGGCAAACGGTGTTAGTTTTGCTGACATGTAAGCTGAGTTGGCATGATGGAATGCCTAATCAACACCTTCTTCTTCCTTCTTACTGTGAGGCCTATATGTTTACCCCCAAAATTTGACCTAAGTGTAACATTCTCAAAAAAACACCCAATTGAAACCTAATTCACCATCTAAACATGAATTCTGGGTGCGGTTCTTCATCTTCTCTAAGTAGTCGTAGTGATTCGCAAGTTTATACCAGCTTTGGAAAGCTCTTATGTGGGTGTGGAGACCTTGTTGTACTTCGTAAGGCAAGAACCGCCAACAATTACGGAAAGCTTTTTTGGGGTTGTCAACATTTTAAGGTAATGTTCGTTCCCATCATATACAAGTAATTTCTATTCTTAATCATGTCTTTAATTGCATTCCATGTTGTGCTCTGAATTTGTAAAGGGACATAGAAATGCTAGATGTGTGTTTTTTGAATGGTTCTATGAAGATTCTACAGCTGAAAAGGAGGAAACTTTGAGGAAGCTGCAATGGAAGATAGAAATGTTGAGTCAAGAGATGGAAGAATCCAAAAAAAAATATGTTGAAGTTTTGAGGGTCAAGAATATGGAATTAGAGGAAGCTTTGAATAACACAATGAAGTGGAAGAAGATTTGGAAGATTTGCTGTTATTTTGTGTTGTTTGTTTTAGTAATTAAGATGTTGTAAAACAAATGTTATTGTGACATGTTTGTTCCTGGTATGGTGTAAAACTCGTGTAAAACTTGCATTGCAAAAAGAAATGTTATTGTGTTTTGGTGTAAAACTTGTGACAAAATATTTGTTCTTAGTTGTTCTAATATTGGTTTTAACATAACTATGACATAATATTCCGGTTTGGTGTAAGAAATGTTACTGTGGTTTGGTGTAAGAAATGAAATTGTGGTTAGGTGTAATACTTGTGACAGAATATTTGGACCATAATTTGTGTAAAGATAGTTTTGTGTTTAAGCTAAGTTAACATTAGATTACTTTGACAGAATTTGTGTAAAGGTAGTTGTGTGGTTAAGTTAAGTTACACAAATTTTGACAGATCTTCATTAGCATTAGATTACATTAGATTACTTTGACAGAAGTTGTGTGGTTATGTTAACATTAGATTACTTTGACAGAATTTGTGTAAAGGTAGTTGTGTTAACTTAACAACAGCATTTTGACAGAATTTTGAGAACATAGTTAACATCAGATATTGTACCAAGTTGACAGAATTTTGAGAACAGAAACCTTGTTCAAATTTGATTCAATAACATAATTTTGGTACAACAAAAAACTTGATCAACATGTCATTGTTACAGAAACATCAGAATACCACAACATGGCATTGTTACAGAAACTGACTTCAAAATAAACCTTGTTCAAAAACAACATAAACATTGTTACATACACTTGTTCAAAATACCATTAAATGGCATTGTTACAGACACTTCAAAAGAAAATAACACAGACACTTCAAAACAACATGACACCATCCATTTCCCTAAAACAGAAACTACACATCCTTAAATGGACTTCTTTGTGTTATTTCTTTTGGTAGGAGTGGTCCTCCTAGTTGTAGCTCCCACTGCATTATGTGATGCATGTAGTCTTGTGGTTAGTCCCTGTGAAGCAGATGGCATTGTAACAACTATTTGTCTTGGTTTCCTAAAAGGAAATTTTGGTGGCCTTCCTTGTGATGCCCTAGGTTGAGTTCCTTGACTTGGGGTTGCCCTTAGCTGAGTTGCTTGGGTTGATGTTGCTTGTGATGCTGGTGTTGGCTTTGATTGAGTTCCTTTAGTTGCCCTTGTCTTTTGTCCTTGAGTTGGAGTTGGTGTTGCCCTTGAGTTAGTTGTGGTTGGTGTTGCCCTTGATTGAGTTGTAGTTGGTGTTGCCCTTGTGCCTTGAGATGTTGCTGGTGTTGCCCTTGTGCCTTGAGATGTTGCTGGTGTTGTCCTTGGTTGGCATGAGTTGGTGTGGTTGTTGGAGGCCGAGTCCTCTTACAAGTGGATTTGTTATGTCCAGTCTGCCTACACCTTGTACACCTCATTATCATGCCAGTTTTTCTCATTTTTCTAGCTGACCCATCAAGTTCACCCTGCTCACGCTTCCTTTTCTTCTTTGGTCTTTCTGGCATTTTTTTTGTATTTTGGAGGCTGGACATCTGGGTACTCTGTTTTGACCCACAAATTTGTACCATTAACAGGAAAAATTATAGGCTCATAAACAGAAATATACCTTGCCTTCTTATAACAGTCAGGTATGTAATCATCAACATTGAGATTTCTACTCTTTATTGCAGCCAGAGCATGAACACAAGCTAGAGTAGTCAATTGCCATTTTCTACATGAACAATCATGTTCATTCAAGTTGACAGCAAAAATGTCACCTTGATTCTCAATGTGTCTCACCTCAAATATAAACTCAAATGACATCCTACAAATTAAAGTCACATATAAATGAGAAATTAAAGTAAAAAAGTCACATAAAAATGATGAAAGGTATCAACTAGCAGTCACATATAAATGAGAAATAAAACTCAAACAATCACATAAAGTATTAAGGCATTTTTGGTACCTGACTATCCAGATTGGACAACATATGTTCTAATTTCCTCCTTAAAGTCACCTTTTGAGTTAAAATAAGTATCCAACTCCCATTTATAGTTAGACATATCTTTCAATAACTTAAAGATGGGATACTTCTTCTTCATTGGTTCATCACTCTCCTCACTATCACATCCACTGTCCAACTCCTCACTATCATATAAACTCCCATTATCCTCTCCATTTTCTCCTTCCCACTTCTTTTTCTTCTTTTTTGTTGTTACTTCATGCTTTCCATCATATTCAACAAGGTTGGATAGGTGTTCTTCAGAAAAATTCAAACTCACATCTGAATCACTAAATGTAACCTCCAATGCACTATCATACAAGTAACTCTCATCCTCACTGTCATCAGAGCTTGTTACCAGATCCAACAAACCAGCATTAGAATCCATAACATCATGAACCTCGCCATCACTCATACCTACACTCATACCCTCAACACCAGCACTGTTCACCCTATCACCTACACTCATACCCTCAACACCATTATTGTTCACACCCTCACCCTCACCCTCAACACCATTATTGTTCACACCCTCACCCTCACTCTCAACGCCATAATTATTCATACCCTCACCCTTAACACCATCATTGTTAACACCATCCCCATCAGTACCTACATTCATTTCCTTAACTACTTCTTGATAAAGATCTTCAATGATGGATTCTACTTCCGGATTAACCACATTTAATGGTTCTTCATCTATGGCTTCTTCCTCCATCATGTCTATAGGATTTTCAACATATTCAGGTTGAGATAATGGATGTTCTATGTAAATGTCAACTTTCAAATGTACCCTACAGAGGTCAGCTACCTCTAACATACCCTTATCATCCTTAAGTACATTCAAACCATATGTGGGATCATTGTAATATATGGTGTCTACCTCAATGTATCCTAAGTCTTTCAAAACACCAACCAATTCAAAATAGGACCACCTATCCACATCTATCTCTAACTCATTACATTTACCCTCCACATAATTAATCTTTGCATAGTTGACAAACTCACCACTATTATGAATTTTCAGACACAACATTTCTTCCATTTCTACCTAATACAGTAAAATGCAGTCATCAAATACAACAGAACATACATACATACCAAAAAAGTACAAAAACATACCAATTCAGTACAAGAACCATAAAACGCAAACAAGTCACACATACCAATTCAGTACAGAACATACAACATACCAACATTAAACGTAAAGAATCCAAATATACTTAATCAGTACAGAACATACAACATAACAACATCAAACCAAAATAAGCCATACATCCCAAAAAAGCAACATCATTGCAAATTTCAAAAGGGGGAAAAAACCCTAGCTACCTAATCAAAACAAGATAACCCTAGATTTCAAAAGGGGGAAAACCCCAAGATTTCAAAAACCTTAGCTACCTAATCAGAACAAGATAACACGACGACACATTCACACACAATGATAACAGTAAGAAATTAGAAACTAACCTTCGTATTCCTCTTCCACTACGTCTTCCACTTCGTCTTCGTCTTCCACTTCTCTGCGTATTCGTCTTCTCTTCAAAGGTACTCTGCTAGGGTTCTTGCTATTTCAGATGAAGAGACTAATAACTTAGTGAAATTTTTTGAAATGACAAGTTAAATGCAAAATAACTTACTCATAATGCCACGTAACGTCAAGCTTTTAACACATCACCAATGAGCTTAGTCAGCGTGCCACGTTACCTTTACTGATTTTACACATAAGCTACAACACACCACGTCAGCAAAAGTTTAAATGAAAAACTAACGTTTCTAACAGACAGGACTAACGTGAGACCATTTTAATAACGTAAGGGACCAACTTGAAGCTTTTAAATGGAAGGGGACCAAAATAGACCCTGAGTCATAGGTAGAGGACCAAAAAGGGTATTAAGCCTAAATTTTCACAACTACATACATCAAATATTGATTATAGAAACAAAAATAAACAAATACAAGTGTAATTTATTATAACATTTTTAAAATAAAAACTATTAATATAGTTTTTATTAAATTTGGATAAATGGAATATATTTTTAAATGGAGTACATTTTTATGATTTTTGTTATTAATTATATAGATTTTATTAATGACAAATAAATAATTAAATTACCTATTTCTTTTTTTAAAAGAAATTAAATTTAATATGCTAGTGTACATTAGACTTGAATATGCTAGTGTACAATTGATTTGTAATTAAATTGAGTATGCCACTCATAATATACATTAGACTTGAATATGCTAGTGTTTTTGTGAGTTTATGTGGCTAATGTATACTGTGAAACACTAAATGTTTATGTGGCTAATGTATACTATGAAACACTAATTGTTTTTGGATGATGACCATGTTGTTGAGAGCCATACATAGGATCATAATTATTGTACTGATTCTGACAATAAGGCATTGGTGTAGGATGGGGAGGAGGGTAGAATCTTGTTTGATATGGTAGATAACCTGCGTAATACATAAGCATATAAATAGGCATAATTAATAGGATGATAAAATCCAACAACTTGAAATCATACAAGACAATAAAATAGTACATTCATAATTCAAATGAGAGCAAAACTATATGCTCAATGTCTCTCTCTTTTCAAAAATTTGCTGAGCAGATAGATGGATAAGCGATTCTAAACAGATTCGGATCATCGTTATGGTTATAAGGATCCCAAATTACATTTAAATAACCATACAATCCATATAGTTATAGTGGAAGACTCCAGAATGATAAATGCTAAAGGCCAATGTCATTTCTTCAAAATCTTCTACGAGAAAATCTTCTTGGAATACGGGTTATTTCGACAAATTGTTTTGTAGGGCTTGATTGTTTCAACCATATAATTATACACATGACCTTAGTATCATAAATGAAATTTAGTTCCTCTAAAGTCAAATCTAAATAAGAGAAACCATAAGGTTCATTGATTAAGCCCAAAAATGCTAAGACATGACTATGAAATAGAAAATGAAGTATGTGAACAAACCTCAGAACATCGAAGAGCCTTCTGAATGACATAATTTGTTAGTGGATCTTAAAGTAATTGGTCAAAGTGAGGATCAGAAAGAAGTTCATGAATGATTTTTGCTCGATGCTCATCATTGAATACTTCAAGACATTTTTCAACCACGTGACTACTGAACCTCTGCATTGACATGTTGGCATAACTACCTTCAAATTGCAGAGTCAAAGTTGTGGCAGCATATGGAATTTATAAGTCCAAGGTGCATTGAACAACATAATTTCTGCATAGGAGAACAGGGATTAAGTGATCAAAGGGTTGGAATATAAAAGTATAACATAAATTCATATTATGAGGACAAATTTTGATGTAGAATTATCCCTCAAATAAAAGTGATCAACTTGAATTGATTATTTGATTTGTGCTCTACAATTCCCAAAATAGTAATTTTCATGTGCATTGCTCATGAGAGTAAAAGCTAACAACAACTTAGAAACCGAATTTCCATGAAGTGTATCTGCATTCCCATAGCAAAATATATGACCTTAGAGAACACAACTTGACCACAAAAGCACCAAGCAGTGGTTCTTCATTTCGGCACCGTTCACTCTGTTTTCTACCGTTTCTCCTTCAAAGGCTACTGAGACACTTTATACGTCTATAACAACCGTCAACAATATTAACACAAGGTTTTGTAGCCGACAAGAATCTAGGTTAAGAAAAACATCAGAAAAACATTCACAAGAGAATAAAAAATCGCAATACAAAAACTCACACTAACCTGTATCTGATCATGTCAGGAAAAATTAACACATCCCCATTAGATGTTTAAGTAAACAGATCATGCAATTAACTTAAATAGTTCAAACCTCACTAATTTCAAGCATATCATTCATTCATGGTTCATCACCCCACATAAAAAACAACCCAAAAGCTTAAATTTTTACAACCTAAACCAATCAATCTCACATAAATAAACCCCAAAATCAACACAGATAACAAGAAAACAAAGACATAAATGTTTTAAAAATCAAACTAAACCACTAACTCCTTCTTCATATGACTCTTCCTCGCTTTAATAGTTGCATAAAGCAACCTAGGCAACCGATCAAACTCAGCAGCTTCAATCCTTGGAGGCTAAAACCACGAATTCTTATAACAAAGAAACACATGTCGTTCGTACAAGGAAACAAGACACAAAAGAGAGAGAGAGAGAGAAAGAGAGAGAGAAAGAGAGAGAGAGAGAGAGAGAGAGGGAGAGAGAGAGAGAGAGAGAGAGAAGTTGCTGAAGAAAAAGGGATGCAAAGAAGAAGATGATCTCGGTCGGAGAGAAAATAGAGATGAAGTTTAGGGCAATGGAAACGGGACACCGGCTCAAACGGTATTGCCATGATGATGTTTACAACCAGAATAAACCAGTTTGACTTTCAGAGGTAGGATTTGGGGGAAGAAGAAAGATTTCGGAATAACGAAGAAGAAAGTGAAGAGAGGTTTGAGAAGTAACGTTCAGAATCCATAAGCGAGTTTCAAAGATGCAATATTTAAATGCTTAGAATATTTAATTGAAGAAAAGTGATGTATGAACTGTTTTTCATTGGAAATGGTAGGAAACTAGTAATAGGATTAGGTAACTCTAGAATTAAAAAAAAAGCCTTGTATTGTAGTGCCTGGTAGATGAAATTCCATTTCTGATGTACTGTCTTGTAGCAGAATTTTTCTGTTTGCTGTTCTGTCATGTTTGGGGTATAGGATATGGCCATCTCTGATATGAGTTGGATGTGGTATCTCTTGCATGAGTTTTGTAACATTTTGGCATGTCTTATGCCCTTTCAACTACCACAAGGTATTGAAACTCCATTAGTTTATCGGAATAATGCTTGATCTACTTTTGTCCAGGTTCGTACCGGAGCAGCACAGGTTGAAGGAGGAATTCATGGGCTGGCTTCTTATGAAAAGAAATACTTTTGAAGTTTGAAACCATCATAAATGACAAGCTCGATAGAAGTTGTTGTTGCAATTAGTATTAAAGAAGGATGCACTTTTGATTCAACTCATATTAGTATTAAAGAAGGTTTCGACAAAGTAGTATCCGCGACATCTGAAGCAGTTCAGAAGATGGTTACAAAATCAACAAACAATGTCATGTTTATTTTCTGATAAATTTTGATTTTGATTGTAATGTCTTTGTGTCTCTTTGTTATTCTTGATTTGATATATAGAGTTGGTGCATTCAAAAGCTTTTGAGGTTAACTGTGAGTTTTTAGTTAGAAAAATTGTGTAGGATTTGGTTCAGTTTTACTTCATTCTTTATTGTGGATATTGATAATTTTTTTGTTTAACAAAATTATAAATTTTCATTGCATTTTGTATTGATTGAATTGAATATTGTAATGTAGCAATTTTTATTTTTTTAAAAAAATAAATAAAATTACGGCGGTTCTAAACCGTCACTATTTTAAATGAAATATATAATATATAATTATGGCTGTTAAAACCGTCGTTATTTACAATGAAATATATAGTATATAATTATGGCGGTTACAACCGTCGTAATAATATATTGGAGACGGTTTGAAACACCGTCGTGGAAAGTTACGGCAGTTGGAGCGACAATTTTACAAACCATCGTAAAACAGCCTCGCGACACATGTTTCTACGGCATAAGAAAAACCGTCGTGACTTGCAATTTGCGTTGGTTGTAACCGCCGTAATCTGCCAAAATTAACTATCGTAATTTGCCAATTTTTTTGTAGTGCTGCTATGACATAAAGTGTGAGGCAGTTGTGTTCCCAAGAAAAGAAAGTGATATTTGTTTCATAATATCAGAGAATTCTTAACTAAGTTTAGTGTCTATTTAGAAATATGTGAGTGTAATGTTATTGCATGGTTAACTAATTGGGAAATACCGGTTGGTTTGGCAACTAAAGACTAAATCAGTTGGATAAAGCAAATTAAAGACATGTTTTGCCACTAAAATGCTGACGTGGAGCGATTAATCCAAAGGTTAGAAAGGGTATTTCCAGAACAACTGATGTTCTTATATTATAGATTATTTTAAAATTAATAACCAAATTTTATAATTTATACTTTTTACTTTACTTCATTATGAGTGTGTGCTTAAATAAATTGGATTTGTGGTTGTGACCAAGTAAGTGTTGCTCACCAAACATATGCTAAGCATGTTTTTATTAAGAAGGGAGTGTAGTATTCATAGTTATTAGTATTTTTGCTTTGAATCCTTTTAGTCAAGTATGTTAATCATTAGATGAGTGAATGCTTAGGCATTGATATATGGTAGTTAGAATATATAAACTATAATTTTATAAATAGAAATTTATTTTTGAATGTTCAACTATTTATTTATTTGGAAAAATCAAATTTTCATGTTTGCAAAAATGAATTTGATCATATTGTACCAAAAGAAGATCCTATTTTTACTTAAAATATCAACTTTTTCAGTTCAAAAATTGATTTTTGTTAGTTGAAATTCGAAAAACAAAGTTTGTTATACTTTTCACAAAATTTGAATTTGAAACTCTTATCTTATAAAAATATAGAGGTAGTCTATAAAAGGATTCTAGTTCACATTTTGTTCATCTAAATAGTGGCTGAAACTAGAATTTGAGTAAAAATTTGTAAAGATTAAAAAAGCCATAAAATGTCAAAATCATCATTTCTAAATCATCCTTTGATTGGTAAAAGTTGCAATTTGATTATGTTTTGTGTAAATGAAATGCCCATACAGATAGAGTCTAGAATTATCCATTCAAAATATTAAACATATTGGTATTGTTACATCAAGTAATGCAAATCCGACACTATTAAATGAAATAACATAAGGTAACTCAAATGTGCATTCAAGTACAACATGCCATAATACAACATAAAGTTAATACGCAACGAAACTAATAAACATAACATAAAACCGCTTGACATTTTTCAAAACATCTTCCCTTTTCATTTGCAAGAAACCTATTCATCTAAAAAAGATTAAATAAACATGGGGTGATTTAATACATTTTAATGGGATCCTTACTAAACCATAAGTCCACTCATTGATTAACTTTCAACTGTAAGAAACTCACAACTTATTTAGGTATTCAACTTCTTAAGGTAGAAATTGGGGTACTACTAATCTTATACTCTTTAGGAATAAGGATACAATGTCCCTTACACCCACGTATGCCTCAGATCATGCATAGTATCACGCGATATCTTATCCAACTAGTACGTGGTAAGACTTACATCTAATTATGGGTCATACATGTAGAAGGTTATGGCATTCTTATATGTTGTTAGCGTTATGATCCTCGCGATGGACGCGGAAAAATTATGTTCAAGCAGAGTCGCCACCG